>ML787399.1:179679-205046 GCA_009831015.1 Picea engelmannii | reverse complement strand
AAAAATATATATATTTCATTTTATTTATAAACATCATTGTACTATGTCAAGTACAACTTATAATTTAAATTTTGTTTGATTTGCAAATGTGGTTGAATAGTCAAACATATCATCAAATTATAGTTTCTATAACTTATAATTTCCATTTTGTTTGATTTTCAAATATGGTTCAAAATAGTCAAACAAATCATCAAATTATAGTTTTTTTTTTAACAGAAACAGGGTAAAATTTGTATTAAAAGGACTGTGAGTAAATGCGGGAGGAGTACAATCTGTGCTATAGGAGTTATAAAAACAAAATTCACTCCCTTGTATACTCCCAGAAAGTAGTAATGGGCAGGGGTAGTGTTTTCTAGTATGCTAAATCTTGTTTGAACTGCTACAGTAAAAAACATACAAAAAGACCCTAATAAAATAACAGTGAAGCACAGCATACACTTAGAGTTTGTTTCGGTCCAGTGCAGGGGCATCTTCCTCTATTGGAGGCCGAAGATTGAGGTCCAGGCATGGTCAAGGTCCTAGAGAGGAGGCTTCGTCGGAGATGGTTGTAGTCAGGGAGGCCAAAGGTGACGGAGGCCCAGCCACAAATTGAAGAGCCTCTATCTGTTGTCTTAATGCTTCACACTCATCCTTGTTCCTCTGTTGTTCTCCCCAATGCTGAATGGTAATTCCAGTTATGGATAGAACTTGGGCTGAAAGATCTCTGAGTTGAATCTATAAGTTTTGAACCGTGCTCACCAACTCGCCATGCTCTTCTGCTGAAACCACGCGCTGATTTTTCCTTCTCATTTTGCCAAAACTTATTGCCCTGTCTATCTGAATTATGAGAGGATCAGTGTCTGTGCTCAATGGGGGAGTGAGATTCGCTCCTCTCTACAGGGTATAGAGTGTTCCTACGAAATGATCCACTCCTTCCCTAATATGCTCCATCACCCTTGCTAGATTCAATGAACGGATCTGGTTTCACGAATTTAGCCACGCGTTGAATCCATGCTCATTGCTAGTGTTGGTGTTATTCGCATTACCTGAAATTAATGCGTAGTACACCCAAGGTGTCATGTTGAATATGTCCTTCCCACTCTAGGTCTTGAATTCACGTGCGAGAGCGGTCGTAGGGACGCTGAAATGACCTCCCAAGTCGAGGGAAATAGTTAAAAGGAGCAGCGTGACACGCGCTAAGGTGAGGGGGGAGGTGTCTAGGTGTCTAAAGGTGAGGTGAGGAATATTTTGGTCACTTCCAAGTGCATCAGGTGTCGGGGGCAGAGGGAAGGCATTATGACAGGATGAGTTCATGACCCAGACCAGGATCCAAATCCACGAGACGTGTTGAGTAGGCAAGTGTGGTGGCTACCAAGTGTCAAGAGCCTGATTGAAGTGCGACATGGTCATGGGATGGATTTATATTGTGTGAGGCCATTGACTACTAGCTAGCCTTTCTCCAGGGCGATGGCTAGATTTGCTTGGGAATTGGTCAGTTGATTGTTTCTTCAAAGGACATGGAAGAGGGAAATAGTGGAGAAGTGTTTGAGAGTTGTTGAAATTCATTGGAGAATGGCCTTTAAGTGAAAATTTGGGGGGTGAGATCCTTTGCGTGCATGGTTTATAATTATCCTAGAGTCGTCGATCACCGAGAGGGAATGGATGTTTAGGATTTTGGCAAGAAGAAGGCCTTGGTACAGGGCATAATCTTAGGCTTGGTTATTAGTTACAGTGTCAAGATTCCAATGGTAGGAGAGTGCTTGAATTCCTCATGGGCATGTGATGACCCCTCCTGCTCCTGCCACCCCGAAATCATCAAATTATAGTTTCTACAACTTATAATTTCAATTTTGTTTGATTTGCAAATATGGTTTAAAATAGTCAAACAAATCATCAAATTATAGTTTCCCATTTTTTAGCCCCTTACCCCAAACGACACTTGGAGATGAGGGTTGAGGACTAGAGGGTTGTTGAAGCTAGGTTTCAGACTTCTCAATTGCCTCCTATTAATAATATTAGAATGGAAAAAATAACAAACATTATTGTATATTAAAAATATGTGAGAGCTTCTTATGAGAGTGAAAACATAAGAAGAAATTTAGAGTCCATGGTGATGAAAAATTAGTATTAGACTACCAAGGTAAAATAATTGGCAATTTTCATTGGGTGATATGGATTTTATTTCATTCCATTCTAGTGATAATCAATTGACTTTAACAATTCTTTTGTAAATTTAAGCATATTGATCATCGCATCAATCTAGGCCCCTCATTTATTTTGATAGGGCGTAGATTCCTGTCAATCCAAAATTTAGTAAAAACCCTGAACTCAAAATTGAAAATTCACAATGAAATGGCAGTCCAGAACTAAACTGGTTATGTCCATCCTTGGTTTCTTTATTGAAAATTCACAATAAAATGGTAGTCCAACACTAAACTAGTTATGTTCATCCTTGGTTTCTTTTTGAGCCTTTAATATATTTATTCAAGAAAATGAGAAACAAAAATATACTTTGAAATAAAAATTGGAATAAAAACATGATCTAACATTTTTTAATATGTAAAATTAAAATATACTTTAATATAAGTAAGTGATTTTCATTAAAATTTATATTGATATAAATTGTTTATGTACCGAAAAGGGTAGAAAATGGCAGATGGTTTATCAATCCTCTGCACATTGGAAGTATTCACCAGTTCCATTAATATGACACCTATGAGTTTTGTTCAATATCATTGAATAAATTTCTATTCAAATATTTGCAGGGATAGCAACACGCCATCCACAATACAAGGTATACATTGAGTAAACTTCCAACTTTGTTATCATGTCACAAATCACATTCTTTTTCAACTTAAGTTTTTCAATCAAACTTAATGAAAACTATGTTTAAAATGTGTGTTAGGTAACATCATACACATTTTTCAAGTAGCTCATAATTTCAATTTTGTTTGATTTGCTTCAAGATATTGAAATCTAAATGCACATTCCAAAGAATTTTAATATATCAACACTTTTGGAATCAAAATTCACAATTTCATAATTAAAATTGATACTTTTTAGCATGTATTTAAAATTTTTAACTAGGATGTTAATCGTACACTACCTTGAATTCTCGATATACTCCAAATTCAATTAAAAAAATTAAAATTTAAATGCAACAAATCAAGCCTTAGTAGATGGTGTTAGTTTTTATTTTTTGTTATCAGGTCACAAAATCAAATTCTTTTTCAACTTAAGTTTTTTCAATCAAATTTAATGAATATTATGTTTAATGTGTAGAATATAAGTAGTGTTAGGTTCATCATACACATTTTTCAAGTAGCTCATAATTTCAATTTTGTTTGATTTGCTTCAAGATATTGAAATCTAAATGCACATTGTAGCAATTTAATTATCAACACTTTTGGAATCAAAATTCACAATTTCGTAATTAAAATTGATACTTTTTAAGATGTCTTTAAAAATTTTATTTATGATGTTAATCATACACTACCTTGAATTTTCAATATACTCCAAAAACAATTAAAAAAATCTAAATCTAAATGCAACAAACCAAGCCTTAGTAGATGACCTGTTATTTTTTATTTGTAGAATGATATTATTCCTAGAGATATTAATAGATAGGTGAATGATTTTATGAAATGTACTACATTTAGTGAAAAAAATTCTAAGCCATCAATAGTCCCTTATAATGACATGGAAATGGGTCCTAGTTTTGATATGAAGTTATCATCTTCATATGAAAAACTATTTCAATCATTGGAAATAATGAACGCAAATCATTTATGTAGTAAATTTGTTATGCATTAAAGGATTTGTGTATACGATGGATAATTTGTAGGGATTAGTATAATCACCCAAAGTATAAGTCATTTTAGGTTCCCTACACAATTTGTAGTTTCTTCCATCAAATTGTAAATAAGGCTCAGTAAAATTTAGAATTCATAAAAAATATAAATTTTCTTATTTGAATGGACCATGAAAGTAAACTAAACCAAATGATTATAGAATCCTAGATATTCATAAATGTGTGTACTTTCAATGCAAAATACAAAATTATGGAATGTACATGTCACTTGTTTTAAGAAATCGTAATGGTATGTCATCTTCAATCATTCGTTCATTATCAGCTTTGGACATTTTCCATTTTCTAACTTTTGTCTTTTTTTTCTTGATTGAACTTCTATTAACTTTATGCATGTTGCACATACCAAATGAGTATATTGACAACTTATGACATCCGACTGGTAGTCTTGAAAGTGAACATGAGTATCGGTTTGATGGGTTTCTTGAAACAAATATATTTTCAATACGATGGATCCTCTTTCATATATAAAACCATTATCATCAAAATATTCTAATAACCTCATATTGTGTTCTATGTGTTGCATCAAATAATATTTCATGTTTTCACTGTTGTCTACAGGTGAAACCATGAAAAAGACATCTCCTGCAAATAATTCGATATGTTCCAACACGTAGTTCATGTTAGATTATCACATAAGTACATCTACAAGTTGTTTAAATATTTAAACATAAAAATTATCTTCTCTAACAAGATCAGAAACTCTATCGCCATCAACTGACACTATAGTTTCATTTGATTCCATCTCCTCTGAGCTTGCAAGTGCCATTTTCCCTTTTATATTAAGTTTTGTATGTCTCCAAGCTTTAACATATTCTTCATTTTCATTTTCACAATTCTCTGTGGATTCTTTGTCCTCTATGCAAACTAAACAAAAACAAGATTCATTTCTTTTATCAAATTCAAACACATTTTGATAGTGTTTTGTTTTAACTGGATGCACTTTTTGTGTCCCATGTATTGTATTGGCTTCATATGGGATTGAACTATTTACATCTTGGATTAGAACATACCAAAAAAACATGCACAAGACAAGAAATTGTTAACTTGAAATCTACCAAGAAAATGATTAAATATCATATAAATTTGAACACATGAATATAAATATCGTGTGTACATGTGTAAAAGGTATATATGTACACACATGTGCACATCTCTTGACAGATTATTTTCATGTTCTGGCACCAATTTGCACCATCCAACAACTTGATAATAGGATTCAAATCGATTGGCATGAGGGTTCATCTCATACCTTCGAAGTTCTCGTTTTATACATGCCCCTGCACCATCATGCTCTCCTTTTCCATGACCACTCTCAAAAAAATTACAACAATGTGTAATGTTTGATTTCTTATAAAGACGACACAACCAATATAATTATCATGAAGATTTGAACTGACCCGCGCATCCATCTGACCATATTCAATGTCGATCGAATCTGATCCCACGTTCTTTCAATGAATCATAAAATTTATCAAAACAATGTTGTACATAATGTGTATCGTGTGTGTGATCATCACTTATATAAAAGTGATATTATTTAATAACATGTCGATTGTCATTGGTTCTTTCTATGTTATTGAGAATATGTTGAGCATGTTTATATAGAACGTGGAAAAATATAGTGATTTGATCATAATGATAATATTCACTATGTATTTCTTTTTGTGCAGTGAATGTGTAATTCTCTGCAAAATCAACTATAGGAAAAATTGTCCTTGGTGGAAACACTTCACGAGATTGTTTGAATTGTAGGTATTTCCTTGAGCTCTATGTGAATGCTTGGTGTATTTATAATTTTTTTCATCAAACTTCATCAAAAAATCTATCACACAGATTTTATCTACTTTCAAATCAATCCTTTTGAAAATAACATTTGAAGAATGTGGAGCCATGTTGCTGATATATTCATATCTCTTCCAATTGAGTATTATATTAGAAAATTATTGATCATTCATATCAATATGATAATTTGAGTGAAACAAACTTAGATTTCCACAATGATCACATTTCTTTCCACCAACACTTTTTTTTTTGGTAAAACAATTCATCACCTTCTCTTTCACATAGAATTTCTGATAGAAAAGTACGAAATGTGGAAGGAGGAGGTGAACTTGACCATAATTTTTTACCAAAATCAATAAAAGTGGCATAATATAACTCAAATTCCACATGATAATGACAACAACAAGTGTCACGAACAATGATGGGTCTAACAAACCATGGTATTTGTTGCACAAATGTATTTATGGAAATTTTAACTTATTTGTGTTCTTTGAATTTATTGAACAATTTTTTTGTGTGTCATTGGAAATATATGTTTTGGATGTTCGTCATATTGTTTTCGTGTTATTATTCGGATCAACACATCCCTTGTATGTGGTGAAACACAAGATTCTATCAACCAACAATTACGGGTTGATTCTTTAACATTTTCTGCAAGTCTATCTCTGTAGGGTTGTCTAGAGATAATTGTCCAACAAGCAAGTTCATCATTTGCATCTATTTGCAATCGAATTTTTCTATGTTTGCACAATGTTTTTCTTAACATTCCCATCGTTTTTTCCATGTGTCGTGTCAAACAATCTTTTATATTTCTAGATGAAACAATTGTTGTTTGTATCACTCTACGTGCAACACTGACATTTTTTTTTCGAGATTTTCCAAAAGCTTTTAATACACTAGTTATATTGTCAAGAGAATTATGTTTCACCTTTGTATCTTTCGTCGAATTTTGAATACCCAATAATGATGTAGCTTCTTTTAACTTACTTGACTTTATTAGACAAAGTAATAGTTGAGCTTGTATTGTCATTGATTCATCTTTGAAAAAAGTATTATACATATTCGTAACACGATATCTTATATAATGATTAACTTATTGCTTCCCAAATTGGTCAGTATCAACATTTTCTAATATTTCATCATCAATGTTAATAGATTCTTCTGCATATTTTAATTTAAATTTTATATTAAAAAAAAAAACCCAAACATAAATTCACTAAATTATATATACAAGTGTTCATCTTATATTATCTAGAGATTTATGAAAAACATCAAATCCGAATTACAATCAATTAAATATTTTAAATAATAATTTAAATAAATGAATCTATACCTTTAATATAGACAATATGTGTACAAGCATATACCTGGTTGTACGTCTTCTTGTTGAAAATATATATTTACATCATCATCATTTATTTCTTCAATATTTTCACATTTTTGTTTCTTTCTCCAATAATGCTCTTTCCTTTGTTCGTTATGGCAAGTTCTATCTTGAGTGCAATCAAATTTTCTCTTGCGCAAACTTTTTTTTCCCATGAGTGTAGTTATCTGTAAAAATTAAATAAAAAAAATCAACATTTCAGAATAGCCTTAGAAAAACTTCATTCTCACAAAAATTATTAAAAGATAATTTTCAAGAATTTTATGTTCAACAATGCCTTCACCTTGAAAAAATATTCAGCAACGCCTTCACCTTGAAAAAATGTTCAACAACACCTTGAATATATAAAAAAAAAAAAAAATTGCATTCAAAACATCAACCACCTTGATCAAAACAACGAAAAAATGAAAACAATGATTCAAATTTTTGCTTAGAGGCTCCGCATATGCAAAACCATGAAACGAGAGTGTGGATTTTGTTAAATTGGTTCGGTCGAAAGCATATTTATAAGATTTGCGCCAATTGAAATGAAACGAGGTGTCCATTCATTTTTTTTGACCGACGAAATTCTCTCACCCATCTTTCGGCCTAAAAACTAGGAATCCATTTATTTTTGACAGATTTCATTAGTAAAATATCTTTCAGTCGAAAACCTGCGAATGGGAGTATTTGCAAGAACCTGATAACTCCCTCCAACTTCCTTTCACTTTGGAGGTTGCGGACGCCTGCAAATACTCAGATTTTAGATTCAAAATTGATATCAATATTTGCAAAATTGAATCTACTTTCTATGGATATAATTTGTTTTCATTTTCATTATTTTGATCTAATTTTATTTAGTTTTATAAAAAAAACATTGCATGATATTTTTAGGTGACATTATGATTCAGTGAAATGAAATATCCATATCTCTAAAAATACACAATGGAAAATTTAGAAAAATTTATATTCACAGTCCTTAAACTGTTCTACTCATAAGGGTATTTTAGATTTTAATTTGAAGTACAAATTAAGATGGATACAAGGTGGGGGAAAAAATGTGTTTAAAATATGCAACTATTTCAGCTTGGTCAACTTCAAAAAATTCTAGAAATTATAACATTCATCCGTTAGATTCAAAATTATAGTCATAAGAAAATAGAGTCTTTGTAGATTGTTGCAGTATATTTAGTTTGTCAAAAACAAAAGTTTAATAATGGATACATTGTTGGGGGAAAACATAACTCATTATCATTCCTTTGATTTTTAAGGAACATACTATGAAACAATTTCCAAATTGACATATCAAATCTCAATAAAAATAATTTGAAAAATAGTGAGTAGAAAGCTAACAAAATTCTTCATAAGTTTTTTTTTTACTGTAAAGTGAAATTATAAATAAATAAAAAATACTTTTGTATATCGAAAGTTGAAGAACTTGTGAAAATATAGTTTTTTTTCTCATAAAACAAGTAAAATAGACACCCATCTTCATGATTTTACCCATTACATCATTTTTGGTGTTGTGATTCTCTATATTTTGTTGTTTCACTGGTATTTTCTACAATATTTTTTTTTGCATAATTATAATACATTTGGTACCTTACATATTTATTTTTAGCAAGATCGATCACCTATATGCACACTAACCCTAAGTATCTAAATCGACTTAATGACCAACACAACTTGGGTCATAGTAAGGAAAAGAACCAAGCTACTTGTAATATATTAGCATATATAGGCTATTGTTGTGAATTGATTAAATAATATATTAGCAGGAGTTGGATTAATAAATGAAGTGTAGAAGCTAAAGGGTTTCAAGTGAGGAGGGTTTCTAACTAAGCATAAGGACAATGCAACGAGCATCGAGGTTTACTCACAACACTATTATGGTGCACTAAAACTTGGACCATATTTAGAATGGACCAAAATCATATGGATGGATCAACCATTACCTTTAATTACTCCATTGTGTTAAATATGAGAAGTGTTGGACCCCATTATATCAGATTTATTTGTTGTAGAAGTAGACTCCATGGCACTAACCAATAGATCATGAAACTTGTATTTTACTTTCTTAACTATGAAAGTACTTCGACTTTAGCAAGAAATGACTTGTTCTCACTATTTTGAGTACTTGAAGCTAAAGGGTTTCAAGTGAGGAGGGTTTCTACTTGTGCGTAAGGAAAATGCAGCAAGCATTGAGTTTTGCTCATAACACTATTATGGTGCACTAAAACTTGGAATGTGTCCAAAATGGACCAAAAGCATATGCATGGATCAATCATTACCTCTAGTGAGCATGATTGTCATTGTGTTAAAGATGAGTAGTGTTGGTCCCCATTATGTCACATTTCTTTGTTGAAGAGGTAGACTCCATGGCACTATCTATTAGATCATGAAACTTGTATTTCACTTGATTAATTGTGAAATTTATTGGACTTTGGCAAGGAAATGATCTGGTGTGATGGTTTTGAGTAGTTGAAGCTAAACGGTTTCAAGTGAGGAGGGATTCTAACTATGCATAAGGACAATGCAACGAGCATAAAGGTTTACTCACAAAACTATTATGGTGCACTAAAACTTGGAACATGTCTAGAATGGACCAAAAGCATATTCCTAGATAAATCATTACCTCTAATAAGCATGGTCCCCATTGTGTTAAATATGAGAATTGTTGGTCCCCATTATGTCACATTTCTTTGTTGAAGAGGTAGACTCCATGGCACTATCCATTGGATCATTAAACTTGTATTTCACTTGCTTAACTATGAAAGAACTCAGACTTTGGTAGGAAATGACTTGTTGTGACAATATTGAGCAGTTGAAGTTAAAGTATTTCAAGCGGGGATGGTTTCTAACTGTGCATAAGGACAATTTTGGTGCACTAAAACTTGGAACATGTCTAGAATGTACCAAAAGCATATGCATAGATCAATAATTACCTCTAATGAGCATTGTCTCCATTGTGTTAAATATGAGAAGTGTTGGTCCCAATCATGTCAGATTTATTTGTTGAAGAAGTAGACTTGATAGTATCCAATAGACCATGAAACTTGTATTTCACTTTCTTAACTATGAAACTACTTGCACTTTGGAAGGAAATTACTTCTTGTGACAATTTTGATAATTTGATTAGCTTTGGTATGAGTGTGTCACATGGTCTTGTCACAAGATAGAATATTTTACCAAAATTAATAGAGTTTTTAATCCCAAACTTAATGATTAAATATTTTATGTGAAACAAAGAAAATACATACATTATCTTTATGATGAGATTGACCAATCTTGTACAATATTGTTGGATTGTTGAGAGATTCACATTCAACTCTTTGTTATGTGATTTGTTCCCATTATCTATTGTATTAGTGGGGTTTCCATGAATTACATACTAAATGGTTAATATGCTAAAATATTAATCATATTAGATACCAAGGCTATAACTATGTCATGAATTTTAACACGTAATCATGTAGCATTGTGAACGCAATAAAACAACTATGAATCAACATGCTTGGTAATATTAATTAGATGGAATATCTGAACATTAAAAAAGAGAGATGACCTAATTTACCTGGGTTTGATCAATGTCTATTGTTTTCTCTTCAAAATTGGCATTCATCAACTCATTTGTAATTAATATTACTAATAAGCTCCCAATGTCATTACAATTTACATCCATAAGCTATGACTAATTATTTATATTTTTTATAGAGTGAAGAGTGGAGGAAAATATAACAAACAATATGACATTATGATAAGTTGTAAATAATTTTGGGATCTCTTTTGGAGAAAATCCATGTGGGTAATCCCAAAATTGAATTAGACATGTAAAATGACACCAAAAAAAACATCACGAAGACTCTCCTAAATTATGGTTCATTTGGTATAATTTTCATAAAGGTAAGAAGAGATTGTTGAATATTGGATAGATCCATGTTTTCTAAGCATGGTTTATTTTTTTTAGCATGAAGGTATAAGCTTAGTGCAAGTCCTAGGGGATCTCACCGTGTCTAAATAACAACACATTTTTTTCTTCAATTCTTGAGGCTAGGTTAAGAAAAGGACTATGAATTCAATATTTTTGTTGAAAACCTAATGTTTGAAGCATGCATCATGTATATAATATATCAATAGGATTTGGAATTTGATGTCTCTACCTAAAGGATACAAAGGGTGGATATTGTGGGAAGATTCCATTTGGTGTGTCACTTCCTTCCTTCATGGCCATGGTAAATAGCTAATGACAATTAGGGGTAAATCACCATCATCATCATCATCATCATCATCATCATCATCATCATCATCATTTATCAACATCAAATAAACAAACACTTCAATTCATAGAACATGTGCCATGAAGTGTGTGTGTGTGTGTGTGTGTGTATTCAAAATCATCTCAACTTTACAATTTTTACAAAATGGCACATCATGCCTAATATACAAAATGGAAGCAAATGTAGAAGAATGACATATGGTGCCACATATACAAAATGGAACTCAGTGACCACTAATACCCTCATAACTATCAGGTGCATCCCAAAAGTTGATATTTCTCCTCTTACTCAAAGCAGGAGCTCGAGTTGTATTGTGTCTAGGTATGGTTCATCTCTCTGGAGACTAGACAACATTATTATAAGTCTTTTTCCACAATTAATTTAAAAAATTACAAAATTATACTTTATAATTCAATCTAATAAAACTCACCATATATGATACTATCATTAGCAAGGGTGTTTCCTTCCTCTGCAACCTTAATCTCTTAGTTATGCCACCTTGTATAAATTACAAGAATCAAAGTATGAAATTTAAACAAAAATGCATACATCAATTCCATTCATGATACATAAAAATTTCATCAACGAATGATTTCATCGTGAATAACTTAGGAAAAAATAGAGAGTCGCTAGCAGTTGGAGCACTCATTTGTACAAGCTACTCCAAGGAAAAATATGTTGTCACATCAACTATGGTATCCACATCAGATGATGGATGGGGGTATGTATGAGAGTGAAGTGGTGAAACCACAATGGATGAAATCGTTTGGGCTTCAAAAAGGATGATTGGTGAGTGGCATAAAGGTGCAACCACATTGGATGGATGGGATGGAAAAGGTGGTGGGGGTGGGTGATGATAAAATCCCATGGGTTGTACAAAGTATGGAAGAACCCTTAGGGAAAAAGGTGGTATCTCAAGAGCTGGGAAAGGGTGGGTGATCTGCGTTGATATAGGTATCCACCCACCTATTCCAACTGGCTCAAAACAATCTTATGGCAACTTACTATTTTAGCAGTTTTCGGTTCCTAAACTTTCTGGGCCATTTTGAGGGTCTAAATGAAGTTTTTTCGATATCGAGCACCTCAATTATACCTAAAGGATCTTATTAAGACCCCAAAATGAATATCCTTGAGGATACCTTTCCAACAAGCTATCGTGTGCCCCAAACGGAGATCGTATGCCAAAGTTACACCCCCTGGAACTTGATACACCAAACTACCCAAAATGAAGTCCAAAAAATTGTTGGATTTTCATCTTCATGGGTTAGGGTTTTGGATTTTATTTATGTTAAAAAGGCCTTTAGATCCTCATTGTAATCATCTTCTTGTGAATGTGAGTATCTTTCACATCTCTTCTTAGAGATAAGCTTCCACAATTCTAGTGAGTCTTACACTCTATATTTCTATAGTTTTGTACATTTCACTTATTAATAGAAATTGTGTATTATTGTATATTTGTGTTTATGGTTGCATCTTTAATATATTTATGTTATATTATTGGATATCTGAGATATCTCTGTACATTTATTTATTATATCTTTGCTCTCATTTTGTGCCAAAAATAATCTGGATTAGTGGTATTATAGTAGGCTACTCTTGATCATTTGTTTCAGTGCATGTCCCCGAGGAGGTCCGAGTATAGAAAGTTGGGTCTCAAGCTTGTCTCTCTTGAGGAAGATCACTCTCGCACACCCAAGAAACCCTCCATGGCAGAAGAAAATAAAAATGACAGAGCAGACAATTCTATTAATTTGTTGCTTGAGCAAGCTCTCACATGACAAAGGGACAAAATGATGGAGAATTTTTCCCACATCCTTCAACGCCTGCCAATAACAATTGGTGCATATTCATAAAGCAACCACTTTGGAGGAACCTCTCCTTTAAAGGTAAAAGTTAATTTAGATATTCTCGTATTTGAAGGATAGATAGATGCAGATGCCCTAGAGAAATGGTTAAATTTGTTAGAAGGTTATTTCTTTGTTCACAATTTATCCAAAATGGAAAACATCACCTTCACACTCCTTAAGACTCTCCCCCATGTCAAACATTGGTGGGAAACTTACTCGGAGAAAAGTTCCACAAATGATTTTGGAATATATGGGACCAAGCCCACTTAGGATTTTTTTGTGGATGCGATCAAGGAACAATATTGCACTGTTTGTAACTATGACGACGAATACATGAGATGGACCATGTTGGGTCAAGAGAGGGGTCAAGTAGTGTTGGAGTTTACCAATGTATTCCATACCTTGCGCACCAATTTGGGTATCAAAGATTCTGACCGATATTTGGTTTTGAAATACCATGGGGCTCTACATAGATACATCCAAACTAAAATGGATTTTTTGGACATCTCATCATTGGGAGCTACTTATCAATATGATGTCAAAATAGAGCAGAAATTTAAGCACCAGAAAAAATGAGAGTTCGGGTCTGAAAATATGCAAAAAACAAAGAATGATAAAGACGGCCCTAACAAACAGCCTTTTGACAACCATTCCAAGCCACAATAAAATAAGGGTAATGGAAAGGAGAAGAAGGATACTGGAAAATGGTGTGATTTCCACAAAATCCCCTAACACAGCAGCAATGAATGTCTCTCAAAACAGTCATTGGTGGTCGAGATCAAAGACAAGGAGTCGGACCATGATTCAGAATCTGATTCAGAAAATACAGGTAGAAGACATATCATCAATGCAGCCCCCACTGCAACTATCGTGACCACAACAATTCAACCCAAAGAAACAACAGATCTTGAAGAGGGAGAGCACATTTTTCATTCACAGATGTGGGTGAAGGGGACCCTGTTGCATTTTATTGTTAATAGAAAAATCCAAAAGAACCCCATCTCAATAGAAGTCATCTGTAACATCCCGCTCTTACGCGCATTGAGCGAACTTATTCTTTGAGGACACTTGCTTGCAAGTGATCCAGATTATCATACTATTGGTCGTTGATTATGATTATGAGGCATTATGTATTGATGACATGTTATGTTGTTGTATTGACATAGACAAGTATTATTGACTCAGTTTTCCTGAGTGTGCAGGATTTTGGACCTCAAGGATGTTGATGCATCAATGAAACCCCTTCGACTCTAGATCGAGTCAGGGAGTGGACTATTGGGTTTTTATTATTGTTGATATGACATATGCACATCTGATTAGATGTTGATGATTGATTGTATTTCTGACATGATTCATTGATGATGCAGGCTGACAATAGCTTGTCGACCGGACTCACATGTGGAGTAGAGGGGCCATGCATGACTACCAAAGATGTTGAGGGAGAGGTGTGTACAGCAGCTCTGCCATAGCCTACTAGCACTCCTACCGTGGCTTGAACTATAGGTTAACGATTACCTAGTTTGAGAACACCCACGATGTTGTGAGGGTCAACTAGGACAGTCGCTCATGATGATTCTAAGGGGCACGCAATAAGGTAGGGGCCTTATTCCTTAGAGGCCCTTAGTCTCCCACAAGATCATCTAGAAGAGTATTGACTCCAGGGGTTTGATGTCTACCAATTCATTCAAGAGGAGAGTGGCACCCTTGGAGCACGGAGTGCAACCTGAAGGGCACATCGCGCAAGAAAAACGGAAAGAGACGAGTTGCACCCTTGGAGCATGTAGTGCGTCCTGAAGGGCACGTCGCACACGGGAAACACAATGAGATGAGTGGAACACTTGGAGCACTTAGTGCGTCCTGAAGGGCATGTCGTGTTGCTAACTAATAAGTGAATAAACCTAGATGGCCTTAGAACGAATACTGTGATGAGAAATATTTAAAACAATTTCCCTAATAAAATGTCGCCCAGCCTAGGAAAATAAAGTCCAGGTCTAAGTGATACTTGTGATATATATATATATATATAATAATGATAATCATCATTAATCATTTGACGAGAAGGGGGTAAGCAATTCAATTAATTTATAAAAATCTTTTGGGGGATAAAATTAAAAAAAGGGGGAAAAAGGGGAAACAATTGTTTTGTTACATATGCTAATTAAAAATGTATTAATTAAAAAGGTAATTTACTACACTTGCCAAATTGAGTTTTAAATGAAAAGGGAAAGAGGGAAATTTAAAAGAATTAGAAAACTAAGAAAAAGTGGGAAACATAAAAAGAAAGGGGAAACACAAGGAAAAAGCAGAAAGACTAACTTGGTAAGGTATCTAGCATTTAAGAACTTTCTAAATTAAACTCAACTAGTAAATTAGTAAGGGGGTAAGTCATCAAAATGTGTAAGGGAATATGAGGACACCTAGGAGTGATTCTAGGAATGTTTTTAGGTGGGTGAGGGAAATAGAAGTAATTAATTAATTGATGAAATTAATTTATGGTGCAATGAAGGGGATGGGTGACACATGTACGGGGAGGATTTTTATGAATTAAATTATTGAACAATAAATTAAATGGGAATTTTGGGAAAGTAAATGACTTAGAAACTCTATACAAAGGAGGGAGGAGGAGGAGGATGGATCTCTTATATCATGCGTAATGTTACACTGCAAAATTTTGGGCTTGATTGACTTAGCTTGTGGGAGTTGGGATACCCAGCTCGGTGAGGAGTGGTAGCTCGGCCTTGCGAGGCGAGTTGGGAGCTAGTTGTTCTCTGGTGGTGTGTGTGGCCCCTTTGCGGCTCGGGGGGATAAGGGGGAAAAAGAGTACCCCTAGCATTGGTTGGGAGGTACCGATGAAGTCTCATCAGTCGGAAAGTGTTGGCACAGGGGAAGACCCAGGGTTCAATGATTCAACAATGCATCAACAAAACCCTAACTACCAGCCCTTTCGGCAACACCTGAGAAGCAGATGAAGTCTCACTCGAGGTAGAGGTAGGGGTGGTTGCAAGACTCAGGTGTCTGTAACCTTAGCTGGGACACAGATCTGTGATTCTTACTCTTAGAAATCCCTTTTAGCATAGGTCATTCATCCGTATTTAACCCTCATGGCACTCTGCAGATGGCACATAGCACCGCAACATTCACTTAGATCTAGGTTAAGTTAGCACTTAGCAACATCAGAATAGGTCTAGCACTCGGCACTTTCATATATGTCAGATCTACACCCACACATCTAAGAAGCACAAATCAAAGTGGATCTATCTAAGTATATCATAGCAAAGCACATAGCATAATCATATCAAGCACAACACATGGAAAGAGACCAACACATTAGGTCGAAGCACCGAGCACAACACACAGAGTTATCATGGTTCATTCCCACCCTGGTGCTACATCCACAAAGTATTCTTCTTCTTTATTAGCTTTGGTCAATCGGGTTACAGCACAGAGCTCATACTTGTACTCCACATAGGACAATTGATTTGTGTGCACCTCGCCATATCCTTCTTCCCCAAGTAGATCTAGCACAGAGCCTTCTTACAAGCCATGCACTTAGCACTTACAGCACTTGCACTCAGCTCTGCAAGTCAGTCACACAATATACACAAAGCCTTTACTAGCACTTAGCTTATCTTCTTCTCTCTTACATTGCCTAACTACTTATTTATACTTTACAAAATAGGCCTAAACATGGGTAAACCCATGGGCCGACATCCCATACCCATTACATTATCCCCAAAAACCCAAAATGGACCCAAGAAAGAGGTCTAGCTTCCACAAACTCTGCTTTGCGTTGTGCTCCATCTTTGACAAGCTGTCGGAGTCCAAAAATGGTCAAATATGACCAAGTGTTCCTCAAAACTTGGTCAAGGGCCAACAGTAAGTAGGAGTTGCACGGATCACACGGGACAACGACTCAGAGCGAGCAACTTGGGCTATGGTACGCTTGTTTTTTTTTTATTCTCATGGTAGATTATTATTTACCTTACGCGTTCATTTTTGTACTTTTAATTGGGTAAATAAAATGTTTGACTTAGCATATTAATTGAGAACTTAATTTCCCCATAGCCTTAAGCTCACTGCTTGACTTGATTCCCTTGGCATTCTATCCTTGATGTTGTGACTATTTGGTTGGTTTTATTGATTTTTTGTGAGTTTGCACTTTCTTCTTCACTTGTAGTCGTAACTATGGAGTCATTACATATCGTATCAAAGCGGGTTCAACCCTGTGATGGTGGATCGCTAAGATTTCCACTGCAATAAACCCGTGAGTGCTAACCCTTGCATTAATTAAAAACCTTAACGTGTCCATGTGGTGATTGCATTTAGAGGATGCCACAAAGATTCGCAACGTGGTGTCGTGTAAGGAGGTGTGACGCCTCCAGAAGCTCCTGCACCCTCGGAGTTGAACCCCCAAGGGGAAGAACAAGTCCTTGGGTTGGATTCGCTTGTCGTAAGGGATGATGATTGTCTGACAAGGCCCTTCCAAGTAAAGTCAAGGGGCCTTGATTCACCATCGGTACTGAGATGAGGCCAGGGCACCTATACCCCTGAGGGTCCACAGTGTGCCCTAGCTAGTACCGTTAGCATCCACTATCTCAAGTTCTCGAGTCCACGAGTGTCACGGATGGTTGTGTCGTCGAGGCATGATTGTAGAGAAAAGTGTTGTGCTTCACACTTTGTGATTATGCCCTCCAGCATGAAAGTCCACATGGTGGTATTTCAACTAAAAGGGAGAACTCTTCTATAGCGGGAGATGCTCCTACCACATTTGAACATGGTCGTCGACAACGTGTCATGGGAATTGTTTGAGGAATGGTTCCAAGGAGGTATCTTTCTGAGGAATTCGTTGAGAGTCATCTCAACAAGTTTGACACCTTGCGACAAGGCAGCAGCATGGTGCCTGAGTACGAGGCCCGTTTTGGAGTTGCTTCGGTATGATCTGCACCAAATTACCTAGAAACTTAAGGTGAAGAAGTTTGAGTTCAATTTTATTGTTAGAATTCAGCTTCTACTTCGGGTACCAGGAATACTGGACTGAAGAAAGTGTGTTGGATTGTGGGGAGCCACATTACCAGCATTACTTCCCATAGGAAAGAGTCGGAACATCTGGATCAGTCATACCCACTACCGTGGGAGTTTTGGGCAAGGCCCATTGGATTCATGCAGTAGTGAATAACTGCTAGGAAGAGCACCAGTCGACTGTGCTCGAGATGTCAGGTATCATCGGTGACTAGACCCATAGTATTATGATAGATCCTGATGCTATCGAGAGTTTCATTTCTGGTACAGTGCTAAAAAGGATTAAGGTAAAGGCAGTCGAATAGCATGATTTTATCTTCGTAGAGATGGCTTCGAGAGCCAAACAGAAGGTTGGAGGAAAGGTTATGGGTTGTACCCTTAACCTGGGAGAGTTTTTCATGAGGGCCAACCTGTACGTCACGATCTTAGGATCTTATGACGTCGTGATCGATATGGGCTGGTTGGAATCGCATGAGGTGATACTCAACTGTAAGATGAAACGATTGAGCTTGGTTGATGACAAGGGACAAAGGCACGTGATTGTAGGTCAGAACTAGGGAGTTTCCTTGAGGTTCATCTCTTCCTTGCAGCTACAAAAGACCATGTGCAAGGGGTGTAAGCTTTATGAAATCCTTGCGTTAAATGGAAAGGGAGTAACGAAAGTTCTAGAACACCTTCCGGTGGTGAGAGAGTTTGCAGACGTCTTTCCGGAGGAGTTACCTGGGATGTCATTAGAGAGGGAAATGGAGTTTACCATAGACCTGAAACCGGGGGTTGAACCGATAGAAAGAACACCTTATCAGATGTCGACCCCGGAGTTACAGGAGTTAAGAATGCAACTGAAGGAGTTGTTGGACTTGGGACTTATACATCCAAGCATGTCACCGTGGGGAGCACCTATTATTTTCATATGAAAGAAGGATGGGTCATGGAGACTCTGCATTGACTATCTTCAATTGAACAAGGAAATGATCAAGGATCAGTATCTGTTGTCGAGGATTGATGATCTGTTCGATCAGATAAAGTGTGCGACAGTATTTTCAAAGATCGATTTGCGATCATGGTTTCACTAGTTACGGATCAAGGAGGATGACATCCCTAAGACCGCCTTTAAGATGAGGTTTGGTCATTACGATTTTATTGTTTTACCGTTTGGATTGACAAATGCCCCAGGGGTATTTATGAGTTTGTTGAACGGGGTGTTCCGCGAGCACTTGGACAAGTTCGTCCAAGTATTCATTGACGATATTTTGATTTACTCTCAGACGACGGAGGAGCATGATGAGCACTTGTGCTTGATACTACACTGTCTGTGAGAGCACAAATTGTATGGGAACTTGCCCAAATGCTCGTTTTATCAATCGAAGATTCACTACTTAGGGCATGTCATCTCTGACGAAGGTATCGTCGTTGATCCATCAAAGGTCGAGGCTATTATGGAATGGCCTATGCCGACGAATGTCCTAGAAGTGCGTAGCTTCATGGGTTTAGCAGGATACTATCGACGGTTCGTCGAGGGATTTTCGAAGATAGCAAATCTGATTACGGAATTACAGAAAAAGAACAAGAAGTTTGTTTGGACCGAAAAATGTGCGAAAGAATTTCAGAGGCTCAAGGAGTTGTTGACAACAACACCGATACTAAAGCTCCTTGACATGGACATGGACTTCTTGGTGTGCACTGATGCATCCAAGGAAGGCTTAGGTGGAGTCTTGATGCAAGGCGGTCGATTGATCGCTTACATATAGAGGAAACTGAGAAGGCATGAGGAGAACTATGCGATGCACAAATTGGATATTTTAGCCATTGTATATGACTTGAAGGTTTGGAGACACTACCTTGTTGGATGAAAATCTGAACTAAAGATGAACCAATGTGGACTACAACACCTCTTTACGCAAAGCCACTTAAACGCGCGACAACAACGTTGGTCATAATTTCTTAGAGAGTATGATTTCGAGATTACTTACATAAAGAGAATAGTGAACCGAGTGATAGATGAATTGAGTCAGATACCATGCATCTTTTCGATGTTTCCTCTTCAGATGAATCTACATGAAAAGATTCTAGATGTACAACGTGACGATGACTGGTACAAAGAGGTCAAGGATTTTGTCAAACAAAACACAAATGATGGTACCAAGATTTGAAGGATTTATGTTGGACGATGATGGACTACTGAAATTTAAAAATCAAATTTACGTACCACCAAACGACGAGTTGAGTAGTTTGATCCTAAACGAGGCTGACAGAGTAGTGTACATGGCTCACCCGGGAGTCACGATGATGAGGACGGACCTTAAACCCTTATTCTTATGGAAAGGAATCAAAGCAGACTTAGTCAATTGTGTGGCCAGATGTCTAGAATGCCAGTAGGTAAAGGCTGAACATAGATAGCCAGTAGGATTACTACAGCCACACACTTCCAGAATTGAAATGGGAGGTCATTTCTATGGATTCATTGTTGGATTGCCACTGACGGCAAGGAGACACGACTCGATTTTTTTATTTTATTTGTGGTAGTCGACACTCTGACAAAGATTGCTCATTTTATTCATGTGCGTACAATGTATCAGGAACCTGACATAGTTATAGTTTTCATCGGTGAGATTGTGAGGTTGCACGGCGTAGCTAAGAGGATTATATACAATCGAGGATCGATGCTTACTACGTGATTTTGGACTATTTTCCAAGAGGCCTTGGGAACCCAACTTAAATTTAGTACTGTGTATCACCTGGAGTCTGACGGGCAGACCGAACAAACGAACCAGACCTTGGAAGACATGTTGTGCATGCACGTGATGGACCAATAGAAGCGTTGGGAAGAATTCTTTCCACTGGTAGAATTTTCTTATAACAACAGTTACCAAAGCACCATTAAGATGGTGCCTTTCGAGTTTCTTTACGGGTGACCATGTCGGACGCCTTTGAGTTGGGATCAGCTTGAGGATAGGATCCTGTTGGGACCAGAAGAAATCCAAGAAATGGAAGAGAAAATGAAAACAATAAGACAAAGGATTAAAGAAGTGCAGGATCGGCAGAAGAGTTATGTCGATGCGCACCGTGTCGACCGTAGTTACGAAGTTGGCGATCGAGTATTCTTGTGGTTAACACCGCATAAGAGTTCGATCAAATTTGGAAATGGAGCTAAACTCTCTCCTAGGTTCATGGGACCTTTCAAGATTTTGGAGAGGAAGGGGCTCGTGGCCTGTCAACTACCCTTTCCTGATTCTTTGAGGCATATGCACGATGTTTTTCACGTATCTATTTTGAGACATTATATTGGTGATCCTACACATGTTATTGAAATGATTTCCTTACAGGTATCAGATGAGGGGGCGCTCACGGCTTAGCCGATCCGCATCCTGGATCATCGCATTCAACAGTTATGGATTCGAACAGTAGATCAAGTCAAGGTTTAGTGGGACAACTACAGTCCGCACTCGACGACCTGGGAGGACGCATATGATATGCGCCAGATGTTTCCATTTTTGTTTGATAGATAGACTTATGATACTATGATACACATTATTTCGGAACTTATATATTGTGAAACTTCAGGATGAAGTTTAGAACAATAGGGGGTGTATGTAACATCCCGCTCTTGCGCGCACTGAGCAAACTTATTCTTTGAGTACACTTGCTTGCAAGTGATTCGGATTATCATACTATTGGTCATTGATTATGATTATGAGGCATTATGGATTGATGACATGTTATTATGTTGTATTGACATAAACAGGTGTTATTGACTCAGTTTTCCTGAGTGTGTAGGATTTTGGACCTCGAGGACGTTGATGCATCGATGAAACCCCTTGGACTTCAGATCGAGTCAGGGAGTGGAATATTGGGTTTTTATTATTGTTGATATGACATATGCACATCTGATTAGATGTTGATGATTGATTGTATTTCTAACATGATTCATTGATGATGCAGGCTGATGATAGCTTGCCAACTGGACTCACATGTGGAGTAGAGGGGCTACACACGACTACCAAAGACGTTAGAGGTGTGGACAGAAGCCCTGCCATAGCTTACTAGCACTCCCGCCATGGGTCAAACTGTAGGTTAACGACTACCTAGTTCGAAAGGACCCACAATGTCGTGAGGGTCGACTATGATAGTCACTCACGATGATTCTAAGGGGCGTGCAATAAGGCAGGGGCCTTATTCCTTAGAGTCCCTTAGTCTCCCATAAGATCACATGGCGGAGTATTGACTCCAGGGGTTTTGATGTCTACCAAGTCAATTAAGAGGTGAGTGGCACCCTTGGAGCATGGAGTACGACCTAAAGGGCACGTCACACAAGAAAAATGGAAAGAGGCGAGTGGCACCCTTGGAGCACATAGTGCATCCTGAAGGGCACGTCGCACAAGGGAAACACAATGAGGCGAGTGGCACCCTTGGAGCACCTAGTGCATCCTGAAGGGCACGTTGCATTGTTAACGAATAAGTGAATAAACTTAGATGGCCTTAGAACAAATAGTATGATGAGAAATATTTAAAACAATTTCCCTAATAAAATGTTGCCTAGCCTAGGAAAATAAAGTTTGGGTCTAAGTGATACTTATGATATAAATATATATATATATATATATATTTATATAAAAATAAAAATAAATAAATAATAATGATAATCATCATTAATCGTGTGACGAGAAGGGGGTAAGCAATTCAATTAATTTATAAAAATCTTTTGGGGGATAAAATTTAAAAAAGGGGGGAAAGTGGGAAATAATTGTTTTGTTACATATGCTAATAAAAATTTATTAATTAAAAAGGAAAAGGGGAAAAAGGTAATTTACTACACTTGCCAAATTGAGTTTTAAATGAAAAGGGAAAGAGGGAAATTTAAAAGAATTAGAAAACTAGGAAAAAGCGGGAAACATAAAAAGAAAGGGGAAACACAAGGAAAAAGAAGAAAGACTAACTTAGTAAGGTATCTAGCATTTAAGAAATTTCTAAATTAAACTCAACTAGTAAATTAGTAAGGGGGTAAGTCATTAAAATGTGTAAGGGAATATGAGGACACCTAGGAGCGATTCTAGGAATACTTTTAGGTGGGTGAGGGAAATAGGAGTAATTAATTAATTAATGAAATTAATTTATGGTGCAATGAAGGGGATGGGTGACACATGTATGGGGAGGATTTTTATGAATTAAATTATTGAACAATAAATTAAATGGGAATTTTGGGAAAGTAAATGACTTAGAAACTCTATATAAAGGAGGGAGGAGGAGGATGGATCTCTTCTGTCATGTGTAAAATTACGCTGTAGAATTTTAGGCTTGACTGACTTAGCTTGTGGGAGTTGGGATACCCAGCTCGGTGAGGAGTGGTAGCTCGGCCTTGCGAGGCAAGCTGGGAGCTAGTTGTTCTCTGGTGGTGTGTGTGGCCCCTTTGTGGCTCGGGGGGCTAAGGGGGAAGAATAGTACCCCTAGTGTTGGTTGGGAGGTATCGGTGAAGTCTCATCAATCTGAAATAAGGAGTTGCACAAACCACGCGGGACAACGACTCAGAGCGGGTGACTTGGGCTACAGTATGCTTGTTTTTTTTTTAATTCTCATGGTAGATTATTATTTACCTTATGTGTTCATTTCTGTACTTTTAATTGGGTAAATAAAATGTTTGACTTAACATATTAATTGAGAACTTAATTTCCCCATAGCCTTAAGCTCGTTGCTTGACTTGATTCCCTTGGCATTTGATCCTTGATGTTGCGACTGTTCGGTTGGTTTTATTGATTTGTTGTGAGTTTTCACTTTCTACTTCGCTTGTAGTCATAACGATGGGGTCGTTACATCATCAAATAGTTTAGATTGTCGACAACACCACACCCACAACCATACAACATCGGGTGGCTTCGCCAGGGATGAGACCTTCATGTCAGCCAACAGTGTCGATTTTCTGTTAATCCCTAATATTGGCTCATTACCCCTTAATTGGGGCATATTACATTTGTAATGTTATTTTATTTATGTCGGATTTATTCCATTAGTTGTAATTATACCTCCTAGTCTCCTATATATACCAAGGAGACATTTTCATTTGGAATCATCTTGGAATTGTACATTTATGTGGGCATAAGGAGGTTGCCCCCTCGAAGAGGCTTATTATCTGAATTTATCTCTTTTTCAAGGCATTGAGTACTTATTCTGAGGTTTTTCTATGTTATATTGATATTTGGTTCTTAACATATGGTATCAGAGCTCAAGGTCTTGGGGTTTCTCTGCTACATGTGAGACACCTTGTAATTTTCTCTATAACTTGTTTTCTACAATGTTTTATAAGGAACGTCTTGGAGGATATTTATTAGATAGATCAAGGTACATTGAGTTAAAATTTCAACTCATGAGGCCTTATAATTTCGTAGATACAGCCTGTGCAAGATAGGGTTATGAAATCATCCTGAACTGAGTCATTGCGTAATTTTCACTATAAAAAAATTTCTATAATGTTTCAGACACTAAACTCTAGAGGATATTCATAGAAATTAGTAAGGTATATGTGGTAAAAAATTTAGCTTTTGGGTCGTCTTACATTTGTAGATACACCCTGTGGAATATAGGATATCTGACTAGTCCTATTGACTATTCTCAAGAAGGTGTTCCAGGTAAAAAAATCATCACTTCTTCCTAGAGTATCCAAATTGAGTGAGACTAGTTGCATTGGATAGTGGACAATCTATAGTATTTCTGGTGCGAGTTTCAGAATTTTATATCAATTATTTTTTGCGGGGCATGCTATACAAGTGACATCTTCTGGAAAGGCCAAAAATCAGAAATTTGTGGGGAAGTTACCGTAAATTCCACTTGGCACATACAATTTTGATAAGACCTATGGAATTTCAAAGAAGAAATATCAGAGAACTACAAAAAATAAAGTTTCATACCCAGAAGGGCTGAAACTTTGGAGATACAGCAGAAGAAATATTGTCTAGAAAAACCACCTCAAAATCAAGGTTCAAAAGTGATACTTGGCCAACATGCCACCCAAAAAGGGAACTTCTACACCAAATAATCCTCCAGATAATCCTACATGGACTCTTGATGAAGGTGAACAAATGCGTAGGGACATAAATAATTTACAAAAGAAGACAGTAACAAAAGATGAACTACAAGAGATGATGGAGGGTTTAAAAGGGGAGATCATGGAAGGATTGAAAATTTTCATAATAGAGAGGACACCTAAAAGTGAAAATGTATCCCATGAAATTCATGATGAG
>ML787399.1:155104-165444 GCA_009831015.1 Picea engelmannii | reverse complement strand
GACACCATTTATGGCACTCTATGGATACCACCCTCCTTCCATCACTTCTTCTCTAAAAGAAAAATATAAGGTTCAAGTAGTGGAAGATCACATCGAGCATCAACAACAAGTTCTCCAAATCTTAAAGGACAACCTGACCATGGAACAAAATCACATGAAACAACAAGCAGATCAACATCATAGTGAAAGAATTTTTGAAGTA
The DNA here is from genome assembly GCA_009831015.1 of Picea engelmannii. Lineage (NCBI taxonomy): Eukaryota > Viridiplantae > Streptophyta > Pinopsida > Pinales > Pinaceae > Picea > Picea engelmannii. Next base: position 165,242 of record ML787399.1, on the reverse strand, counting down.
GGGGATTGGGTGTTTTTAAGACTACAACCATACAAACATATGTCCCTCAATCAAGCCAAAAAGGATAATAAATTATCACCAAATTACTATGGCCCTTATAAGGTGTTGCAAAATATTGGTACTATGGCATACAAATTGGAGTTGTCTGCATCTTCACGAGTACACCCAGTTTTCCATGTTTCATGCTTAAATAAGATTATAGGCGACAAGATCTCAGTTCAAACTATATTTCCCGAACTTGACGAGGAAGGAAAAATCATATTGGAGACTAAAGCCATCACTGACACAAGAGTTCGCCAGCTGAGGAATAGATCCATTTCAAAGTATCTCATTAAATGGAGGTGTTAGTAACAATTGTAGTATCGGGGCACAAAGGTACACAGGTCTTCGGGATTGCGATAAGTGCCCAAGCGTAGCACATAAATAGATCCATTTCGGGCCCAAGTCAAGCGAGCGAGTGCCTCGATTTCAACATCCGGGATGTATCCAAAGAATCAAATCAGTGGTGAGCGGGAAATCGCGATCAGCAAAGCTACGCCAAGGCTAACGCATTAGATAACGCCCATAGCATGTTCAAGAATGGATGACAGTCGTTCATCCCAAAGGACGTGTGGCGCAAGGTCTGGCCGCGTCAGAGTTTCGGCATTCGGGAGTTCATGAAGTGAAGGTTTTACGTCTTTGAAAACCACGAAACCCCGAACCCCGACAACGCCAAAGCACCGAAACTGGGGCCCGGACCCACAGCAGCGTCGGGTGAATTTGGGACCATCTATTTTCAAGGATGCGTGGCAACCATCAGCGCACCGGGTAAAAGCCACGACGGGAGTCAGCGTGGAGGACAGGTGTCAGATGCCTGGGAAGAGTCAGGAATCGGGATATCAGAGATCCTGGGAGCAAAGGTTTCATGCTTTGGAAAATCGCGATACGTGATTTCCCGATAAGGCCTAGGACCGCAAGTCTCGTGGACAGGCACATCATGGTATTGAAAACCCCGATCAGTGGAGGTATGGGGAAGGGGCGCTTATATTTGTCATGCATCTACTCGGGCCCTGAAGTGTTGAGCTAAATCTCCGAATGGGGGCACTTTTCTCTTCAGTTTCCAGTTCGACGTGGTCTGGATCCCGATACCTGTCGGGAATGAATGAAGAAACGAGAGGGTGGTTGAGGCCTCGCCTCAATCATTAATTGTAGGGTATGGAGGGTCTGGTAAGCGGTCCTCTTGAGAGGGTCCTGTGTACCCAATCTTTCAGAAAAGCCATGCCGAGTCCTCGACTAGCCAGAGGAGGTTTACGCACGCTAACTCGGCATTTACTGATTCGGCTACTTCCCCTGTGGGAGCCGTGCACAGTTAAGGTGGTGTCCGACAAAGAATATCAGTATGAGTTTGATTGAAGGGGCACCAAGCCTTGGGCAACTGGGCACGCCTCTGTTAGGCGTTTTTCTCTGAGTATATAGACTCAGTCTTTGTATTTTGTAAGGTATCGATGGTTGAGCAGAGCTCCCGGTTGTAAAACTTTAATGAAGCACTGATGCTCTGGTTATGTATAGACTTCTGAGACTTCTTGCCTTATGAATGCCAGTTTCTTTATATCTTTATTATACCATGTTAGAACAGCTCAGAATTGGAGGATCCAGTCGATTTGTAGTTGTTATAGGATGATGTTGTAATGGATCACTTTAATAGTTACGGAGTCTCTAATCGGTTCCTGTGATTTCCTTAACGCTGGATGACTTGGAATTGGAGGATCCAGTCAAGTCTTTTATTCAGTTTCTTGAAGCTCTAAACCAGGAGGATCCTGCGTTCAGATTTTTTCCCCTACAAACTGTTGTAAGCCTGTTGCCCAGAGCTATTTGTTCACCTTTCTTACTAAGTCTTCCACCTTCTCATATTTTAATCAACCCACTGGCCGAAGTTAGGATTCCATACCTCCTTTGTTATTTACGTACCAGATCTAGTCCCCGAGTTAGAGTGATATCTCCTCGAGTCTCTACCCATTTGATCTCCCATTTATCAAACCGTGACATAAAAACTGATGGGCGTTGGGCTCTACTTCTGCAAGCAATCCAGGAGCGACTTCCAGCGCTAACATTTCTGGCGCTGTTATCGGGGACGAAATTGAAGACTTTTCCCTGGGTAGAATGACATTGAGGCTCTGAATCCGAAGGTGCATCGGATTATCGGAGCCTTTCAATATTGCTAACATGCACCTGGCGACTCCATTGTGATGACTCCACTGTGGCGGACCTTCCCTGTCAATTGTGGCTTTTAGGGGTAGGCATACGCGGTCTCATACACAGCTTCCTCTAGCTACGCCCGAAACAGATCCAGAGGCGATGCTCAGAAGGGGAAAGGCCTCTGAAGAAGAAGCGTCCATCACTAAACCAGGTAATCCGCCACATCCTTCTGCGGGAGCTCCTTTTTCTCCTCTTCAGTTTCCCGACAGGCCTGTTTCTGTAGTTTCTCGTTTCCTAAATTTTGGGAGTGTTCCTTTCGAGTTTCCCTCTCCTAGTCTGGGACCGGAGGGTCAAGACCTTGTCACTCCCCTCTCCCCTGAAGCTATACCCTGGCGTAGACCCAGGACCGCAGAATATTTCCCTACGCTTAGCTTAATCACTCCTGTACAAAGAGGAGCACCCGCTGACTTGAGCTCGATAGCCTTCTCCTTAAATCCCCTCTTGTTCCCCACTCCAATTAGAGGCCCATTCTCAACAGTCCCTTCGCGAAATCCTTCTCCTCCAAGATCTCCTCCACCTAATATTCCTATGGCTGGTGCTAATACCCCTCTGACCCGAATGGAGGCCATTATAGCCGCTAGGTATGCTCCCCTTGTGCTACCGCAGCCTCTCAATGCCCTCCCAGCAGATGGTTACCTAAAACAGCTGCCCAGGTTTACAGGTGAGGGGGACATAACTGCAGAAGAGCACCTAGAATCCTTTTACAGTTTCACATATGATAATAACATCATGCACGCAGACGTATGGATGAGGATTTTTGTCCATAGTCTCCAAGGAGAGGCTAGAAAATGGTTTAAGGCCCTGCCTCCTGGATCCATTGATGGGATCGAAGCTTTAGATAATGCATTTTTAAGACAGTGGGGAGATAAGAAAGAATTCATGTATTACATGACAAAGTTTGGGTCTTTGAAGAGAAAGGAAGGAGAGTTCGTCTCCGATTTCTCCAAGAGATTTAATAAAATGTACAACAAAATCCCTACTGAGATAAAACCCTCTGAATCCTCTGCAAAGATTACTTATGCTAGCGCCTTTGATCCCGATTTTTGTCTCTTGCTGAGGGAAAGAAGAGCCACTACTCTGGCTCAGATGAAGGATGCAGCCGTAGAAGTGGAGTCTAATATATTGGTTGTTGACCGACTCAGGCATGTTGTTGGTAGGAACATATCCAGGCAGAGGCCTGAAGCTGCCTCATCCAGTTCCTCTCCCCTGCCCCTTCAGGTAGATGAGACAGCTAGGGTACTCAAGTCAGTTTCTGCTAGGATGGAAAGGTGGGAGTTAGAAGGGAAACCCATGTACAGAAATCCCCAAAATTTCGATGGTAGAGGTTTCAGGAGATCTGATAACCATGGGCCACGGGCCTTCCCAAGGGAACAAAGAGACAAAGACCGGGAAGACCAGAGAATTCAGGTCCCTTTTCAGAACAACTTGGTGGCCGATGGGGAAGAAAGAGAAACAGATGAGCTTGACCCTGAAATCCACTGCTTAGAGGACACTCCTCCTTTTCCTCATCTCACTCAAACAGCTTACGAGGAGTCTCTCATGGATAGTCAGCTAAATGAATTGAGAAATGGAGACAAGGTTAGCAGCGGTCGAGGCAGGTATAACCACCTGAGGTCCGACAAAAAGACAGCAACACCTTATATTCCTGAGCAGTCCACTAGAACAGAAAATCATGCTAACGCAGTAGCCGACAGTCACAGAGGTAAGAAGGCTCAACCCCTCTCTCCCACTGTCCACAATCATGTTCCTGAAATAAGAGAAATTCCAAAGCCTACATCTTCTTTTAATTTTGAGCATGAGATTCAAAAGATCAGAATCCCTGTGCCCCTCACCGAGATAATTAAACATGAAGAATTTAAAAAACGCTTCTCTAAGATTTTACAGTCTGAAGCCTCAGGCCTCCCCACAGATTCCATAAATCTTCAAGATGAAAAGCCAGCAGTTGTCCTCGGTCCCATGGTAGAAGATAGAGATGATTCGTCCCCTCCCTTTTACACATCCCTAAACATACATGATAAAGTGTTGCACAACTGCTTGATGGATTCAGAGGCTTCTCACAACCTCATGCCCAAAACTATCATGGAATAATTAGGACTAGAAGTCACCCGATCCTATCATGACCTCTATTCTTTTGACTCCGGGAGAGTTCAGTGCCTCGGAGTTATTAACGACCTGGTCGTGACCTTGTTTCAACTGCCCATGAAAAGCCTGCTCATGGATATTGTAGTGGCCGATGTTCCTCCCAAGTTCGGTATGTTGTTGTCAATATCTTGGATAAAAAGACTGGGGGGAACCTTGCAGATGGACCTCACGTATGCTACCATCCCAGTGTTAGGAGGGGAGCATAGAAGACTGTACAGGGAAGCCCAACTAGCCTACATAATCAGTGTTGAAGCCAACCCTACCAACCATCCCATCTTCGCCTTGGACACTGATTTAGGCTCTAGTTTACTACAACTCACCCATGCCCCCGAGCCTCCTCTCAAACTCATAAAGCAGCCCACCATTTCCCCTAAACTTCCTCCCTCCATCACCCCCATCTGGAAACTGTTCTTTGATGGAGCCTCTTCCAGGGAAGGCGCTGGAGCTAGGGTGGTTTTTGTGTCACCTGCTTAGGAAACCATATCTCTGTCATACAAATTAGAATTTGAAGCCACCAACAATGTGGCAGAGTATGAGGATCTTGTTCTGGGATTAAGAGCCGCGAGGGAAATGGGAATTCAAGAAGTAGCAGTGTTCGGCGATGCAGAGTTGGTAGTCCAGCAGATCAGAAACACTTATCAGGCTAAGCATCCTCGACTAAAAAGCTACAGAAATGAGGTGTGGGACCTAGTTGACAGTTTCTTCTCAGCATTTAACATTTCATTCATCCCAAGAGAGGAGAACACCTTGGAAGATTCCTTGGCTACATCGGCTAGCAATTTCAAAATACCCTTGTCGCCCAAATTCAGATATGATGTAGAGGTAAAATACAGGCCCTCCATACCTGACAACATCAAACATTGGAAGGTATTCGAGGATGATCTCGAGGTCAAGAGGTTCTTAGAGACTGTCGAGGAATTTTCAGAAATACACATTGACCAAGACGCCGTCTCAGAGGAAGAGCTCGATGGGGGTAATTTTCTGAATAAAATTGCAGAGCGTGACATTGTACAGCTGCCCAACAACCATATTCCTAGAGGACTAGTTCCTTTGAAAAGACTTTTTGATGGAAATTATGTATCGTTAAAAGGAGAAGTCTCAGAGGAGGACGCTGGTACTATTCAGTGCAACATTGGGACTGAGGGTGAGCCCAAGTATGTCAAATTGTCAAGAATTCTGACAAAGGAGCAGAGGTCTGAATACATTGGACTTTTGAGGGAATTTGCGGATGTTTTCACCTGGACGTACGAAGACCTCAAAACATATGACATTTCTGTCATCGAGCATAAAATCCCATTAAAAGAATATGCAAAGCCGTTTAGGCAGAAGCTGAGACAGATTAATCCTATGTTGTTGTCTATCATGGAGAGGGAAGTGAAGAAGTTGCTTCAAGCTCAGATCATTGTACCATTGAGATATTCAGAGTGGGTGGCCAACTTGGTGCCAGTATGGAAAAAGAATGGAGAGATCTGACTCTGTGTGGACTTCAGAAACCTGAACAGGAGCTCATGGAAGGATAAATACCCCTTGTCGATGATGGAACATATACTGCAGAGGGTGACAGGAGTTTCCAGGATGTCCATGATTGATGGATTCTCTGGCTACAATCAAGTCTCTGTTCTGCCTGAGGACAGGGAAAAGACAGCGTTCACCACTCCATGGGGCACATTCATGTATGCCAAGATGTCGTTTGGATTAATGAATGCAGGGGCGACATTCCAGCGCACCATGGATATAGCTTTCATCAGGGAAAAGGATAAATTCGTGGTCATTTATCTGGATGACATCACAGTGTTTTCAAAATCAGATAAAAAACATTGTTGTCATCTCAGGAAAGTTTTCCCAAAATGCAGAAAGTTTGGCATTTCATTAAACCCCAAGAAATCTCTGTTCGCCATGCAGGAGGGAAAGTTACTAGGCCACATAGTATCGGCAGAAGGAGTCAGAATCGACCCCAGGAGAGTTGAGGCGATACAATCCCTATCAATCCCGAGGTCCAAGAAGGAGGTCCAATCTTTCCTCGGTAAAATTAATTTTTTGAGGAGGTTTGTGCCTAACTTTGTTGAGGAGGTAAAGCTTATAACAGCCATGTTGAAGAAAGAGAATGAAGTAAGGTGGACCCCTCAATCGCGACATTCCTTTGAACAAATCAAGAAGGCCCTGATTGAAGCTCATGTGCTTATCAGTCCCGACTACTCAAAGAATTTCCTTGTCTTCTCCTTTGCCTCACCTGACACAATGGTTGTTGTTCTATTACAGACAAACAACATTGGGCTAGAGCAGCCTATTGCTTATTTCAGCTGAGCATTCAGGGACGCCGAAGTCAGGTATGACGCTATGGAGAAGCAGGCCTATGCTCTGGTAAAAGCTCTCAAAGATTTTAGAACCTATGTCCTGCAGTCAAAAATCATCACCTATGTCACCTCGGTTGTTGTTAAAGACATTCTTATTCAGCCTGACATAGACGGGAGAAGGAGTAAATGGATAGCCAAAATTCTGGAATTCGGCCTGGAAATAAGACCCACCAAATTGATCAAAGGTCAAGGTTTAGCCAAGATATTGGTTGAAGCAAACTGCCAAGATTTGGGGATAAGTTTCATCAACGAATGCTCAGGTATTCAGCAGGATCAACTGCCTGACGTAGACCATCAAAGGGATCCCCCATTGGCTCGATGTCCTTGGTATAAGGATGTAATATACTTTCTGTAGGAGTTGCGGCCTCCAGATGGTCTGCAAAGAAGCAAGGCAAGATCTCTCAAGATCAAAGCAGTCAGATATTGCCTGATCGATCAAGTGTTGTATTGGAAAGACCCCCTGGGGGTGCTTTTAAAATGCATGAGTCCACCAAAGACCGAGACGGTCGTGGCTGAATTTCACAGCGGCCTGTGTGGAGGCCACCATTTCTGGAGAGCCACAACCCACAAAATCCTCAGGGCTGGGTACTACTGGCCTACCGTATTCACTGATGTCTGCAAAAGGGTCAGAGCCTGCATCAAATGTCAAAAATTTGCAGGAAAGCAGTAGCTCAGGTCTCTTCCGTTAAATTCGGTGGTGGTTTCAGGGCCTTTCCAGCAGTGGGGCCTAGATATCATTGGAGAAATTCACCCTTCCTCCAGTGGGCAGCACAGGTGGATCCTGACTGCTACAGATTTCTTTACCAAGTGGATCGAAGCTATCCCCACCAGAAGTGCTTCCCACAAGGTAATCATTGGATTCTTGGAGAACCTCATCACAAGGTTCAGCTGCCCAAATAAGATTGTCACTGATAATGCAGCCACTTTCGGGTCTGAACCACTAGCCAAGTTCTGTGAACAGTTCGGGATCAAATTGATTCACTCCACCCCATATTATCCATAGGGCAACGGTCTAGTGGAATCCTCCAACAAAATCCTGATAAGGATCATCAAAAGGTTGTTGAAAGACAACAAAATTGCTTGGAATTCAAAGTTGAAATTCACCCTATGGGTTGATCGGGTGACTACAAAGAGATCTATAGGTCTCTCCCCTTTCCAGTTAGTCTATGGAGTCGAAGCCATCTTCCCTTCTCAGCTAGCCATTCCCGTAGCAAAATTCTTCCAGGATTATCAAGAAGAGCCTAATGACATGATCAGAAGAATTCATCAGCTAGTAGAGGTCCAGCAGGCTAGGGAGCAAATAGTGGACAGGATTTAGGACCATCAGCAAAAGATCAAGCAAGTCTTCGATAGGAAGGCCAAGAAGGAGCGGTTCCAGATAGGAGACCTGGTGCTAAAATGGGATGCTCCTAAGCAAGATAAGGGAAAACACAGCAAATTTGAAGCCCTGTGGATTGGGCCTTTCAGAATTTCCGAGATTTTCTCAAATAACACATACAGGTTGCGAGATTTGGAACGTGAAGAAGTTTTTAGTAGCCCAGTGAATGGGCATTTCCTAAAGAAATGTTTTGTTTGAGTCTCAGATGGCTCCTTTGTTTGTAAATATTGTCCTTTTTGTTTCTTAGTTCGTTTTCGTTTTTATTTTTGCGGCCTAATAATGACTCCATAGCCCAACATCGAGGCACTGGAACTGCAAAATGAGTCCTTAGAGCATCACAGGGACGACTCTATCCCCCATGAAGCCTAATGTTAGTAACAATTGTAGTATCGGGGCACAAAGGTACACAGGTCTGCGGGATTGCGATAAGTGCCCAAGCGTAGCACATAAAGAGATCCATTTCGGGCCCAGGTCAAGCGAGCGAGTGCCCCGATTTCAACGTCCGGGATGTATCCAAAGAATCAAATCAACGGTGAGCGGGAAATCATGATCAGCAAAGCTGCGCCAAGTCTAACTCATTAGATAGCACCCATAGCATGTTCAATAATGGATGACAGTCGGTCATCCCGAAGGACGCGTGGCGCAAGGTCTGGTCGCGTCGGAGTTTCGGCATTCAGGAGTTCATGAAGTGAAGGTTTTATGTCTTTGAAAACCGTGAAACCCCGAACCCTGACAGTGCCAAAGCACTGAAACTGGGGCCCGGACCCACGGCAGCGTCGGGTGAATTTGGGACCGTCTATTTTCAAGGATGCGTGGCAACCATCAGCGCACCGGGGAAAAGCCACGACGGGAGTCAGTGTGGAGGACAGGTGTCAGACGCCTGGGAAGAGTCAGGAATCGGGATATCAGAGATCCCGGGAGCAAAGGTTTTGTGCATTGGAAAATCGCAATACGCGATTTCCCGATAAGGCTTAGGACCGCGAGTCCCGTGGACAAGCGCATCGTGGTATTGAAAACCCCGATCAGTGGAGGTCTGGGGAAGGGGCACTTATATTTTTCATGCAGCTACTCGGGCCCCGAAGTGTTGAGCTAAATCTCCGAAGGGGGGCACTTTGCTCTTCAGTTTCCAGTTCGACGTGGTCTGGATCCCAATACCTGTCGGGAATGAATGAAGAAACGAGAGGGTGATTGAGGCCTCGCCTCAATCATTAATTGCAGGGTATGGAGGGTCTGGTAAGCGGTCCTCTTGAGAGGGTCATGTGAACCCAATCTTTCAGAAAAGCCATGCCGAGTCCTCGACTAGCCAGAGGAGGTCTGCGCACTCTAACTCGGCATTTACTGATTCGGCTACTTCCCCTGTGGGAGTCGTGCACAGTTAAGGTGGTGTCCGACAAAGAATATCAGTATGAGTTTGACTGAAGGGACACCAAGCCTTGGGCGACTGGGCACATCTCTGTTAGGCATTTTTCTCTGAGTATATAGACTCAGTCTTTGTATTTTGTAAGGTATCGATGGTTGAGCAGAGCTCCTGGTTGTAAAAATTTAATGAAGCACTGATGCTCGGGTTATGTATAGACTTTTGAGACTTCTTGCCTTATGAATTCCAGTTTCTTTATATCTTTGTTATACCGTGTTAGAGCAGCTCGGAATTGGAGGATCCAGTCGAGTTGTAGTTGTTATAGGATGATGTTGTAATGGATCATTGTAATAGTTACGGAGTCTCTAATCAGTTCCTGTGATTTCCTTAACGTTGGATGACTGTAAATTCTAACCTTGTACAATATCTACTACAAACTGATATTTAGAAAAGAACAGAAAAGATACAATGGCAAATACAAACATTATACAGAGATTTTTCACCTGGAAACCCAAACCGGGAAAACCAGCATATATTATATTGATACATATTGTGTTACATTGTTTACAATACAATATACATATAGGAGCCAGTGGCATCCAAAACCCTAACCCAATGACCTGGATTAGTCCAAAACCCTAATTCCTTAACCGGAAATAGAAAACCATCGGC
>ML787399.1:114310-130564 GCA_009831015.1 Picea engelmannii | reverse complement strand
AAAATAATTTAAAAACAAGTGTGGGCACGCATGGATTCCACATGCCCGCCTTGCTTCCTCCAGCACCCCCCTATCTAAACCCTAACCTTTATCGTCGTAACCCTAATTCCTCTTTTCCTCATCGTTTCTTCTTGCGAGGTCTCTGGTTACACGGTCGGTCGCCATGGCCTTCTCTCATGGCTTCTCTTGATTCTATTTTTACTTAGTGCCCATGGAAGACTGTTCGAGGCCTATTTTTTTTTAGCATGTAAAGTTCCTTTGTCTTTGCAGTGGGTTGTTAACATATTTTGCCCGACCGACTTAATTTAGATGAAAAATCTGTGCAGTGGGTTGTTAACATCTTTTGCTCGGCCGACTTAATTTAGATGAAAAATCCAGGGTATATAAGAATATAAATACTTAGGGTTTCTCGATTGTTTTCTGTGGCATTCTAAACTGCGGCAGGAGCCTGACAACTATTTGATTTATCAAGAGAATTCAACGCCAAGCAGTAGGCATTTCAGTTAATTGGCTATAGGCGAGCAGTAGAAAGTGGCCCTTATTTTGCTTTGGTTTAGTATTTGAATTTTGTGGCTTGAATTCTGGTTCGGATAACCCTAATTCTGGTCTTCCCAGGTGGAAGTTTGTGTCCTAGAGGTGGGATTTTATTTTGAATCGGAAAATTAGGGATCTATCTATCTTTTTTTTGCGATAATGTCGAGAGATAAGGATGAAGCAGCACAGGCAGCGGCTGATCGAATCAAGGTTGTTGCACTAAGTGCTACCAAAGGTCTCAGTCGTGCTCAGGCCAAACGAGCAGTTGTTGCAGCAGCAAGGAATGTGAATGCTTATGGCCAGAAGGAAGAAGGGCCCAGTCGATGGCAGGGGCAGAAAGAAGCGAAGCGGCAGATGTATTTGATGAGTACTGAGAAGGCTGTGAAATTGGGGGTTAGGAAAGATTTAAAACCCACACCTTCATATAGAGGTTTGGCTCAGCAATTCCAGAAATGTTTTCAGTCTGGCCATTGGACTTACGAGCGCAAGAACGAGAGAGTTTACATGTCTCGTCCCTCCCAAACACAACAGCTCAAGAATCCAAAGCTGAAGATGAGAATTTTAGTTTCGTACGAGCTGGACAACCCTGACAATCCTCAAAATGCATTGGGCTTGCAACATGGTCTGTCTGATTGATCGGCCCCTCTGAAACTTGACAAGAAGAGAAAAAGCAAGAGCACGAGAAAGAACAAAAGCCAGAGAACGAAGACTAAATGGAAGCAAAATTCTGATGATAGCAGCGACAGTGGTGTAAGCGAGTCATATGTATCTTCAAGCAGTAGCCAGGTTGCATGTGAAGGAGCATGTAGTGTGCATGCATTAAGTTTTTCTTTTTCTTTCTCTTTTTTTTTTAAATTTAGGTTTACATGCATCTGTTGGGAAAGGCGCATGTAGCCTTACTCAGTTTAGTAGAGCGCACGCAACCTAGTAGGTAAGGTGTAGATCCCAAGATGCAAGTGTTAGATATATTTATATAATCTCTAGAAAATACCCTTCTCAGTTTTATAAGAGAAAGGTTGGGGTATGGATCTCTTATTCAGTTTTCAGTTCTTCAGTAATAGTTCATTGTCTTCCTGTAGCATTTTTTCATGTTTTGCTTGGGTTTCTTGTATATGATAGCTTGTTTTGTTTGATATCGCTGATTTATTTTGTTTTAATTCATTTTGGGTTGGGACTTTGTTTGTTTATTTCGAGTTGGGACTAGATATTTATTTGCTTGTTGGGATTGTTCTTGCTATTTTGTTGATTATATTTCCTAGATATGTTTTTTTTTTTAAAGGCTTCGTAAAATCTCCCTGAGATTGGTGGGAAGAGTGCTTATTTATTATACAAATTTATTTCAATATATATATATATATATATATATATATATACTCTATTCTTATTTTATTTATTTATTTATTTTAATTGTTCATTATATAATAAAAAAAATATCACTCTGTATAGGTGAGGCTTCTTACAGGTTTGAAGCTTTTACAGGCGAGGCTTCTTACAGGTCTGAAGGTGAACAGGCCTCCATCAATATTACAACAGTTTCTAAGGTTTTCTGGTTTATTTCTAAGTAGGTGGGTAGGCCCTTGGCCCCAGATTGTGAACTACAACTCTGATACCATGTATAGTGACCTCAATTAATTAAGCCTAAAAACTTTCATACAATTAAACATAGAATTTTTTTCAATGCATAAATAATTCATTAATCATCGTATAAGCATAAAATATTCAGCAGAAATTAAATTTATCCACAACATGAAAATAAATTACATAATCATCACATAACTCAGCAAATTCAGAAATAAAAATACCTCTGCCTGATGCTAAAATTCTCGCTTATCTGGTTGTCCTCCTTGCTGCTCTGTCCAATCTATGTCTGATGCTCTGACCAAACCCTACCCAAAACCAAATAACCACCCATCCAGCTAGGAGCAACCTATCCGGCTCCCTAGATCCAGGATTTCGTGAGGATTCCTAGCCCCCGAGCCCAAAACTTCTAGCAACCTGGTGCCCCCTGCAACAATACAGCCAACCTCCAAAACCAAACCCCAAAACCAGAAAATAATCCCACAGAAAATTTACAGTCCTCTCCTCCCAATTTTTCATAATAATCCCCCTTCTAAAGGCCTCTGCCCAGCCATATCTCCCCCCATTCACCGACTCCCTACCCTCCATTAATGCCACCCACCTTATCCCTCCATTTATTACCCTATCCTTCCCTTTATTACCTTATCCCCTGTCATACGTAAAATCTTATAATAAATAAATTAAAGTCCATTTACTACCTTATCCCTTGTCATACATAAAATTTCATAATGATTAAATTAAATTTATTAAGTCCTTTAATTCTTTACCCAAATCATTGAATGTGTTAAGTAATCAATTAATTAATTAATCGGCATTTATTAAACAATAAATAAATAAATGAATAATATTATTAATAGTTAATCATTACTTAACTAATACACATTAAGATAGTTAATTATTTAATTAACTATACTTAACAAACCCTATGTAACTATTTAACTGGGGTTGTTACACTAACATAATGCAACAATGTAGGAGGCATTGAATCGCTCTCCATGGTGACTAGAAGAATAACCACTCATAGGAGTATATAACTCATAATTATGGTACAACTCCTAAGGCAATCTAATTCCCATCTATAAGACAACGACACAAATAAGTTCCATGTTCAAGGGAAACAATAATTGATGTTTGTGATAGGCCCTAGAATAGCAACAATAACGTTGTACTCCTAAGTTTAATACTTTAAATGTAAACATGGGGTTCATACAAACTTGAGAGGTACTATGCACTATGTATGTGGACCCTACACATGCATATATCTATGGGGAGAGACTATTTCATCCAAGGACCACTTCAAATTATTTAGTGAGGGAGAGAAAAAGATAACAACTACTTAACAACCACAAAGAAAAAACCTAAGATTCAAGTGCAAGAAAAGATGTAAATTACTATGAAGAAGAATTGAGAGAACAAGAAATTTAGTGACAAATATCCACTTATCCTGAGAGTGGAAAGTTGAGGTACAAGTATACAAGAGGCAGAATGTAAAGCTACAAATCTTGGAATAGGAGAAATAATGTTGTACTCCTCAGCTTAATACTTTAAATGTCAACTTGGGTTTACAAACTTGAGAGATATTATGCCCATGAATGCAAACTTGACACACACATATATCTATGGGGAGAGACTATTTCATCCAAAGACCACTTCAAATTCATCAATAAGACAGAACAAAATCTAACAACTATTTAACAATCACAAAGACAAAACTTGAGATTCAAGTGCAAGGAAAGTTCAACTACTACAAAGCATAATTTAGAGGATCAAGCAACTTCGTGATCATTCCCCACTTATCCTGGCAATGGAAAGTTTGTGTACAAGTCTATACAAGGTAGAATGTAAATATGCAAATCCAGGTGAGATAATATGAGTTGTTGGGTCAAAATAAAGATACAATTATGCTAAAAAAGTCAAGTTGCAATTATATATGTGAGTTCAAGGAAAACAAAAAAAAAACCCTGCTTATAATCTATTTTATTGCATAAGATGAATTCAAGAATAGGAAATCAAGTTAATCCCTTATGAAATTAAAATTAAGTGATTCATGGTCCAATACATGCCTTCTAATGCATACAAAATATTAAAAATTAAGTGAAGCAAAGACGGAAACAATGTTGCAGGAAACTATACAGGAATTCAGAAATTACTACAGAAAATGCATAATTCCATAGTAATCATGTTCAACAAATAATATCTACTAAATTAGGATAAATATAATGTGTTCATAACATAAAAAGAAGAAAACAAACCATGAATTACTACCTATAAGATTGGTATTATTGCTACAAGAAATGGACTACTAGTAAACTAGCCATGTGTTATTCCACAATTTGCCACACCATTTGCATTGTGAGATGGCTTAGTCCTTGTCCTTGACTTGCAAGCTTAAATCCCAACTTTCCTCATAAAAACCACATAGAAAACAATTATTTTCTTATATATGTGGGTCACCTTGGTGCAACACATGGAAATCCGAGCCTTACTAGTGTATAACCCGCAGATGCCCTAAAAAAATGTGAAAAATAAAATAATTCCACATTTTCGGGCAGGGTTTTCGGTTGGGCACGTTTCCAAACCTCCCTAAGCCCATACCAAACAGAATTCAACATCCTTAAATTACTTAGGATGTTATAAAGGCACCTTTGGGGGCATGGATGAGGAGGAAAACCTATGTGTGAAGTTATGCTGAAGAAATTGCAAGTCTACCTATTCTCCTTCATCCTATGAGTAGCATCCTTGTGACCTGGAACCCTTGTTACAACATTCTTTCCTTCTCATTAAATGGCCATAAGGTGTGTTCCTATCCTTATTGGGTCATCCAGGGAAGGGAAATCTTGTTGAGTGATGCTTGAAGGATCTATTGGAGGAACCTAGGTGGTTGGCTTCGAGGTAGTGTCAATGGTTGGAGTCAGGTTGTAACGACTTCTTTTACCATTGCTAATAAAGAGTTATATTTTCCTCATACTTGTGTAGTATTGATTCAATTTTTTTGCGTATGTCCAATTACTCTCCATATTTGAATCTATCTAACAGTTACTTGTATGATTTTATGTTACAACTACCTTGTTACAATAATTCCTTGATATTATTTTGCAGGTTAACTCAAGTAGGAGTCAAGAGCAGTACCAGGGTCGAGAGCGGGGAACGACATTGAACGTAAGGATAAAAGGTGTGAGGCTTTCTTCCCTCTCTGATAATTAGTTATTCCATTATGAGTCTTGTGTGTGGGTTAGGGTTTCGTCTTTCACTTGGTCAATATCTATTGTGACATGAACCAAAGTCATAGGGGAAAAATATCATAACAGAATTATAGATTTTAACCTTGTACAATAATTTACTGCAAACATATTTTCAATAAAAGAACAGAAAAGATACAATGGAAAATAGACACATTACACAGAGATTTTTCCCCTGGAAACCCAAACCGGTAAAACCAGCATATTCTATATTCATTCACATTATACATTGTTTACAATACAATATATATATAGGAGCCAGTGGCATCCAAAACCCTAATCCAATGACCTGTATTAGTCAACAACCCTAATTACTTAACTGAAAATAGAAAAGCATCGGCGAAAAACCATGAGATGAAAAATCGCTCATAAATGGACATGAAAACCGATGACCGCCCAAAATGGACACGAAAACCAAGGAAAAAACAATTTTGGGGGGTGTTTCCCCCGAACCCCCATGCAAAGGGACCCCCGCCCCCTTGCATGTCTGGTGCAACATAGAAACTAACTCTCGCCATGCAAAGAATATAACAAAAACCCAACATTCCCCCACTTGTTGTTTTCTTTGCATAAATGGGGTTACAGGGTTACATAGTCAACAATCCAAGGTAGCAATGCCCATATATCCTCTACACCAAGAGAACTTCTTAGTTCTCACAGATTTTGTTTATGAATCTGCAACATTCTTCAAAGTTTCCACCTTCATCAGCAACACTTTATTTTCTTCAACCATGTCTCTCACAAAGTGATATTGAACATCAATATGCTTTGTCTTTGAATGATAAGTCGGGTTCTTCACCAGAAAAATTGCACTTTGACTGACACAAACTATCCTTACAGCTTGTTGTACCAACCCAATACTTGAACACAATGTTTGTAACCAGACTTCTTCCTTGCTTGCATGAGTGGTTGCCATGTATTCAACTTCTGTAGTTGAAAGTGACACTACAGACTGTTTTTTCTTCATCCAACTGATCGCTCCTCCAAATAGGTTAAACACGTACCTGCTTGTAGATCTCCTACAATCTAGATCTCCAACCCAGTCTGCATCCAAAAATCCATGTATGTCCAACACTCTGTCCAATCCTTGTTTTCCTTGGTAGCACAATACATAGCTAGTAGTGCCACACAAATACCTAAAAACCCTATTTATTGTTTTCTAGTGCTCCTTCCTTGGTTTTGACATATACCTGCTCAAAATCCCCACTGCATGTGCAATTCCTGGTCTAGTACATACCATTTCATACATCAAACTGCCAACTGCACTTGCATATGGAACATGAGACATCTCCTCCTCTTCTTCTTGTGTCTTGGGACACTGATCCGCAGATAACTTTACACCTACAGGAATAGGGACCATGACCCATTTACATTCCTACATATTAAACCTATGCAATATTGTATTAACATGTTTTCTCGGATTTAACCAAAGTTTCATTTTTTCCGATCTCTTTTAATTTCCATTCCAAAAATGAAATTTGCAGCACCAAGATCCTTCATGTCAAATTTAGAGGAAAAATGAGTTTTCACATCCTAGATAATATCCTTTTGTTTCCTATCAGAACATGTCATCCACATACAAGAGAAAAAAAATCAAATGATCACCAATTAATTTAAAATACACACACTGATCCTCTTTGCTTCTTGTGAAGCCAAGTCCCAACATATAAGTATCAAATTTTTTATACCACATCCTTGGTGATTGTTTTAAACCATACATGGAATTTTTCATCTTGCATACTAGCTCCTTCCTTCCATTCACAATACAGCCTTATGGCTACTTCATGTAGATTTCTTCTTCCAAATCCCCATGTAGGAATGTTGTCTTCACATCCATCTATTCTAATTAAAAATCAAATGTAGTAGCAACAGATAACAGAAATACAATAGAAGTTAACTTGGAAACATGAGAAAAAATATCACCAAAATCAATTCCCTCAACCTGGGAATAACCCTTTGCTACTAACCGAGCTTTGTATTTCTCCATTTTTCCTTTTGCATTCAGCTTCTTTTTAGATATCCATTTGTTGCCAATGGTATTTATTCTAGTTGGAAACTCCATTGGATCTCGATCCTAATTCTTGTCCAAGCCTGACATTTCTTCAACCATGATCGTTTTACATAGTTTTCCATCCTCTGAATCCATTACCTCCCTAACAGTTCTAGGATCATCATCAGTAATAGAAAAAGAAAAATTTGAATGGAAATCAGATGGAGTATACCTTTTTGGTATCCTTTTTTCCTACACCGAACTCCTCAATACTGGAGTATGAGGATGTTCTTCTTCTTCTTCTTCTTCTTCTTCTTCTTCTTCTCTAGAGTCGGATTCATCATCATTTGGCTCAAAATCTATTTTCTTTGGTTCTTCCTTACTTGGTAGGACTTCTTGTTTGAAAAAATCCTTCATTTATATTTATACCATATCTCGGATATACATAACCTTATTAGTTTCTAGGTTCCAAAGCTTATAACCTTTGAGACCATCTTGATACCCAATAAAGATGAACTTTTCATCCTTCTTATCTAGCTTACTCTGATTTTCCTTTGGAACATGAACATAGGCGTCACAGCCAAATACCTTGAGATGTGTGAGAGAAGGTATCTTACCAATCCATACCTCTTGTGGTGTATTTTCATCCAATGTTGATGAGGTTGATCTATTGACCAGGTAACATGTAGTACCCATTGTCTCTTCCCAAAATTCTTTCCCTAACCTGACACCACTGAGCATGCACCTTGTTTTTCCAATTAGCGTCATGTTTATCCTTTCTGAAACTCCATTTTGTTGAGGTGTATATGGAGTATTCTAATTCCTTTCTATACAACACTTCTTACAGAATTCTTCAAATTCATTCCTGCAAAAATCTCCACCATTATCTGTCCTCGACACCTTAATTATTTTCTCTGTTTGATTCTCAACAAGAGCCTTAAACTCTTTAAACCTATAAAAGACTTCAGATTTCTTCTTCAGGAAATATATCCAAGTATTCATTGAGAAATCATCTATAAAAGAGACATAGTAAATAGATTTTCCCAATGATGGAACCTAAACAGAGCCAAACACATAATTGTGCACTAGCTGTAAAATTTTGTCTTCCCTCGTTGCACCAGAAGAGAATCTTAAGCAGTTTTGATTTCCATATACACAATGTTCACAGAAATCAAAATCCATAGAGAAGTTAGACATATATTCAACCATACCTTTACCACATAGTAGTCGAATACCTTTCTCTCTGATATGCCCCAGTCTTTGATGCCACAACATAACCTTTTCTCCGGAGACTGTAGGAGTTTTTTCTTCTTCTGCTCCAATATCAGGAACAATGGAACTATTACACCCATTACTAATAGTGCTTCATTGCAGCTTATACAGAGTTCTAAATCAAACTGCCTTTAGCAACACCATTACTCCTTGAACCATCCTGCAAGTTTCTTTTTCAAATACCGTTTTTACCCCTGCATCGCCCATTTTTCTTACAAAAATCAAATTTTTGGACAATCCTGAGATGTGAAGAAAACCAAGAAGTGTTATAATCCTTCCATCTATGGGCCTCAAATTTACTTTTCCTCATCCTATGATTCCGGTTTTCGAGTCATCACCTAGCAAAACATTACCTCCATCATACCTTTCGTATTCACATAACCAGTCCTTGTGGGGAGTCATATGAATGGATGCACCTGAGTCAACCAGTCATGCCTCATGATCTACATGTGTGCTTGAAGAAGCCAAGTACACATCCCCTCCTTCTTCCTTGGAGGTATTTTATTCTTTAGAGGGAGCACCTTCATATCCCTTCACTTTCTCAACACTTTTGGATATACATTGCTTCTTGAAGTGCCCTTCTTTTCCACATCTCCATCATACCTTTACAAACTTTTTGAGAGATTTAGATCTACCCTGGGTTTTTTTTCTCTAGAGGATTATATAGTTTTTTTTTTCACTAGAAGATTAATGAAGTGGTGTAAAAGGATTGGTAGTCATGGGAGAGTAATATCATATGAACTGATATAAGCTAATATTATAATAATAATAATAATAATAATATGTACTTATTATATAATTATAATAATAATATATACTTATATTATTACCCTATATAAGTTGATGGGTATGTACAAGCATGATGTTATGACTAGACATTAGTGTAATGTAATATATATGGAAAGCACTCATTACTAAGCAGTGATTGGATTCATGTTATGCATAAGAGATCATGGATTAGTAACTCCATATTGAACACAAAAGATTACCTTATTTGATTCATTACTAGTATAATGTATTCATTATAAGGAATTTGTATGATGTTTCAATTATATAGGGAATCACTAAAAATGCATATATTTATTTTGATACATATATCATACATCAACATAGAAATTTTTTACATAATTGTACATATAAACAAAAAATAGATTAAATTCTAAAAGATCAATGATTAATTCAAATAAAAAATAATGTTTGTGAGGGAAATTATCTAACCCATGGACATATGCATTGAACTGCAACCAAATCTTGTGTTCAAGTCGATGTGTTATCTTAGTGCACATCACACTTTATAAGGATGTGTACTAAGATATTCCTCAACTTTTTTTCCAGCAGAAAAAATTCTTCAATTATATTGAAAATATAATATGTTCTCACATCTTAATACAATGGCATAGACATATCGATGTCGGGTATCTTTCGCCAGGCAATTGGTCTACAAGCCAAGAGAATTGACGAGAGATCAAAACAATGAAATAATATTACATAAGGACAATTACTACAAATCTCATGTTTTAAGAAGAGATTAGAAATGTTGGATTGTTCCGACAATGCTGAGGAGGCTTCTGTACTAGAAAATTTTGATAGAATATGTGGGTCCTTTATGGCCATCTATACATTGATTGAAAAATAGAGTTCATGCTTCCCCTTGTAGAGAAGTCTTAGATATCAGGTATGCTTCCATGTTGTACTCACGGGATGAGTGTGTGAAAGATAGTTTCTTGAAGTTGCGGAATAGTGATCTGATTCTATCTTTTCGGGCCAAGAGGGTGATGGTATTTAGCTTGCCTTGGTGATTTAGCCAGACGATAATTACTCTGGAGTCTCCAATCAGTTGTAGATTTTCGATGTATATCCTGGATGCCAAGAAGAGAGTGGCCCAGGCACCCATTAGTTCTGCCCTTGTGTTGGTTCATGGGCCATAGCATAGAGTCCATCTAAAAATAGAGTTTGTATTGAGCATTATCCAACCCCCTGCACCACACAAAGATCTATTTTATCGGGTTGCGCCATCGAACCATCCCGTCGAAGAGTCATTTGTGAAGTGTGGCTTGTTTAAAATATTTTTTTACAGGATCAGGGTGTATGGTTTTCCAAGATTTGAGGATACCGAGTGCTTTGAAAGCTACAGCAGTAATTGGAGTCTTGTTTTAAAAATATTTTGAGTTCCTGGCCAGCCATATGTACCAGTTGACAAGAGGAGGAATGGGTTTGAAATATTTCAAAAATGAAATCCAATGATCAAGACACATGGAGATGGAGGTCCCAGTCCAAACTGTGCTTATGTGGTTGTCCTGCAAAATTTGTTCCCAGACAAGTCGGGTAAAAATGCATTCAGTGAAGAGGTGGTCGACTATCTCTACACCTCTGTAGAAAATATGGCATATATTTGGGCATGTCCAACCTTTTTCTTGTATATTATCCCAAGTGGGGATTTTTTTTTCAACAGAGAGCCAAGTAAAGAGTTTTATTTTGAGGGGAAATCTCCAATTCCAGATTTGTTTGCACCAGCCTGTGATATTAGAAAGCTAAACTGTATTTTCCATGGATGAGTATAGATTCCTAACTGAAATATGGCCCATGTTGTCTCCTCCATCCCAAAGCATAATATCATCCTCGTCATTTAAGAGAATGCCCGCATGTGTGATATCATTGCAAAAACGTTTCCATTCCTCTATCAGCGTTGTGGGGATATTTAGCTGACTGCAATATTTCCATCCTGTGGTCGAGTTCCCGGGGGCAGTCAGAAGACGAGCTTGATAGAGATAATAGATGTTATAGTTATTTAAATGAGAAATTAAGGGAGGATACAGGATAGACTCATTACCCAATCCGATAATGCAATATCTTCTAATTATTATAGAGTAGTCAGTGCCCGGCTTCCAGTAGAGCCCTCTTTTGATCCAGTGCACTGAGCTTGAGAGGTTCCTCCAAGTCCGTGAGGCATATCTTGTATGAGTGTGTCCAGATCTTAGCCATGTAGCGATAGAGGTATAAGGCAGGTACTTGTCTTTGATGATGTCTCTTTAGATTCCATTAGAAGTCAAGGCACGCCAGAGAGAGTTAGCGGCCAACACTTGATTAAATTTGAAAATGTGTCGTATCCCCCAACCACCTTTGAATTTTCGTTTTGCCAGTAGTTCCCAGTTGCAGAGATGTGATTTATGATGATCCTTGCTTCCTGACCAGAGAAATTTATAAGAGAGTTTCCTGATTTTTTTCAAAACAGTGGCGGGGATAGCAGCAAGGGCCATCCAGTAGATCGGTTGACCTTCAAGAACAAATTTTAAAAGAGTATAGCGGCCTTCGATGGTGAGTCATCTATTGCACCAATGACCCACTTTCTTTTCTACCTTTGTGACTAACCAGTCCATATATGTAGTCTTTTAGCGGTCATCTTTGATGTCGTAGCCAAGATATTTGAAGTCAATAGATAGGTGGACAAAGGTATGGGGGAAAGTGGTCTTTAAGAGATTCAAGAATTGCTCTTGGATGTTGGCGTAGTGGAAGGTTGATTTTGTCCAGTTAATTTGAAGGCTCGTGGCAGAGAATAAGATATTTAGGATATCATATATTTCTTTCCATTCGTTAAGTTGGCAGAGGTCATAATGAGGACATCGTCAGCAAAAAGGAGGTGAAGAATTTTAACTATCCTTGAGACTTTTATCCCTGTAAGATTACCATCAGCTTGACTTTTTTTTAGGAGAAGACTAAGGCCTTCCATGACCAGGATGAAAAGGAGTGGGGAGAGAGGGCAGCCCTACTGAAGGCCTCTGCCACTGTGAAAGAAAGTAGTGGGTTCTTCGTTTATAAGCACTGCAAAATTTGCATTAGTGACGTAGC
Source organism: Picea engelmannii (assembly GCA_009831015.1). Taxonomy (NCBI): domain Eukaryota; kingdom Viridiplantae; phylum Streptophyta; class Pinopsida; order Pinales; family Pinaceae; genus Picea; species Picea engelmannii. The sequence goes on along the minus strand of ML787399.1, from coordinate 118,105 downwards.
TCATTATCCACTTTAAGGAGTTTTGGTTGAAACCAAACTGGATTAGTATCAGTCTGAGGAAGTCCCAGTCTATACAGTTGAAGGATTTTTTTAGGTCAAGCTTGAGGATAAGAGTAGAAGTTTTTTTTTTCTTATTTTGTGTAGGCATTCTTGTTCAGTGCCCACAACATCAAGAATTTGGCGACCCTTTAAAAAGCCTAGTTGTTTGGCAGACAAAAATTGAGAGAGGATGGGTTTGATTATGTTTGCTATAACCTTTGAGATGAGCTTATAATAGAGATTGCATAGAGAAATCGGTCTATAGTCTTTGAAAGTAGCTGGATGATTTTCTTTTGGAATAAGAGTTAGAAAAGTAGAGTTTAAAGCCCCATTGACCTTACCATGTAGTTTGGAGTCTTCAACAAGTTTCAGGAGTTATGTCCCAATTATATCGAAAAAATGTAGATAGAACTCCACGGTCCAGTTGTCTGGGCCCGAGCTTCTGTCCAAGTTGAAATATTTTAAAGCTAAATGAACCTCCTGAAGAGTACAGGGGCTATACAGAATGGTCGAGTCCTCTAAAGTGACTGTGTGGGGGTAGAGGAGAGCCACTTCAATCTATTCCTACAGGGTGGATTGTTGCTTTGATTCATAAAAAGTTTTAAAGTAATGTGTGGCGGCGTCCTTGAAGGCTTGTTGTCCACTGTGTAGAGTACCTGAGTCATCCATAATGTCCCAAATATGCTTGTTGTTTCTATAGTTGCTTGCATATCGATGAAAGTATTTATTATTTAAATCCCCACATTGTATCCATTTTACTTTGCAGCATTGCCTCTAGAGTGCCTCATCTGCAAGTAATAGATTGTTCCTATCTAATTCATAGATTTTTAATTGATTGTGCCTGAAATCAGTGTTCTCATCCAAAGGGTCATTGAATTGAAGGTCCTTAATGTTGAGCTCCAGCACCTTCAAGCGATGAAGGGTATGTCGCCTATGGTGCGTGGCCCAAGTTTTTATTTGTTCTTTTAAATGTTTTAGCTTCCAAGTGAAGCGTTGTTGGATCCTGGTTTCTCTCAAAAATATGGGGTCACTCCAGACTACAATGACAATAGCCTTGAACCCATCCTTGGCTAACCAACAGGAATTTAGTTTAAAAGGGAGAGATAAACTCACAGCAAGTGTGCTAAATTGCAAGAAGATCGGGGCGTGGTCAGAGATAAAAGGTGAGTCCACCCAGGTTCGGATCATGTCATCAGCAGAGATAAGTCTTTCTGAACTATCAAAGTGATCAAGTCACTTGGATATTGACACCATTCCCTCTCTATCGTTGTGTCGGGTAGGAGTCAGAACATCCGGATGGAGGTCAATCAGATCGTGTGCCATGAAGAGTGCATTGTAATAATCGGCCAAAGGGTCCAAAGTCGCAGAGGCTCCCCAGATTTCTCCCATGCTTGTTGTAAAATTGAGGTCGCTAGCTATAATTAAGTTACTTAGATCAAGAAGGTTGTAGGACTCATCTTTATCCTAAAATTGTTTCCTGTGAGTACAAGGGGCATATGTATTGAGGAGATTGAGCGACTGGTTATTCCAAAGACTGGTTCCAGAGAGTAGTATTCCACCACAGCTCAAGAAAGGAGCTAGATCAAAATTTTTGGAATCCCATGCAACATCTAAGCCTCCAGAGCTACCCAAAGATTTGACAGAACAAGTGAACCAGTCTAGACGAAAAATGTTGAGGAATGTTCTAGCTTTTTGTCCATCTACTAAGGTTTCCTGTAAGAAAACTGGAGAATAACGAGTGAGAAATCTTCAGAATGCGAAGTTTTTTAAAGGCCCCCCTACCCCTCATATATTAAGAGAGAGTAGGATCATTATTTTGCACGCACTAGGGATTTTATGCCTCTAAGCACCCCCGGAGTTAGTGAGATGTGAAGAAGAGTCTGTGGAGGAAGAAATTGTTTGTCCCTCTTTGCAGTGAGCACTTCGGGTTTTTATTGGCAAATTTTCAAAGCCAAAACCTCTGGACCAAGTGTGTTATGTAGCCTGCATCGAAGATGTAGAAATCGAAGGACATAGGGATCCATCCACTGTAAGAGACTTGTGTACTGATTTCCCCAAGTAAGTTGGAAAGGGTGAGGGGGAGAGTACTTGTTTGTAAAAGGGAAGAAGTGAATCCAGCATAGCACATAGTTTGTTGTCTCTTGGCTGAGATTCACAGGAGCCAAGTAGGTGGAGATGGGTTCCTTGTAATGGAATCTCAAGGCCAGGGTGCTCAGGTTCGATAGGGGATATGTTTTGTGTAGATTTTGAAGTAGAAGCCCACAGGGTGACAGTTGATGTAGGTGCATATGATTGTGGGTAAGTGTTGAAAGAAGTGGAAAAAATGGTGGCAACTAAGTTAGTGTTGAAGGGAATGGGTGTAGTGAGGGAGGATGAGTTAAGGTTCGATCTGGTGGGAGTAGGTGTAATGTGCATGTCTGGAGTAGGAGTCGAAATGGAGGAAAGGGATGTAGAAAGAGTGGCTTGAGGAGGAGGCAGTTGTGTATGGTCTACACTAAGGGTATTTGGGAAAGAGAATCTAGTATGGGTGTGGTGCATGTCGAGTGAGTTGTTAGGATGGTGTAAAGAAAGATCAACTGAGGTTGGAGTTTGTTGAGAAAGGTCAGGTCCATGAGAGGCTACTCGAGGGGTCCAAGTAGAAGTAGATTCTAGTAATTCATTTTCCCAGGAGGTTAGAGTGAATTAAAGAGTGGGGCAGATAGATTTTAGCTTACCGGTGATAGAGTCGGTGTCGAGGGAGTCTTCAAAGTCTGGAAGATTCAGATAAGAAGGTAGAGTGTTAGCCAGCGGAGAGTCCAACCTGTTTGAGAGGTCAAGCATATCTTCCTCTGATTGAATCTCTTTCAAGTGACATGTGCAATCATTTCTGAGGTGACCTGTCTTTCTGTAGAGGGTGCATCTGAAGGGGATGCATAGGTAGTCCAGTTTTTTTTTAGATGAGTTGTCCTCTCCACTCAATGTCGATGGTCTCTAAGAGTTCATCATGAATATCGATCTCCGCCAGAACTTTTGCCATCTTCTTATCTGAACCTGTGAGAGATAGTGGCTCCACATAGATAAATCAGCCCAGTGTATTACCAATGGATTCAAGATATTTTTGGTTCCAAAAATGTAGAGGTAGACCAGGGAGGAGTACCCAGAAATGCCTTAATAAAAAATAGTCCTGCGAAGGATCAAATCTTGGCCTCCAACACTTGAGCATAAGGATGCCTCCATCCAGGGTCCATAGCCGCTCTAGAATAGTAGTGGAATCCTCAAGAGAATTAAAAAAAAAAGCAGAGCCAACCATAGGTCAGATGTGTGATCTCCAGGGAGTATCCCAACGGCGTCTTCCAGCTAGTTTGCACCCAATATGAAAGGTTAGTTCGACAGAGGTGTTTGTATGAGGTCCTTCCCACCAAAGCATAAAGGCTTAGGGAAATTGAGTCCTCCATACCAATATCATTTCCCATGACCATCTTTCTTTTTGTTTTTTTAGAGCTCCAGGGTCTTGTATGTGGTTTAACACCTCCGATATGTTTGGCCTCAATCGTACAGTTGTGTGTTGGCAGACGAGAAGGGAACTTCTGAGTAGTGGGGGGTATGTTTCATCTAGTAGAAGAAGGAATCTGTGTTTCAGAAGGATAAGTGTTAGGTAGGGTAGAGGAGGAATGTGTCCCTAAAAAAGTTTGTGCAGAGATCAAGTGGGAACTAGGGGGCTTGGGGTCTGTGGAAGGTAGATGTGATGGTAGTTTGTTGTGGGAGGATTTGAGGGTG
>ML787399.1:73126-106839 GCA_009831015.1 Picea engelmannii | reverse complement strand
GTTTAAGGAACATATTGTTAAACAATTGCCAAATTGACATATCAAATATCAATAAAAATAATTTGAAAAATAATCAGTGGAAAGCTAACAAAATTCTTCACAAGTTTTGGTTTTACTGTAAAGTGAAATTCTAAATAAAAAAAATACTTTTGTATACCGGAAGTTGAAGAACTTGTGAAAATATAGTTTTTTTTCTCATAAAACAAGCAAAATAGACACCCATCTTCATGATTTTACACATTGCACATATATTTGAGGCATATATTTTGGTATATGATATGATGCATGCTTGAGGTGCATCGTGGTACATGGTTGGATACTTGATGTTGATATGGTACATATGGTCAAATTTAGTTGATATATCAGTGATAGGGATAGTGATAGGTTATAGGTTGATTATTAGTTACAGGTTGATGTGACAGTGGCATTTTACAAGTTGATGTGACAGTGGAAGGTTACAGGTTGAGGTGACAATGGCATGTTATAGGTTTATGATCAATTACAAGTTTATGTGACAGTGACAGGTTGATTGCAAGTTGATTATTAAAGGCAATGACAGTATCAGTGGTACTGACAGTTTGGTCTACATTTATATTTCAGGGTGATAGGACGGGGCAAGGAAAGGGGGTCATAGTCTCCTTTCGATTAGTGCTAGATAACACAAGGAATTGGAGCTTCTTTCAAGTTGCATCCTGTAAATAGGAAGTTGTATCCTCCTTCTGGTTGGAGCTAGAGAATTCAGGGAGTTGTAGCTTCCTTGAGGTTGGGTCTTGTAAATATGGGGTCATAGCCTCCTTCCAGTTGTAGATGGAGAACTGGGAAGTTGGTGCTTCCAATGTATGTATTCTTTTGATACATAAGAAAAGCATTATGTGATTTTATCCCATTTGGCTTTCCACGTAAATTTCGGTGTACTGTGTTTCTATGGATTTTTATTATGCTATGCTGATTTATAATGATCATGATATATTGATGATATATTGTTGATGATGTTAATGATTACATATTGTGATTAAAAGTGATAATAAAATTTCTCATACTGATTCACCCCCCCTCAATATTCCAGCAATTGGTATCAGAGAAGGTCCTTCAAGAAATAGTTTAGCCACTGGAAGGAGACCATAGAATACGTTAAGATTGGAGCACCAAGGTTTGATGAACAGAACTATGTCTTTTGGAATAAAAGGATGCAAACCATTTTACAAGAATAGGGATTTGATGTTTGGCAAACAGTAGTATATGGATATGTAACGCTAGTGACTCCCCCAACTGACAAAGATGGAAAGAAACTCAACGAAAACAACTCAAAGGATAAAGTCACCATTATGAGTAGTCTGGATGATTCAATATTTGTCAAATTTATGCATTGCAAGACCACAAAGGATCTTTGGGATAAACTTCAAAAGATTTATGAAGGAGATACCAAAGCCAAGGGAGCTAAGCTTCAAACCCTTAGAGATAAGTTTGAGCAACTGAATATGAAGGAAGATGAATACATTGCAACCTACTTTCTACAAGTTGATGAAATAGTGAACATTATTAAAGGACTGGGAGAAGAAGTCGATGAGTCAGTGGTCGTTCAAAAGGTTCTAATATCTTTGCCTATGATATTTGATCATAATATATTGACCCTGGAAGAAAGAATAGATCTTGACAGTTTGGGCATGGACGAGCTACATTGAATATTCACAGATTATGAAATGAGGATAGAACAAGAGAATATAGTCATGAAGGAAGAAGCGTTCAAAGCATCCAAGAAGACAAAGAAGAAAAACAATAAAAATTCAAAACTAGATTACAGTTGCAGCAATGACTCAGAGGAAGATGAAGAAGTGGAAAACTTCGTAAGGAAGTTAAAAAGAGGAACTGAAAAGTGAAAAGGTGTGATTCTAATGAAATGTTTTAATTGTGATGGTATTGATCATTTTTCTTCTAAATCCCCTTATACTAAGAATAAAAGTAGTGATGAAGAAGAAGATCCTAAGAAGAAAAAGAAAATTCAAAAGAGAGACAAGAGAAGGAACAAAAAGAAATTCTTCAAGAAAAGTTTCTACTCAAGGAAGACAGTTCTTCATCAGATGAGGATGATGATAGTGATAATGATTCAGAAAGAGTACTCTTCATGGCAGTCGAATATGATGAAGAAGATTCTAAAGATAATGAAGAAGAAGGCGAAGTCAATCTCAGAGCAGAATTAATCAATGCCTTAGAAGAACTAAGGAAAGAAATAAATAAAATCAAGTCACTCAAGGTAGAGTTAAAGAAGAAAGAAGGATCTCAAAATTCCAACTTGGAATAAATCGAGCAGATAATCATGAAGTTAAAAATCCAGGTAGAAGAAGATAGAAGGATTGAAGAAACTTAGAAATCAGTTAAAAGATAAGGAGAAGATGATTGAAATCTTGGACGCAGAAATAATCACCTTAAGAAAAGATCTTCAGAAGAAAGATATGCAGCAAAATAACACCAAAATATTGGATGAGATCATCAGCAATCAAAGGCCCATACTATGATAGGTCTGATCTAGGATACAACCAGATGTTGACCGAGAAAGGTTTGAGCTCCAAGACGACAGAAAAGAAGCAGAACAAAGCACCTATGAAAAAATAGTCATAGGTACTCAAGAAAACCCAGAGAACTAGACCATCTAGAAGATTCAAAACACAGAACCAACAAACAACATCATCTCAAGAAGAAGAAGGCTTCAGAAGAGAAAAATCATTCAGAAGATCCCCTACATCCAAGTATCAAACTATTTTTCTTGGTTTATGTTATTATTGTAACAACTTTGGTCACAAAGTTGCAAACTATAAAGCCTATGCCAAGAACGGGAGCAACTATGAAGGTTACTCAAACAACAGTTATCTTAGAAAGTTACATGAAGCACAAAACATAACTCACAACAGTTTTTGTTCACTAAATAATGAAATAGAGTGCTACAAGTGCAACAATTTTGGACACATGGCCAAATATTGTAGACTGATTGTTCCTCCAAAGAAACCAAAGAGGAATATCAATAGTCGTAAAAAAGAGCCATAATGGATATGGAGAAGAAAGCAGGATCAATTCAACACTGAAGAATGCTCGCTTTCTCTACAATATCAACATAAGAAAAGTGGGTGATATGTTGACATCGATTGTTCGAACCATATGATAGGTGACAATAATGGGTTTACGATTGTGAAGAAGGAATGAGATGGATCGGTTTCATTTGGAAATGATAACTCAACCAGAATTATAGGTAGAGGTAAAGTCAAGCTTGGAAGCAAATATGCAAAGGAAGAAAATGTTCTATTGGTCGAAGATATGAAGCAAAATCCTCTAAGTGTCAGTCAAATGTGTGATCAAGGGCACAAAATTTGGTTTGACTTAGAAAAATGTGAGATAAAAAAAGAAGGATCAGGAAAATTGGTGGCTACGGCTAGAAGAACCCCAAACAACATATATGTCCTAAATAAGATTGGAAGGGGAAAATGTTGCTTAGGAAAGGAAAATGAAAGTTGGCTCTGGCACAGAAGGATGGGTCACATAAAATTTGATAACCTTGTCAAAATTGGCAGAAAGGAAGCAGTGAAAGAAATTCCCAAAATCTCAGAGCCAGCAAATACTCTATGTGAACATTGTCTACAAGGAAAACAAACAAACACCAAGTTCAAATCAAAAGAGTACTCCACGACAAAACCATTGGAGATTATACACATTGATCTATGTGGACCTACAAGAATGAAGGGATTAAATGGTGAACATAACTTTATGCTACTGGTTGATGACTACACAAAAATGTTTGCAGTTTGCTTTCTCAGGAAGAATTCGGACGCATTTGAATACTTCAAGATATACAAAGAGATGGTTGAAACTGATATGGGTTTGAAAATCAAGTGCTTAAGATCAAACAATGGAGGAGATTTTACATCAAAGGAATTCATGGATTTTTGTGGAGAACATGGAATAAAGTGACAGTTCTCGGCATCCAGGACACCTCAGCAAAATGGAGTTGTCAAAAGGAAGAATAGAATAGTGTGGGAAATGGACAAAACCATGTTGAAATATTACAAATTGAGTAACATATTTTGGGTACAAGAAGTACATATAGAAGTTCACATCCTAAACATAGGAATGCTCAGAAGTAACAGTAATAAGACTCCCTACGAGTTATGGAATGGAAGACTGGAAAATCTGAAACAATTCAGAGTATTTGGAAGAAAAATTTATATCAAAAGAGAAGATGGCAGGCTTGGAAAATTTGACTCTCGAATTGATAAGGGCCTACTAGTTGGGTATTCAAGAAAAATAAAAGCATATAAATGCTTCGGTCCAAGACTCAACATAAACATGGAAACAATCAATGTAAGGATTGACGAGACAGAGGTATGGAAAGGAAAATAAGGAAGCAAAGATTCAGAAGAGAAAGATAACAAGAAAGATCTAAAAGAAGAAGCAGAAGCAAAAGAAGAAGAGCAGCCAGAAGCAGAACAATAGGAAGATGAACAGCGGATACCTCCCAAGACACCTGGTCGATGAGTACAGAAAAATCATCCACCAGAATAGTTTAATGGGAATAAAGATGCAAGAGTTGAAACCCGACGAAGATACTTTCACCAAAACAACAACACCTAGCATTGTTATCTACAGATGAACCAAGTAGTTTTGAAGAGGCCAGCAAGGATTAACATTGGATCAAGGCTATGGATGAAGAACTAGATCAGATAGAGAAGAATGACACATGGGAACTGGATCCAATACTGAAGAACAAGAATGTGATTGGTACAAAGTGGGTTTTCTGAAACAAATGAAACGAGGATGGACAGGTAACTAGAAACAAAGCAAGGTTAGTTTGCAAGGATACACTAAGATTGAAGGTATAGATTTTGAAGAGACCTTTTCCCTAGTTGTAAGGGAAAAGTGAAGTGAAGTGTATCTATTAGATTTGTATCTATTTGTATCAAGAAAAGTGAAGTGTGTTCCCAATCTAAGTGTATCTAAGCTTTATATTTCCATGTTTTCATGCAATATTGTATATGACCTTTATGGAGTGTCCAATATAGACGTTACATCAATTCTTCATGTATTTGTGTAGTTATACATTGAATCTAGAAGATTTGAGTGTAGTGAATGTAAATATGCAATAGTTAAAGTTTCATAACCTCGAGATGTATAATAAACACATGTTTATATAGATTAAGTGTATTTCTTAGACCTATGAAGGAGGAAGACCCAATGGATTACTCTCTATATCCATTAGAGGTCTCAATGTTAGATTCAATCTTCATCTCACAAAAAGAAGTCCTACATAAATGGGAGGTAACGAGCGATGAAGCCTTATGAAGTGAGGGGGATAGTTTTTTTTATATTTCCTAGGGTTAGAACTTCACCATAGGAGGAAATCACGAAAGGTCGTGGGAGAGCGAATTTCCTCTTATCCAAAGTCTTAAATCCTTCAATTTGGATGCATTAATGAATCCAAATTTTCCTAGTAGGGAGGATAGGGATCACATCATTTGAAAACAAGGGGATGCTCTAAGGCACAGATTTTGCAGCAGAAGTTTCAAAATTTTAGAGTTCATCGATACATAAAGTGAAGTGCCCCCTTTCATGCTAACATAAATCTCTCACGGGCATTAATAAAATCCTAACTGTTTCTTGACAAAAGTGTTTGGGAAAACTTCTCTACCTTATTCAATATTCTCGGTAATTGCAGATTTGAAAATTATATAGAAATCAATGAATGTCATCATCACTGGGTTAAGAAACTATAGAACTCAATTTATCACCAAACACTTTATAGGTTACGTTGGGTTTTTCTACTTGAATTTGAATAATGAAGTGGAAATGAAAACCAAATATGGAAGCCTAAAAACTTAGGAGGTTCATCTGGCACTTCCCTTTAGCAATCCATAGAGTGAGACAATAATTGTTCCACTGGTTCACCAACAATGGCTGCATGATTTCCAAGGTAAGATATACTATAATGTAATAGGCAACAGAAACCCCTATGTCGTTGATCCAGAAGGATATCCACACAAGGATTCATTACTTTGCACACCATGGAGAAGATCATTAAAATAATGATTGATGATAGGTGACAAAGTTTAAAAGGAATGTTTAATGCGTCATATTGTAAAAATGATTAATATTTTTTTAGCATAATGTGCTCATGTATTTTTCATTTAATTTGTAAAAAGGAAATTAAAATTAAGTGTGAGAATCCACCTCACAAATTAGTTTCCTAGTTTTAAGTGGAAATTAGTTTTGTGTGAGAACCCACCTCACAAATTAGTTGCCTAATTTTAAGAGGAAGTTGGGAGTCTCATGAGTTAGTTTTGGATTATTCCTCATTTTATCACAAGTGGTTTCCTAGTCTCAAGGGGAAGTTAAGGTTGGTTGAGATGCTTTCTCATTTTTTTCCTTGAGTTGTTATTAGATCCTAAATTTGTGGATTGTGTCTCTTTGAATTATGGAGAGAGGGAAACTATATAAATTCCTTATGTAAGCATTGTGGGGGAGCCCCTTGGACAGAGAGCTTGCATGGTGAGGAATGTAGTCCTTCTGGTGTCTGAAGAAATTTCACTTATGTGAGAGCCTTAAGTTCTCTATGTATTAGAAAATGCTACTTTGAATTTTCAGCCCTATATGGAGCATATGCCACATTTTGTGAGAAGGTTTCAACCCTTGTTAAAGGAAGGATAATAAAACGTTTCGTATTCTAGGAGAATCCGGAGACGTAACCAGGACATTTGGTGAACTATGTTAACATATGGGTGCCAAATTATAAGTGTTACCATATGGGTGCCATGTGGCACATTTTTACTGGTCTGTTTTGCCACCCATATGTTAATCTGTTGAAGTACGTACAATGTTGACGTCAGCATGATGTTAGCATGTTGGCATGGCATCATGGCTGCCATGTGTCATGTGTTTTTTATAGTTTCAGGGGTTCATGTGGACCAGTAAAAATGTGCCACGTGGCAGCCATACAGACGCCACGTGACAGTACGAATGTTGACGTGTCGGTTGATGTGGTTGTATGGTGATGAAGTTAGTAGAGTGACTAGACCGTATGAAATGTTGATCTAGCAGTATGGTGCTAACGCAGCAGGTGATGTATCGACTCACTATGTAGCACTACAGATGATGTGGCAGAGTGACTAGGCAGTATGGAAAATGATGTGGCACTGACTGGGTTGCTAACTAGGTAGTACGGTGGATAAAATGGCAACACGATAGGTTGCCACGTGTCAGATTAATTTGGCCTTTTAAGGGGTCCAAATGGACCAGTAAAATTGAGACATGTGTCATTCGTACGGATGACCTCGTAGTATGGATGTTGATGCAGGAACTGACTAGACCTCCACTAGATTGTTGACTGGGAATTGACTGGCCAATCATAAAGTGCCACATGGCACCACTTGGATTCCCAATGAGGTCTGGGTCCGAAGAATAAAAAAAAAAAAAAAATGGCCACCAAACCAACCGGCAGCTAGACCGACCAATGGCCAACAAACGGGTGGAACCTTTAATTTTTGGTGAGGTTGTTGTAACGGTTGGTATTTTAATATAGTTTTAATACTACATTCAAACATGTGTAACCACATGCCCAATGGGGAAGCCCGCGGGTTTGAACCCGGGACCTCCCCCAACTTTAGCATAAGCCTTAACTAATGCGCCAACCGGCGTCATTGGTAAATCCACCCGCCACTTTTTATTTAAACCCAAAGTTATGCCATTTGACAGGAATGTATGGGTGTGGACCCCTGTTAGGCATGAATTTATAGACAAAATTGCATTTAATGCAGGAGGTATGGCCCTGTGTGGCACATGGATCGAGCTAGGGGGTCCAGAAGTGATAGTGACGGAATGGTACGAAATTATAGTCATTTTTGCACGATTTTTCGAGTTGGATTTAATGGCGCAATCCATTTTGTGATCTGATTAGTGGAATTTGAGGACTATGGCCAAGCCCATGACTACTTGGCATGTTTTTCGAGGTAGAGTTACACCTTTCATAACAGGGTCAAGTTTACAGTCAAAAGTTGCAGAATGATGAGACAAACATGTTGGTGCTATGTATGTCGAGATTTGAGCATTGGGTTGAGCACCTTGGCACAAAACCCAATGTAAGTTTCATGCATTTATGATTTTTGCCTCTTTTTGGAAATTGAAAAATGATGAATGTATGTTGCATATTCTGGTCATCTTTGAGTGTTGCAGCAAGATCTGAATTATTACAAGAAATTCATTGTTTGAACCTTGCATGCAAAATGAGATGGTGCGGTAAGAGGTCATTTTGACACTTCGACAGAAAGTAGTCATGTTTACAACCAAAAGTCTTAAAATTGCGAGACGAGTGTGATGATTATGGCATTTGCCTTATTTATTATGTTGCACATGTTTGTAATGGGGGGTTTAAAAACCATAGAGTTTCCACTAGTGCACATTTGGGGGTATTCACCTTAATGTTAATGATGTAAAAGGTTGTAGTTAGCCACTCTTGAAAGTGATGATAAAAGTGAGAGGCATTTTGTTCTATGCCTAAACCTTGTAAGCCTTGTTGGCAACCTTGTAATGGGTCTTGTAGCCACTATTGAATGAGAGTCATTATTTTTCCTAGGCCTGTTTTGGCAACATTGTAATGGGTCTTGTAGCCATTATTGAGTGAGAGGCATTGTTTTTCCTAGGCTTGTTTTGACAACATTGTAATGGGTCTTATAGCATCTGTTGAGTGAGAGGCATTGTTGTGCCTAGGCTTGTTTTGGAAATCATTGTAAATTTGTCCATGAGTGTCTTATAAACTCTTTACAAGTATGGTATTGCTTTGAAATTTGCAAAATTGTTATCATGTAGTAACAACTACAGATTTGCATTGATGCAAGTGTCAGCATCGACATCCACATTCTGAAGCAAAAAGTTGAAGGAGAAGAAGGGTGCAACCTTTCAGAGAAATTTGTTATGTAGATCAAGGAATCATCTACAGATTTTCATCAATGCAAGTGAAGGCATTGAAATCCTCATTCCAAAGCACAAAGATGAAGGAGAAGAAGGGTGTGGCCTTTCAGAGACATTTGTTATACAGATCAAGGAATCAGCTACAGATTTGCATCGATGCAAGTGTCAGCATTGACACCCTCAATATGAGGTACAAAGGTGAAGGATAAGAAGGGTGTGGCATGACAGAGACATTTTTTATGCAGATCGAGCAGTGGGGAAGTGCATCGTGGAGTGTAAGACTCTTCCTAGAAGTTGGTTGTGGATATTCAAGTTTCTCTCTATACTTTTGGAGGACCAAAAGTGTTTTTTTGTGGGGAGGTTTGATCTAGGAGGATCTCCACACAAGGATTCATTACTTTGCACACCATGAAGAAGATCATTAAAATTATGATTGATGATAGGTAACAAAGTTTAAAAGGAATGTTTAATGCTTCGTATTGTAAAAATGATTAATATTTTTTTAGCATAATGCGCTCATTTATTTTTCATTTAATTTGTAAAAAGGAAATTAAAATTAAGTGTGAGAATCCACCTCACAAACTAGTTTCCTATTTTTAAGGGGAAATTAGTTTTTTGTGAGAATCCACCTCCCAAATTAGTTGCCTAATTTTAAGAGGAAGTTGGGAGTCTCATGATTTGGTTTGGGATTCTTCCTCATTTTATCACAAGTGGTTTCCCAATCTTAAGGGGAATTTAAGGTTGGTTGAGATGCTTTATCATTTATGTCCTTGAGTTTTTATTAGATCCTAAATTTGTGGATCTTGTCTCCTTGAATTATGGAGAGAGGGAAACTATATAAATTCCTTATGTCAGCATTGTGGGGGAGGCCCCTTTAGGACCCTTGGAGAGAGAGCTTGCATGGTAAAAAATGTAGTCCTTTTGGTGTCTAAAGAAATGTCACTTATGTGAGAGCCTTAAGTTCTCTTTGTACAAAAGAAGGTTCCTCTGGGTTTTCATCCATGTATGGAGCATGTGCCACATTTTGTGAAAAGGTTTTAGCCCTTGTTAAAGGAAGGGTAATAAAATGATTTGTATTCCAAGCGGATCCAAAGATGCAGCCACAACATCTAGTGAACTCCGTTAACATATGGGTGCCAAATTGTGTGTGAGAGTTTTGTTTGCATTCTCGCTTGATTAAGTAGAGATTAAAATACACATATGCACATAATTATGACCATTTGTTCATGTTAATTGTCAGTAAAATCTCATCGTAGAATTTTTGTAGAGAAAGATCCTACATAAATTCTCGAATCAGTAGCGGCATGAGATGCGAGCAACAGTCACAGACACCTTTTACCATATTCGAACCCTGGTAAACTACGATTCATTTACCTATGTTTGGATTAAACCTATTGACTGAAGCAAAAGACTATGAGAAAAATTGCTTAGGGTGAGAAACATTTACCAATTTGGACGGCATTGTTGGTCTACGTGGGATCCTTTGTCTTTGTCTCTCTCTGTCTCAATGTGGCTCTATCACTCTTTGTCTTTGTGGCTCTTTAGTGGGGTCACTGTGTCTCTTGTTGTCACTCTTTGTCGAGGATTCTACAGTTTGCAGGTAGGGTTAAGGTTCGATGGGATTAAACGATGAGCGGGTCGTTATCTATCTATATATATATATATATATATATATATATATATAACCTGTATTTGTGTAACTATACACATCTTCCTAGTGAATATTTGTGTATAACAAGTCCTGGAAGCTTTCCAAGGTGTCATAAGTGCACACAAAAGAGAGGGGAATACTCTTTTGGCATAAGATCATGGAATATTGGGGCTTGTATTTTGTTATCGACCAATCGTTATAATTAATGTGAGATATGAGGGAAGGAGTTTTATAGTCATAAATTGTATTCCAAAATGCCACATTTATTCACACATGCACATGCCACATAGAGGAGGAAAGGGAAGGTCAAGCAAGTAATCATAATCACCTCACAACCAATCAACCTTTATGTTAATAGGAGGCACTACCTTTGCGGGTGACCTAATTGGTATAAGTATCATGGAATATTGGGGTTTATATGTAGTTATGAACCAATCCTCACAACTAATGTGGGTTAAGAGGGAAGGATATTTTATAATTCTAGAAGTTATTCCAAGACACCAAGAGATAGGTGCATCCGATTGTTATTATTATTCTTTTTTTAATGTATGCACAGACAAAAACCACATACAGGAGTTAGGGGAAGGGAAATAAATCAAGCATAATCACATCACAATCAGTGAACCATTATCCTAGTAGGTGGTCAGTACCTCTATGGACACCCCCATTGGCATAGGGATCATGATATATTTGGGATTATGTGTTGTATTGGCCAATCACCACAACCAACATGGGAGAGGGGATCCATGTGTATGGCTTGGCCATGACCTTAAAATTAGATTATTATTATTATTATTATATATACACACACAGACACACCGTGTATCCCTCGACCTACCCGTTTGGAGGGGGTGTCGCATTTCTAGGCATTCCCGTTTATAAAACTAATACATGTTTCAACATTTCATTCAACTTAGGTGGAAAGATGGGAAAAGAACCCATACACATACAAGGACAAGCCTCTAGATAAAGAAACATGGAGTATGTTGAGGTCCCCAAATAGATGGTACTCAAAATGGTGATATTCTAATGAATATCAAGAGAAATGTTCTACCTTTGGAGTGAGAGAGATGGAAATCATCCTTTGGATAACCAATGAAAGGCACAACACATACCCAAGTGGTTGTTCTAGAAACCCCATGAAAATTGCCACCACTCAAGTGAACACATACCCAAGTGAAATCCTAGAATGAGTTCAACCCTTCCTTTTAATTTATCATAATCCACTTTGAATGTGGTGAATATGGCATTCTCCATGGTATCCAATTGTAGTATACCTAGGGAGAATGTACTATACCTAGGGAGGTAATATGGAGTACCTAGGGAGGTATCCAATGGGAATGTGGTTATGTATTATTAGTGGAAGTCATTTAATATATGAGAATGTGGTCAGTCAATGTAAGGTGGACTAGGTCCACTATATTAATAAAGGACCACTATGGTAGTTAGATGTAATAAATGTGAGAAGGCTCTCTAGAAGGTTCCTAGGGGATAGAGAGAGTTATATAAATAAGTGTAAGCAATGTAATGAAACATAGTGAAGAATATTGTGAATGTATCAAACATTTCTTGAGGAGTGTTATCCTTCCTTAAGGATTAATATATGGTGTTACCCTACCTCAAGGGTTTTGACTATTTCTTGTGTTCAGTAATTTTGGTGAATGGTTTGGTTATTCTTGTTGATATTATGGATATGTTTTGAGATTTATCTTCAGATATATTCAGACACTTAACAATTGGTATCAGAGCACTTTCCTTAGCCAAAGAAGGGGAGAAATGTTTGCTCTTTTTGCAGATTTATTTTTACTATGGAAAAAAGAGGGCAGCGCACTTCAGGTTTGGATATGAAACTTTATGTGTAGAATTTGGCCAAATAAATTGGATATTTGAATTCCTCTCGGCAAAATACTCAATTTCAAAAAACAATCGGCCAAAATGGAGTCTGGGAATTAAAGTTATGAGCATTTTAAAATCAGCAGTTTTTCAAGGTTTTTCCAGGAAAAGCCGCGATTTTCTGCAGTAAGTTATTTTTACGTAATAGTTTTTGTTGAAAATTTATTCCAAGAATGTTGTATTTTATAGGAAGAGATGATGGCCCTAGTATTGAATAATATATACAATGCTTCAAGTCGATATGGAACGAAAAGTGGAAATCTCATCTACACTAGGGCGTCAAAGATCGGGCTCTCATGTGGAGGCAATCATTTGACTATTCTGAGTGGATGTCATATTCTAAGGAAGCATTTGAAAATTTAATTTTAGACAAGTGGTCTCGTACCAAGATTAAGGATAAAGAACTATCCAAGGGTTTATTTTCATGTGGCAAATTTCTATTACAAGCTCATGGTTGTATTCATAAGGGGAAGGTTATTGTTTCTATTAACCCTAGTTGCCAACAAAATTTTATCAATGTTTAGTTGGTTAATAGATTGCAAATTCTTGCAAAGAATATCCAAAGCACACGGGTTGAGGGTGAAAATATTAAAAATTTTAAAGATTTGAAGCTCAGTATGGATAAATATGTGTTTCATTCATATTTTTATGTTATGGATATGTATAAGAAAAAGAAAATCGCATTGCAAGATGTGTCTCTTAATAAGAAAGATGGGCCCACGGCGACCAAGAAAGCAGTTATTGTCAAGTCTGAAGTTGAATCAGAGGAAGAGACTACAGAAGGAGATGAAGCAAAACCATAGGAAGGACACAGTCATGAAGCTAAGGAGGTCATTGACTCAAAGGCACAATGTGTTGCAGATTTGAAGAAAAAAAAACAGATTCCTACAGTTGTTGTATATCATCATCCACATCATATAGAGAAACAACAGTCATCAAGGCAAGGGCGTGTGCATCAACACATTTATGCACCAACAGGGAACCAGAAAGGAAACCGATCAAGAGCTACTAGAACTACAGGAAGACATCAGGCTAGAGAACTAATCCCATGACAACACCAACATAATATAGATCAAGATCAGGGTGGCAAGGCAGCAGATGAACATCATGTTTGGCTTCCATTGGGATGGATGGATGGTCATAGTTGGTACCAGTTGGCTACATTGCTTAGTCAGTCATATTGTATGGTTTCTTCTCGTGTTTCGAGGACGAAACATGTGAAGGGGGATGGAATTTAGTATACCTAGAGAGGTAATATGGGGTACCTAGGGAGGTACCCAATGGAAATGTGGTTATGTATTATTAGTGGAAGTCATTTAATATATGAGAATGTGGTCATTCAATGTAAGGTGGACTAGGTCCACTATATTAATAAATGACCACTATGGTAGTTAGATGTAATAAATGTGAGAAGGCTCTCTAGAAGGTTCCTAGGGGATAGAGAGAGCTATATAAAGAAGTGTAAGCAATGTAATGAAACATAGTGAAGAATATTGTGAATGTATCAAGCATTTCTTGAGGAGTGTTATCCTTCCTTGAGGATTAATATATGGTGTTACCCTACCTCAAGGGTTTTGACTATTTCTTGTGTTCAATAATTTTGGTGAATGGTTTGGTTATTCTCGTTGATATTGTGGATCTATTTTGAGATTTATCTTCAGATATATTCAGACACTTAACACCAACTAAGTAACTACAGTAACAACTTAAATATAAGGCTCCAAAACAATGTTGAACAACACAAAACCTTTGAAGATGATTCATTGTCCATGTTGTCAATGTCTCATTTTATGGTTGTACTCCTTTATCGGCAGAAAATGTCTCGTATACTTAAAATTGATTAAAAACATCTTGTATATCATTCTCAAAAGAGAACATATCCATCAAATGTTCAAAACATCTTCAAGTCATCATAATCCTTCAAGGTTCATAACTGATTACACCAAATCTAGTTTGGATGTTATTCCACCACCCTTGTATGGGGCCCTTTAACATCACCATTGGAATTTTGTACACCTCATCAACATCAATAGAAAAGAAATTGAATATCCATAAATCTTAAACATGCCATGAAAAAAAACTCCCATAACTTCTACCATCATATTCAATATTAGTCATTTTCTTGATAACATTGTCGCTTTTACTTGGTGCTTCTTCATTGAGGGGATATTCCATGTGTCCTCTTCTTTGGTAACATGGGAAAAATCCTCCCATGTTTGGCTTCAAATCTTACTTATTGTTCTATTTGGTTTGATAGACTTCTCTTTTCTGGGTTGCACTTCAATTAGGTAGTGATAATCCAAACCTATTACTTGCTCCATGTTCACTCTAACAAGAAAAATTGAATCATATCTTTAAAAGCCTTTGTTGATGAACTATTCTCCACAGTGACACAAGAACAAAAGAAAGAGAAATAGTTATGTTAGTTAATATAGATGCATGCATGCTGAAGCAAATAGCTATAATAGTTAGCATGGATGCATGCCTACTCAAACCTATAATAGTTAGCACGGATCCATACCTACTCAAGCCTATAATAGCTTCTAAGTTTAAGGATTCTTGATTTACATATCAATCGTTGCATTAATTATTCTAAACACACATTCGATACTTACTTCGATCATTAAATCAACATGTGAACCAAAACTTTATTTTGTGTGAATTATCATGATATTGACATCGTAGGTTGTATTAGCACTCACACTAGCCTCATGCTAGTGAATGTTAATGTATGTTGTGAGATGCCTTCACTCACGCTTCACCGTGAACATTGTAACATTGTAACCTATGTTCTCTTATTAGTTCCTTGTAAGTTTTAAACCTGTGAAGTAAAGCAATGCATATAGATTCTTAAGCAAAACAGAAATTAATCAATGGCTCATACACATAGTACACACAGATTTATACCGGAAACCCTTAACCGAGAGAAAACCTTTCAACGCTTCATTGTATTAATTTCACCATTCACCATACAATATATATACAATGTTCTTAGGTATTTCGTAGATACCAAAACCCTAATCCCTTAACCCGGGGTTAATTTAGAAAACCATTAAAAATAGCAAATACTACTAGGGAGGGATCGACAGACACAGTTGTTGAATCTGACACGCCCACACACACACATGCAAAGAATATAACACATACCCAACATTCTCCCACTTGTTGTTTTATTTTCATCCAGGGGTCCACAGGATTATATAGTCAACAATCTAGGGCAGCAATGCCCATTGTTACTCTACACCAAGAGAACTTTTTTGTGCTCACAGACTTTGTCAATGAATCTGCAACATTATTCAAAGTGTCAACCTTTTCCAGCAACACCTTCTTTTCTTCAACCATGTCTCTCACAAAGTGATATTGAACATCAATATGCTTTTTCTTCGAATGATAAGTTAGTTTCTTTGCCAGGAAGATTGCACTCTGAATGTCACAATCTAATCTCACTGTTTGTTGTACCAACCCAATACCTTAACATAATCTCTGTAACCATACTGCTTCCTTTCTTGCATGAGTGGTTTCCATGTATTCATCTTTTGTAGTTGAGAGTGCCACTACAGCTTGTCTTTTTCTCATCCAACTGATTTCTCCTCCAAATAGGTTAAACACATAACCACTTGTAGATATTCTGTGATCCAGATCTCCAGCCCAGTCTGCATCAACAAAGCCATGTATGTCCACCACTATGTCCAATCTTGGTCTTCCTTGGTAGAAAAATCCATAGTTGGTAGTGCCACGCAAATACCAGAAGACCCTCTTTATTGTTGTCCAATGCTCCTTCCCTAGTTTTGACATATACCTGTTCAAAACTCCCATTACATGTGAAATTTTCGGTCTAGTACAGACCATTGCATACATCAAACTTCCAACTGCACTAGAATACGGAACATGGGACATGTCGTCTTCTTCTTCCTGTCTCTTGGGACACTGATATGTAGATAACTTTACACCTATAGGAATAGGAACCTTGACCGGTTTACTTCCATGCATATTACACCTCTGCAATATTGTCTCAACATATTTTCTCATATTCAACCAGAGTTTCTTGTTTGCACAATCTCTTTTAATCTCCATTCCCAAAATGAAGTTAGCAACACCGAGATCCTTCATGTCAAAGTTGGAGGATAGTTGTGATTTCACCTCCTTGATAACATCCATGTTATCTCATACCAACAACATGTCATCAACATACAACACTACATAAATGAAGTGATTACCAACCTGCTTGGAATATACACAGTGATCAGCCCTACTTCTCACAAATCCCAATCCAAGGATGTATGTGTCAAACTTTTGGCACCACATACTATGTGATTTCTTCATACCATATAGTGACTTCTTTAGCTTACAGACCATCTCTTTCTTTCCCTTCACTACAAAGCCTTATGGATGCTTCATGTAGATTTCTTCTTCCATATCCCCATGTAGGAATGTTGTATTCACATCCATGTGTTCCACTTCAACATCAAAAGCAGCAACAATAGATAAAAGAAATCTAATAGAAGTTAACTTAGCAACAGGAGAAAAAATCTCACCAAAGTCAATTCCCTCTACCTGGGAATAACCTTTTGCTACTAACCGAGATTTGTATTTCTCCACTCTTCCTTCTACATTAAACTTCTTCTTAAACAACCATTTGCTACCAACATATTTTCTTCCAGCCGGCAAATCAACTATATCCCATGCCTCATTCTTATCCAAGGCATCCATTTCTTCAACCATGGCCTTCTTCCAGAGTTTACTATCCTTTGAATTCACTGCTTCCCTGATAGTTCTGGGATCATCATCAGTGATAAATAAAGCAAAATTGGAATGGAAATTAGGTAGACTATACCTTTCTAGTTGCCTTCTTTCCCTCATTGATCTCCTCAATACTAGGGTATGAGGATCTTCTTCTTCTGCTCCATCTTCTTCAGATGATTCAGATTTTGCATCATCCAACTCCAACTCTATTTTCTCAGGTTCTTCTGTCCTTGGTAGGAATTCCTGTTTGGAAACATCTTTTACCTCTCTAAAAAAAAACATCTCGACTGTAAACAGTCTTCTTGGTTTCTGGGTTCCAAATATTATAATCTTTCACACCATCTTTATAACCAATAAAGATACACTTTTCAGCTTTTTTATCCATCTTACACATATTTTCCTTTGGAACATGTACATAAGCATCACAACCAAACACTCTAAGATATTCAAGAGAGGGTTTCTTTCCACTCCATACCTCATGTGGGGTTTTATCATCCAACGCTGATGAGGGTGATCGATTGACTAGGTAACATGTTGTACCCACTACCTCTACCTAGAATTCTTGTCCTAACTTGGCACCGATGAGCATGCTCCTTGCTTTTTCCATCAGTGTCATGTTCATCCTTTCTGCAACTCCATTCTGCTGAGGTGTGTATGGAGTAGTATTCTGCCTTTCTATACCACACTTCTTATAGAAATATTCGAATTCATTTCCACGGAATTCTCCACCATTATATGTCCTCAATACGTTTATTTTCTTCTCTGTCTGATTTTCTACCAGAGCCTTAAACTCTTTAAATTTATAAAATACCTCATATTTCTTTCTAAGAAAATAAATCCATGTGTTCCTTGAGAAATCATCTATGAATGAAACATAATACACAAATTTACCTAGTGATGGAACAAGCACAGGTCCAAACACATCATTGTGTATCAACTCTAAGATCATGTTTGCTCTTGTAGCACTAGATGGGAATCTTACTCGATTTTGTTTACCATATATGCAATGTTCACAGAAATCAAAATCCAGAGTGCAATTAGACATACCTTCAACCATACCTTTACCATGTAGTGTTCGAAGGCCCTTTTCTCCAATATGCCCCAATCTTTGATGCCACAGCATGGTCTTCTTTGTAGGGACAGTATTGGTCTTGTCTTCTTTATTTGTCTACTCATGGACAACAGAATTGTTACACCAATTAGTATAATTTCTTCCCAACAACTTGTACATAGTTCCACACCAAACTCCCCTCATCAACACCATTTCTCCTCGTACCATCTTGCAAGTGCTCTTTCCCAATACAGTATCCACTCCTGCATCATCCAACTTGCTTGCAGATATTAGGCTCATGGCTAGTTTTGGAATGTGTAGAACCCCAGGGAGAGTTCTAATCCTTCCATCTTTTAGCAACAACTTAACCCTTCCACGTCCCATGATTTTGGTTGTCGAGTCATCTCCTAGGAATACATCACCACGATCGTATTTTTCATATTCAGAGAACCACTCCCTATGAGGATTCATATGGTATGATGCATCTGAGTCGATCAACCATACATAACGGTATGCATGTGTACCTGTAGATGCCAGGTAAACATCACCTCCTTCTTCAGTGGAGGTTTTACCCTCTGTGGAAGAGGTACTATCAGATCCCTTTGGTTTATCGACCTTCTTAGACTTGCAATCTTTCTTATAATGCCATGTTTTACCACACTTCTAGCATTTCCTCAAAGATTTTCCTAGAGACTTAGATCTACATGTAGATTTAGGTCTCCCCCACCCCCGAAGACTTACCATGATTCATGTCTTGGGTACGACCTCCTACAAATAAAGCATCTGTGCTATGACCATCCATGCTTTTCTGCCTCATCTCTTAAGATAACAAGGATGCAACTACATCCTCATACTTTAATGTAGATTGAGTGGTACTACCAATTGCTACAACCAGATTATCCCAAGAGTCTGGCAAAGAACATAACAAAGTAATACACTTATCTTCTTTTGCAATCATAATATTAACATAGACAAGATGACTTACCAAAGTATTAAAGGAAGATGAATACATTGCAACCTACTTTCTACAAGTTGATGAAATAGTGAACATTATTAGAGGACTGGAAGAAGAAGTCGATGAGTCAGTGGTTGTTCAAAAGGTTCTGATATCTCTACCTATGAGATTTGATCATAATATATCGACCCTCGAAGAAAGAATAGATCTTGACGGTTTGGGAATGGACGACCTACATGGAATATTCACAGATTATGAAATGAGGATAGAATAAGAGAATATAGTAATGAAGGAAGAACCGTTCAAAGCATCCAAGAAGACAAAGAAGAAAAACAAGAAAAATTCAAAACTAGATTGCAGTTGCAGCAATGACTCAGAGGAAGATGAAGAAGTGGAAAACTTTGTAAGGAAGTTAAAAAGAGGAACTGGAAAGTACAAAGGTGTGCTTCCAATGAAATGTTTTAATTGTGATGGTATTGATCATTTTTCTTCTAAATCCCCTTATGCTAAGAATAAAAGTAGTGATGAAGAAGAAGATCCTAAGAAGAAAAAGAAAATTCAGAAGGGAGACAAGAGAAGGAACAAAAAGAAATTCTTCAAGAAAATTTTATACTCAAAGGAAGATAGTTCTTCATCAGATGAGGATGATGATAGTGATAATGATTCAGAAAGAGTACACTTCATGGCAATCGAATATGATGAAGAAGATTCTAAAGATAATGAAGAAGAAGGTGAAGTCAATCTCAGAGCAAAATTAATCAATGCCTTAGAAGAACTAGGGAAAGAAAGAAAGAAAATCAAGTCACTCAAGGCAGATTTAAGGAAGAGAGAAGGATCTCAAAATTCCAACTTGGAAGAAATCGAGCAGATAATCATGAAGTTAAAAATCCAGGTAGAAGAATATATAAGGATTAAAGAAACTTAGAAATTAGTTAGAAGATAAGGAGAAGATGATTGAAAGCTTGGAAGCAGAAATAGTCACCTTAAGAAAAGATCTTCAGAAGAAAGATATGCAGCAGAATAACACCAAAATATTAGATGAGATCATCAGCAGTCAAAGGCCCATACTATGATAGGTCTGAGCTAGGATACAACCATATGTTGACCGAGAAAGGTTTGAGCTCCAAGATGACACAATGGAAAGAGAACAAAGCACCTATGCAAAAATAGTCATAGGTACTAAAGAAGAAAAACCCATAGGAACTAGACCATCTAGAATATTTAGAACATGGAACCAACAAACAACAACATCTCAAGAATAAGGCTTTAGAAGAGCAACATCATTCAGAAGATCCCCTACATCCAAGTATCAAACTATTTTTCTTGGTTTATGTTATTATTGTAACAACTTTGGTCACAAAGTTGCAAACTATAGAGCCTATGCCAAGAACAGAAGCAACTATGAAGGTTACTCAAACAACAGTTATCTTAGAAAGTCACATGAATCACAAAACATAACTCACAACAGTTTTTGTTCGATAAATAATGAAATAGAGTGCTACAAGTGCAACAATTTTGGACACATGGCCAAAGACTGTAGATTGATTGTTCCTCCAAAGGAACCAAAGCAGAATATCAACAATCGTAAACAAGAACCATAATGTATATGGAGAATAAAGCAGGATCAATTCAACACTGAAGAATGATCTCTTTCTCTACAATCTCAACACAGGAAAAGTGGGTGGTATGTTGACATCGATTGTTCGAAGCATATGACAGGTGACAAGAATGGGTTTACGATTGTGAAGAATGAATGAGATGGATCGGTTTCATTTTGAAATGATAACTCAACCAGAATTATAGGTAGAGGCACAGTCAAGCTCAAAAGCAAAGATGCAAAGGAATAAAATGTTCTATTGGTCGAAGATATGAAGAAAAATCCCCTAAGTGTCAGTCAAATGTGTGATCAAGGTCACAAACTTTTGTTTGACTTAGAAAAATGTGAGATAAGAAAAAAAGGATCAGGAAAATTGGTGACTACAGCTAGAAGAACCCCAACCAACATTTATGTCCTAAATAAGATTGGAAGGGGAAAATGTTGTTGAGGAAAGGAAAATGAAAGTTGGCTCTGGCACAGAAGGATGGGTAACATAAAATTTGATAACCTTATCAAAATTAGCAGAAAGGAAGCAATGAAAGAAATTCCTAAAATCTCAAAGCCAACAAATAATCTATGTGAACATTGTCTACAAGGAAAACAAACCAACACCAAGTTCAAATCAAAAGAGTACGCCACGACAAAACCATTGGAGATTATACGCATTGATCTACGTGGACCTACAAGAATGAAGGGATTAAATGGCGAACATAACTTTATGCTATTAGTTGATGACTACACAAAACTGTATGTAGTTTGCTTTCTCAGGAAGAATTCACAGGCATTCGAATACTTCAAGATATACAAAGAGATTGTTGAAACCGAGATGGGTTTGAAAATCAAGTGCTTAAGATTAGACAATGGAGGAGAGTTTACATCAAAGTAATTCATGTATTTTTGTGGCAAACATGGAATAAAGTGACAGTTCTCAGCATCGAGGACACCTTAGCAAAATGAAGTTGCCAAAAGGAAGAATAGAATAGTGTGGGAAATGGCCAAAACCATGTTGAAATATTCCAAATTGAGTAACATATTTTGGGTACAAGCAGTACATATAGCAGTTCACATCCTGAACATAGGAATGCTCATAAGTAATAGTGATAAGACTCCCTACGAGTTATGGAATGGAAGACTGGAAAATGTGAAGCAATTCAAAGTATTTGGAAGCAAAAGTTATATCAAAAGAGAAGATGGTAGGCTTGGAAAATTTGACTCTCGAATTGATAAGGGCCTACTAGTTGGGTATTCAAGAAAAATAAAAACGTATAAATTCTTTAGTCCAAGACTCAACAAAAACATGGAAACAATCAATGTAAGGATTGATGAGACAGGTGTACGGAAAGGAAAAGAAGGAAGTGAAGATTCAGAAGAGCAAGATAACAAGGAAGATCTAAAAGAAGAAGAAGTAAAAGAAGAAGTAGAAGAAGAAGAGTAGCCAGAAGCATAACAATAGGAAGATGAACGGCAGATACCTCCCAAGACACCTAGCTGATGAGTACAGAAAAATCATCCACCAGAATAGATTAATGGGAATAAAGATGCAGGAATTGAAACCCGATGAAGAATACTTTCACCAGAACAACAACACCTAGCATTGTTATCTACAGTTGAACCAAGTAGTTTTGAAGAGGCCAACAAGGATTAACATTGGATCAAAGCTATGGATGAAGAATTGGATCAGATAGAGAATAATGACACATTGGAACTGGATCCAAGACCGAAGAACAAGAATGTGATTGGTACAAAGTGGGTTTTCTGAAACAAACGGAACAAGGATGGACATGTAACTAGAAACAAAGTAAGGTTAGTTTGTAAAGGATACACTAAGATTGAAGGTATATATTTTGAAGAGACCTTTTCCCTAATTGCAAGGATGGAAGCAATCAGATTGATCTTAGCCTGTGCATGTTCCAAAAGAATGAAGATGTATCAAATGTATGTTAAGTCATCCTTTATAAATGGATAATTAGAAGAAGAAGTCTACATCAAACAGCCATAAGGATTTCTACTGTCAGAAAAGGAAGATTATGTTTGTAGGATGAAGAAAGTGTTGTATGGATTCAAGTAGGCCCCTAGAGCATGGTATTCAATATTGGACAAGTATCTACAGTAAAAAGGATTCAGGAAGGGAAATGCAGACAAAAATCTCTACATAAATGTGGATCGAGACAATATATTGATAATTGAACTTTATGTAGATGACATCATCTTGGAAAGTGATCATGACAGTATGAGTCAGAAATTTGCCATAGATATTCAAAATGAGTTTGAAATTTCTTTGCTTGGTGAGTTGAATTTCCTTTTGGGATTACAAATATGTCAGCATGATAAAGGTATTTTCATCTCTCAAACCAAGTATATCAGATAAATGCTCAAGAAGTTTGGAATGGAAGATTGCAAACCTGTGAGTACTCCTATACAGACCAATTGTAAGTTAAGCAAGGATGATGATTCTAAGGATACGGATCAGAGACTCTATAGATCAATGATTTGAAACTTACTCTACATGACAGCATCAAGATTGAATGTGATGCAAGCAGTTGGATAGGTTGTGAGATTTCAAGCAACAATAAAAGAAATACATGTCATGACAGTAAAACGAATACTCAGATATCTCAAGGCAACAAAATATTTTGTATTATGGTATCCAAAAGGGAATGATCTAACTTTGGTCGCCTACATAGATGCATATTGGGCAGGTAGCATTGACGATAGAAGAATTACAAGTGGATCATTTTTATACTTAGGTGAGTGTCTGGTATCATGGCTAAGCAAGAAACAACCATCAATATCTTTTTCCACAGAAGAAGAATATATTCTAGCGACATCATGTTGCACTCAAGTTCTCTGGATGAAGAAGACCTTGCAGGATATAGAAGTGAAGTACGATGAGCCCATTTCAATACTTTGTGACAACACCAGGGCTATTAGTATCTCCAAGAATCTAGTGATGCATTCCAAGACGAAACACATTCCAATCAAGTATCACTTTCTACGGGAACAGGCTACAGAGAAGAACATCAAGCTAGAGTATATTGGGACAAAAGAGCGGATTGTGGAGATCTTCAACAAACCTCTTCCAAGGGAGACCTTTGAGCATCTTTGACATAAAATTGGAGTAATTTCTTCCCCGTGGTGATTCACATGGAATAAAGCACAGTAAGATAGGGGGAGAGAAACATAAGAAATAAAGAATCCAAGTAAAGAATTTTTTGAATGCTTTTCATATACATCAGATATTTATAGGAGGAAGCACCATGAAGAGAAAGCATAGGATTTTTGGCAGGGGAGAGAAACCCCAAGGAGAATTACCCTTTACAATTGATGTCAAAGGGGGAGAGAGAAAACAAAGGCATGGAAATGGAGAGAAAGAATATATGCATGAAGGCAAGGGGATCATTGGTCATAGAGAGACAAATGGTAATAGGGGGAGCATGAGCAAGAGCATGAGTGTTCCCATGCCATCAATGTTTCCATCAATGCCAAAGGGGAAGATTGTTGGAAATTTAGTTGTCATTGATATCAACAAGCAGTGGTTGTTATTGATGTCAACATAAGGGATGGTTGTATTTGGAGAAATATCCAAAGTGGTCCCCTTATGGCATAGCTCTAAGCATGACCCTCATGGGAAGACACTTTGAAGAAGTCTACAAGAATCCCCAGAGGTGTGTTCATGTAGCCTAAAGTTGTTTGAGGAATAAGGACTTGAAGGACGAAGTAAATTTAGGTAACATAGTCATAGATGGATAGTCTTTGTCATGTTATTTCCAATGAAAGGTGGTACGCCATGTGGTCCCTCACGATTGAGGAGTTATGAGGTCATGAAGTTGGAAGCCCCAAAGATGGGTTAAGGAGACCCTAGTTGGTTACAATTCAATTAATGAAAGGTTCAAGTGGTTGTAACAAGAAGCCCCTAAAGTAAGGAAATAGGTTGCTTAGAAAAAGTATAAATACACCTCAAGGAATCTTTCATAAGTACAATTCACACACATCTCTATAGATTATCTATCTTGTGAAGAACTTTTGATCTATTGGTGAATCTGAGGTAGAAAGTTTGAGGGTGCGAAGGAAGGTCAAAGGTGAAAGTCTCGAAGTTGCATAAATTGTGATTAACCCTAGTTTCTGAGGTATTTGCGGGTTGCAGGTCAGAAGGGCATGAATGTACACTGGTTGTAGTGGAAAAAAGCACAGATATCCATGGGTAGTAGTGAAGTAAGTCATGGATATGTGAAAATCTTGTGAAAGGGTGAGAAGAGATGCGTGTACCATATTGTTGATGCCTAGGCTGGTTTACTTATCTGTTATCTTATACAACAGAGTGTCTACAAGATCAGAGGTATGCTCTTTATTTGTGTTTATCATGGATGATATGGCACATGCTTGAGGCATGTTTTGGAGGCCCATTTGGTTTATGGTTGTATATGCTTGAGGTCCATGTTTTGGTTCATTGATACATGCTTGAGACATATCCTTGGTATATTGTATATGGTTGTTATGGTTCTTTGTTAGAGGCACATATTTGTGATAGTGGCATATATTTGAGGCATATCTTTTGGTATATGGTATGATGCATGCTTGAGGTACATTGTGGTACATGGTTGGATACTTTATGTTGATATGGTGTATATGAGTATATTTGGTTGATATATCAGTGACATGAACAGTGACAGGTTACAAGTCGATGATCAGTTACAGGTTGATGCGACAGTGGCAGGTTACAGGTTTATGTGGCAGTGACAGGTTATAGGTTGATGTGATAGTGATAGGTTGATTACAGGTTGATTATTAGAGGTAGTGACAGTATCAGTGGTAGTGATAGTTTAGTCTACATTTATATTTCAAGGTGGCAGGACGGGGCAAGGAAAGGGGGTCGTATCCTCCTTCCAATTGTTGCCGGAGAACACGGGGATTTGGAGTTTCCTTCAGGTTGGAGCCTGTAAATAGGAGGTTGTATCCTCCTTCTGGTTGGAGCCAAATAATTCAGGGAGTTGTAACTTCCTTTAGGTTGGACCCTGTAAATAGGGGGTCAAATCCTTCTTCCATTTGTACCTGGAGAACTGGGAATTTGGTGCTTCCAATGAATGTATTCTTTTGATATATATAAGAAAAGCATTTTGTGGTTTTCTCCCATTTGGGTTTCCATGTAAATTCGGGTGTACTGTGTTTATGTGGATGTCTATTATGCTCTGTTGATTTATACTGCTCATGATATATTGATGATATACTGTTGAAGATGTTAATGATTACATATTGTGATTAAAAGTGATAATAAAAGTGTTCATATTGATTCACTCTCCCCCCCCCCTCTTAGTCTTCCAACAGTTTTACATGTGTAATCATGCTATAGGGATCTTGTTTGTAAATACTATGCACTTGCTTTGAGTTTCACTTTCACTTAGGGTGCATATTCTTTTCAATTTTTCCATGTGATCAATATTGGAATTTTGGTCAACAAACTAATCTCACTTTTTATTTCACTTTTTGGTCATTATTCTATAGTGCTTAGAGGGAAATGTTAGTGTGTTGATCTACTTTGGTTATATGTGCATATTGTATTCATTAGAAAAAATCATACACAAACCCTAGGGACACCCACGTGAGATTGGAAAAACACTACTCTAAATGAAGAAGCATCTAGTGGTGAAAAGGTTAGATTCTCTAGAGTTGTCATGTTGATTTACTCATCTTCTTAGTGCATATTTTTGTATAACAAGTCCTGTAAGATTTCCAAGATGCCATAACTGCACACAAAAGAGAGATGGGAATACTCTTTTGGCATAATATCATGGAATATTGGATGCTCTATTGGAATAAGATCATGGAATATTGGGGCTTGTATTTTGTTATGGACCAATCCTTATAATTAATGTGAGATATGAGGGAAGGATTTTTATAGTCATAAATTATATTCCAAAATGCCACATATATTTACACATGCACATGCCACATAGAGGAGGAAAGGGAAGGTCAAGTAAGTAAGCATAATCACCTCACAACCAATCAACCTTTATGTTAATAGGAGGCACTACCTTTGTGGGTGCCCTAATTAGTATAAGTATCATGGAATATTGGGGTTTATATGTAGTCATGAACCAATCCTCACAACTAATGTGGGTTAAGAGGGAAGGAGATTTTATAATCGTAGAAGTTATTCGAAGAAACCAAGAGATAGGTGCATCTGATTGTTATTATTATTCTTTTTGTAATGTATGCACAAATACAAACCACATAGAGGAGTTAGGGGAAGGGAAAGCAAGCAAGCATAATCACATCCCAACCAATCAACCATTATCCTAGTAGGTGGTCATTGCCTCTATGGACACCCTGTTGGCAGCCAACTCACTTTTTCCTATTGTCTATAAGCTGCCTACACCTATGTCTTGCAAACATAGAATTTTTCGTCGCAATTTTCGAATAGACGACGTTTTCGTTCTTGCAACATTTACACATTTGTCTTCATTAAGTTTTCATGACTGTAAGCGTGAAAACTTCTCCTTTCGAGGTCACATTTCGATCACTATCTGAACTCATGATCTTTTTATCGATATTGCACTTACCTTTTGTTTATCGTTATGTGGCTGAAAGGATTTTCAAACTATGCTCATTGGACATTTTTATATTGATTGCATAACTTGATTTTGTTGAGTTTGTAAGGCTTTGAGCATTTGGATTTACACTTTTTATGGCATGCCTTATCATTGATTCTATGAAAATGCATAAGGGTTTGATTAAGTTTTTATATAGATGATATAATCCTTATTGTTAATCTTTTTATAGCTCTTGGCTTGTCAACTATTATGAATTCAATTGGCACATTGGTTAAACATTTATACAATGGCGCATGGCTAACATTTGGTGTTGGTTTCACGTTGAATGTTGATGGTTTAAAAACTATACTCTAAAGTTGATTTGGCGCTTTGGAATAACACTTACCATTTGATTCTTTGGTTGGCCAAACGATATGGTTTTTGAGCTATGATTGTTTGAACAGATGTGTAAATCGGCGGTTGTACTTTACCATAACTATCGTGCATGGCAGTGAATGACTCCACCACCCTCGCATGTGCGCATTAACGCTTACCCCCTTTTGCTCGTTCATTGTTGTTAGACCGAATAACTCTGCTCCTGTATGTGTTCGAACCCTCCCCTTACCATGCATTCAACTCCATGGCACCAGTCGTGCGAGTTGAACCCAATGGAAAACAGGCCATGTTGATGTTTGATAATGCCTGCCAAGATTTGGCAGACAATGGATGGCTTACCTTTGTGGAACGTTTCGAGGGTTTTAACCTTTGTGTGGCCCGACAGTTTGACATGACCTTCGATGGCTGTCGAGCCAAGGTCGACGATATACAATTGGAAATTGATGAACAGTTTATTAGTCTTGATATAGGTTTGCCTATCACTGGACAATGATGGTCCAAGAATTGCAAAGTCGAGGAAGTCCCGTGGACACTGCTCTTCCAGTCGCGCAAAATCACCTCTTGTGATAGAGGTATGCCCGTAACTCTGCTCAAACAACGATGGCATGATTTATTGATGATAATCAAGCAATTTGTGACCTGAGAAGGTCACTACGGTTTTGTGTTCCTCCACCACCTGCGTTTGCTTATGTTTTTTATGGGATACTCTCTCAATATGCCCTATTATTTGCATAGAAGCCTATTTAAAATGTCGAAGAAGTACAAAAGAAACCAGGCTGATAGTATCCTTTTTTATTATGGGCTGGTGAAGCTTATTGTTGTCTGTCATTTGAGTCTACTCGGGGATTGTTGGAACAATTTCGTTGCTCGGAATGGTTTCGAGGATTTGAACCCTACACAGGTTGACAAACCTGTGGTGAGCGAGGTCAAGGTTGTACCCCCAGTACCCTACCATGTCCTTCTGCCTATACCCTCAGCCGACCCTCCTATCGATTTACCCCACACTATGATTAAGAGTGTTGAGACTGTTAAGCCTATGGGAAAAAAGCCCAAGGAAAACCTCACTTCAAACGCCAAAGGGAAAAAGAATGCACGTTTGATTTCACGGATGGCAAGGAACAAGCCAAAACCCCCTGTCGAGCTTAACCCTATCGTGTTGAGTGAGGACTCTGATTCGGAAGTGGAGCATTTCTTGGCTAGAGAATACCCCTATTCGTAAGGTTTGTGTGTTGAACCCTTGTATGACCTTGTGTCAAACCTGCCCCCTGCCTAAAGGACGACCCTAACTACCCAGGCATTAAGTTTCCTTGTGAAACCCTCGGTCAATTGCCCAAACCCTCTCCTGCTCTGTCTAAACCTACAGTGTCACCCTATGATCAATTCAATTCGTGGTTGGAGCGATATTATAATGATGTCCCAATACTCCAGTCAAAGATTCAGTCACTAGAGAACCAGATTGCAGCCCTGACCAGTCAAAAGGCCAAGCTACAAGTGACAGATAAGAAACAAAAGACGACCGGCTCCATCTTGTTTAAAAATGTGGAATCAGCCACGACTGTTGTGAATTCCAAGCTGGCATAATTAAGCAGCCTCGTCGCTACACAGGTATGGTTCTCACAATTGCTTTGTTTTGTAAATAATCTAGTTTGCTATAATGATTTTAATTCAGCTTTTAAACAGTTTGATCACTTATTCAAATGCCTCTATTATTCGACGATCATCCTGTACATGGTTTTGTTTTGATTAAAATAGAAAGAGTTCTGATTTGATATATGATTTGCTCATAGATTTTTATGGTTATTCGTTTGGATTGCATTTGCTAAGCCTGTCTGAGTGAAAAAGTGAATTAATGGTGTGTTTCCAATACAATTCGGGAAGTTCCATACCTTATTTAGAATACGATTACCCTCGGATTTGATATTGTATGATTCGTATGATGTGTTTGACAAATTCGGGAGTGAAGTCGTTACGATGTGCTCTATCATACGATTTTCCAAATCATGAATACCACTCTATCAAATTTAAATTTGGAAATAATTACTCTGTTTCTATAAAAACAATGGTCTCATTAAAACTGTGCAGCTACACCCGAAACATAAAAGATTATGATTCGCAATGAATATGTTACACTCAGCCGATTAATTCGCTTGTTTGGATTGCTTTTTGGTTTCATTTTAAATGTGTAAAAAAACAAATTGGTCAAACCCAGTCGTGATTCGTTTGATTGGAACGATTTTGGTAAAGGAAAATTAATCATGTTTACTCACTGAGCAATGATAAACAATCGATAACAAGCTTTGTTTGATTGATCCTGTTATGATTTTGTTATGAGTCAATTTTGGTTTGATTTCGTTCACAATCTAAATCGCTTACTATACAGTTATCGTAATCTTGTTCGATTCGATTATTTCTCCTGTTCGTTTCACAATTGTAACGAAGTGTTTGCGATTTGTTTCATTTTCAATTGAATATTAAAACGATTTCATAACTGATAGACTCGATTTGATTGAGAAATGATTACAATTCTGTTACATATGATTTCATTTGCCCGATTCATGACTATAATTGAAACAGAGTATTGTTATCTCTGTACTTGGTTAAATGATGTGGATCCTGTTGGTATAATTCTTTCATTTTATGATTCGTTCTCAAGTAATTATTGGATGTCAATTGAATTAAACCTCATTCAAAGATTTGATTTGATTTCAATTATGATTCTGTATATTTTAGACTAGCTACAGAATCATATGATTATGTAGCTAAGTCTGTAGAATTAGATTTTTATTGTTTTGCTAATAAAATATCTCTCTAACTTGTTATTTTTGGTCCATTACAGGTGAATTCGAAATTTCATTGGATTTGATGATCAGTTAGAGGATATTTGAAACATTTTGGTTTCATTTTAGTTTCCTAGTTTAGTTGATTTTGGGAATATCTTCCCAGATTATGTAAACAGTTTGATAACTGCCACAGGGAGGTTTTACCCTGTGGAGAAACTTATAAATACTTATTATTTTTGTAATAATATCATCCTCATTCGTGGGAGAACAAGGATATGGAATTTTAATACAGACTGAGACAGAATTTGATATTCTGCTACAGCTTTAGCTTTTCATGATATCAATATTTTGTTTTATGTTTATGTGTATCAATTTGCATTTGGTTAATGACTACTGTAGCTATCTTAGTCTTTTGCAAATGATATAATTTAATCAATATAATCCATATCTTATTTCTTCCAAGTGTATAAAAAACATAGCAATTACTTGATTCAGTTTGTGAATGACAGATTTCTCTTCTTCATAAGTTGAATTATTAAGTATAAGTTTTTGCATAACAGGTTTCCCTTATTGCAAAGATTTATAAATCATATAATTGTTATGATTTTTTATGTCTTGTTTGTCCTGTTAACAACTCAAAGAGCATTGCAGCTATCGTTTACGAGAAGCTTTTGGATTATCCGGTGCGAGTTTCCTTCCTCCGACCAGCTTCGAAGTTATCATACACAGGACAAATTTGGAGCGTTTCCAGGTCAGTTTGCTATTTTTTGTTTAGTGTATTTATTAGTAGTTTAGTTTAGATATAAATGTAGTTAGATATATGTGTAGAATTAGTATATTAGATTGTTTAATTTCAGTAAGTTTTATTTCTTATTTATAAAATTATAAAATCAAAAAAAAAGAAATACCTTTCTCTGTCTTAGGGCAGATTGCAAATGAGTTTTCCAGGTTTTATTTAAATCTGTATTTTTTAAATATTGTATATTTTGTAGATAAGTTATATTTCTGATAGTAGTTAGTATAGTAGATTAGTTTAGTTTGTTTTATTTAGTTTTATGTTAGTTTAGTTTGTTTTATTTGTTTTAATTAGTTTAGTTAGTTTAGATTAGTTTTCTCTTTGGTTTTCCTAGAACCTTAGAACGGCTAACGGAGCCGCTAAACCCGTCAGGGTGGTTCATTCCAAACGGCTTGGGTTATTAGACAACCTCGGACCGGTCCCACTCTCTCAGTTGACGGACGGTCAATTTCTCCCGTCAACACACCCCCATTGTCATAGGGATCGTGATATATTGGAGCTTATGTGTTGTAGTGGCCAATCATCACAACCAACGTGGGAGAGGGGAGCCATGTGTTTGAGATTCTAATAATCTTGCAAAAGTTGGTTCAAACATACTTTGGTGTTTATTAGGCACCTACATTCTTATTGTAGCTTTAAAAAAATCTATATTAATTATTCATGAAAGTTTGATCATCGTGACTTAGAAACTTATGATTTCACTCAAAACCTTGTGACTTGGATACTCTCCAAATCCTCACATCCTAGAAAAATCCTATCAAGTTTTTCAAATTAAAGCCTTAGCGAGAAAGCACTTCTTGTTACATTTGTATCTATTTGCATCAAGAAAAGTGAAGTGTGTTCCCAATCTAAGTGTATCTAAGCTTTATATTTCCATGTGTTCATGCAATATTGTATATGACCTTTATGGAGCATCCAATATAGACGTTACATCAATTCTTCATGTATTTGTGTAACTATACATTGAATCCAGAAGCATTGAGTGTAGTGAATGTAAATATGAAATAGTTCAAGTTTCATAACCTCAAGATGTATAACAAACACATGTTTATATAGATTAAGTGTATTTCTTAGACCTACGAAGGAGGAAGACCCAATGGATTACTCTCTAGATCCACTAGAGGTCTCAATGTTAGATTCAATCTTCATCTCACAAAAAGAAGTCCTACGGAAATGGGAGGTAAAGAGCGATGAAGCCTTATGAAGTGAGGGGGATAGTTTTTTTTATATTTCCTAGGGTTAGAACTTCACCATACGAGGAAATCACGAAAGGTTGTGGTGAGAGCCAATTTCCTCTTATCCAAAGTCTTAAATCCTTCAATTTGAATGCTTTAATGAATAAAAATTTTCCTAGTAGGGAGGATAGGGATCACATCATTTGAAAACAAGGGGGTGCTCTAAGGCACAGATTTTGCAGCAGAAGTTTCAAAATTTTAGAGTTCATCGATACATAAAGTGAAGTGCCCCCTTTCCTGCTAACATAAATCTCTCACGAGCATTAATAAAACCCTAATTATTTCTTGACAAAAGTGTTTGGGAACACTTCTCTACCTTATTCAATATTCTTAGTAATTCCAGATCTGAAAATTATATAGAAATCACATACTGTCAGCATCACTGGGTTAAGAAACTATAGAACTCAATTTATCACCAAACACTTTCTAGGTTATGTTGGGTTTTTCTTATTGAATTTGAATAATGAAGTGGAAATGAAAACCAAATATGGAAGCCTAAAAACTGTAAATTCTAACCTTGTAGAATATCTACTGCAAACTGATATTCAGAAAAGAACAGAAAAAACACAATGGCAAATACAAACATTACACAGAGATTTTTCACCTGGAAACCCAAACCGGGAAAACCAGCATATATTATATTCATACATTGTGTTACATTGTTTACAATACAATATACATATAGGAGCCAGCGTCATCCAAAACCCTAACCCAATGACCTGGATTAGTCCAAAACCCTAATTCCTTAACCGGAAATAGAAAACCATCGGCAAAAAACCATGTGCCGAAAAACCACCTAAATATCATGTGGTCCCGGAAATATGTCGTCCCGGAAATATGTCGTCCCGGAAATATATCATCCCAGTAATATGTCATCCCGGAAATATGTCGTCCCGATGCGAAAAAAAATTCGGGGGCGCTGCCCCCTAACCCCCCTACACGCCCGACGCAGATGCTCAAACACTACTACTCGTGCAAAGAATATAACACATACCCAACATTCTCCCACTTGTTGTTTTCTTTGCACACAGGGGGTTACAAGATTACATAGTCAACAATGCCCATGGATCCTCTACACCAAGAGAACTTCTCAATGCTCACAGATTTTGTTAATGAATCTGCAACATTCTTCAAAGTGTCCACCTT
>ML787399.1:40210-59493 GCA_009831015.1 Picea engelmannii | reverse complement strand
AAAAAATGTTTCTTAGATATTCCCATATTTTAGGAAAATACTCGGGAGAAAGCTAAACGAGCCGATTGCGCACAAAACCCATGTCTCCGTTTTTAGAAGTTCAACGCTATTTGTTTGTATCCTGTCCCACACAATTACCTCTTTGTTCAAGCCATGCCTTTCACACGCTCTCTCACTGGGGATTTCATTTTCCAATACTTACATTAATGGTCATTACTAATTTCTGTCAAGCAAAACTTATTTAATTCATGCCTCTTCCTTGTTTGAATCCAACCCTCGCGCTAAAACCAATGTGTTTTGAGTGTTCGTGGTTTTGTTGGGTATGAAAATATGGTAATAACCAAGCTATTTTAATTCTTATGGGAGAATCATTAAACCAAGTGGGTGATGTCACTTTCCATTAACTATAAATGCTCCACTTTTCTTTTAATTGTCAACATATTAGTACATAGGGGTAAGCAATATAGTGTAAAAGATGTAATGCATAATTTTCTATTTGATCCTCTCACTTGTTTTGGAGATAAGAATAAAGCTTGATCATAATTTTCAACAATTGTATTAATTTCTTCAATCAATTTCAATTTCAAAGGGATATAACATAAAATTAAATAAGTTCAAATGTAAATATTGATGATTATTCGAAAATTGATAAGACTTGAATTGTAAAAATGGAATCAAATCATGATCTGAAACCAATCAAAATAAATCAAGGTAAACGAAATTTCGAAAGGGGACCCTAGATTTTGGATTGAAAAATGTAGGGGGTTGTTGTTGGCCAATGGAGTCCTAAAAGCATATGGTATGTCTTAATACATTTATAGTTTCTCCTCATACCATGTCCATGACTTGGAGAAGCATAGTTTGAAAAAATTCAATGTTGGACCCTTTCACTGGTCGTTGTTTCTAGAAAGTTTCGACGAAGATGCTATAGGAACGACGAACATGTTCATTGAAACCTCGTTGCAATACGAAGATAACAATGATGAAAAATACGATGATGGATAATTTCATCTCCTTCATATTTCTATTGTAATTTTGTCATTTGATTGTTGAATTCTTTGTGTGAGTTGTATTTGAGTCTCGAAACCCTCGTATACTGTCAATGCATGCATCTACTATAACCATGTCAAATTTTAGTGCATACAAACACAAACTGAAAAAATTTCAACATTGGCCCTATTCATCGGTCACTCTGTACGGGGTCAAATTAAAGAATAATTTCCACTAATTGATAACTAATGGACAACCTTGAAAATTGTTAGACGAACCAAAGTTAAAATTGGAGATGATGGTATAAACCCGAATGAACTTCTCTTGGTTTTAGACCTTATGCATGGTAGATGAGTTATTAAAGCATCCTTTAGGCCCTTGAATACTATTTTTTTATCCATATACCATGTACAAAACCTTAAGAGTCATCTATAGTTCATAAAACCTTGTAATGATGTCAATATGACACATAGGCCAAAGATTTCATTTATAGGGCCTATGTGGTGGTTTTAGACCCTATGCATGGTTTGGGAGTCCCAAAAGCATATTGTATGCCTTAAGACATTTATAATTCCTCCTCATACCATGTCCTTGACTTGGAGAAGCACAGTTTGAAAAAATTCAGTGTTGGCCCCTTTCACTGGTCGTTGTTTCTGGAAACTTCTGACGAAGATGCTATAGGAACGACGAACATGTTCATTGAAACCATGTCGCAATATGATGATAACAATGATGAAAAATACGATGATGGATAATTTCATCTCCTTCACAGTTAGGTTATAATTTTGTCATTTGATTGTCGAATTATTTGTTTGAGTCGTATTTGAGTCTCGAAACCCTCCCATACTGTCAACACATGCATCTACTATAGCCATGTCAAATTTGAGTGCATACAAGCACAAACTGAAAAAAATTCAATGTTGGCCTCTTTCACAGGTTACTCTGTGCGGGGTCAAATTAAAGCATAATTTCCATTGATTGGTAAATGGACAACCTTGAAAATTGTTAGACGAACATAAGTTAAAATTGGAGATGATGGCATAAACCTCAATGAGCTTCTCTCGGTTTCAAGAATAATATATTCTCTATTGAACAAGGCCAACCATGTGAAGGTGGAAGCTCAAGTGCCCGCCCCCCTCCCTCGCCCTCACATCAGTCTTAATTACCCAATACCCAATTTATCTACTGTAAAATATTTGAAAGCAACATAGTAAAAATCAAGCATAGAAACTAAGAAAACAAAAATTTAAGGTAAATGAAAGAGAAAAAATCAACTAAAAACATATAAATACATACCTCGTACATTTCAACATTTCGATATCATTAATCTTCTTCTTCATCCAACTCAACATCTGTATCATTCAGTTCAAAATTGATGTTGAAAGGATTGGCCATATCAGCATCATCATCAATGTCATCATTTCCAATCATATCATCATCTTTATCATCATCAAGAACATTGTCTCCTACATGTGGTTTGACTTCTTCAAGTTCTTCATCTAACACATTGTTGATATCATCTTTATCCAGAACATTGTCTAGAACATCTCCTTGAACTTCTACAACGCCTTCATCTGACACATGAACTAATTGCTCTTCTACATCATCTTCTTCTTCAATATCATCTTCTTTACTACATTATACTTTAGCATTGTTCCTCTTAGATCATATCTAACAACATATGACCAACCCCCTCTACGTCGAACCTCATAGTAAAATACTTGTTCGCAATGGATTGGAAGAACATAGGGCTTTGATCCTGGCTCAAAATTTCTTGTATTAACCATGGTAAATCCATTAGCATGATGATTAATAGTTCTATTAGGATCATGTTCATTCATTCGTAGCATGTATCATTTGACGTCGAACATAACTAATTTGAAAGATTTAAAGTCACACTCAAGTATATCATCCAAAAACCCACAATATCAATTTTCAGAGGCTTCTAGATGTTTGTCACTTCTAGAGGAAACATTAGTAACCTGAAATATTGCAGTTATCCCACTATCATAAGTTTTCGTCTTTTAATCCAACCTTTTGATGTGATATTTGCGGCCATTGCACCACATAGCCTTGTGGTGTTTCAAATGAAATATGTCAGACACATAATAAAATGCATTGTTAATTGATAAAAATATTTATACTTGCAAATTATGCAAATTAAGAAAAAAAACACACGCCATATACATCAATATAATATTCAAAAAAACTAAATAGTATGGGTGAATATGTTTGTATGTTTATCTTTTAAACCATATGCTAAATCAATTTCCCTTTGTGTAAGATTGGTATCTCCTTTAGGTTCAACTTCTTTGACCAATGTAGCCACACCATACCATGATAACCTACCATTATTAAATTGTATAGATCGTTCAATCCATACCTTCATCCAATCAAGATTGTTTGCAATGTATAAATGTATTGCATCCCACTCCCGACCAGTTGCATTAAAATAAAACAATTCACAGATAATCAATTACCATGGTATACCTTCATAATAATGGATTATGTAGGAAGACTAAAAAATAAATAAGTATGATATACATAAAAACAAAAATTCAAATGTATTATAAATCCCCACCATCTGCTTACATGTCACTTTCATCATTCTACCTTTCCCCAATAGGTTCTCCTCTTCAAATTTGTTGATGGAGTTGACATCCCAAATGCAATCCACATTTAACTTGCAATTATTTTAGGAATATAATGAGTAATATAAACCATGGCTTGATATATCTACCATAGAACCCTCAAGACATGATCTTTGTCTAACCAAATCCTCCAATGATTTCAAGTGCCTCTCAACCATCCACATTGACCTTGTGTGTACAAGTCCACACTTTTCAATCTCTTCAACTTGGTGTACGAGGTAGTGTTCTTGTGCATTGAAAAATGTCAGAGGTAGATACTTTTGCATTTCACACATTAGACAATGAATTTGTCTCCTCCAATACTTTATATCTTCTTTATATATTTCTTAAATGACAACCATCTACAAATGATGCAAGCAAATCACGGGTTTCAACAAAAAAGTACATGGTACTACATTACAAGTAAAACACATGCAGTCAAATACAAGTTATACAATGAATTGAACAAATTACACTTTGCAGATAAATCGCCACTTACCTCATGTATTTGCCAAGATCATATATAACATGTTTGACATTGTTGTCAAAGTTGTCTAGGAGAGATAGAGGTAGAACATATTGTAACAAAAAAAATGAATCATTATTTATTTCCAAATTAGTAGAAAAAAAAACACTAACAGGATGTTTCACCAATATAGAAATATATATACCAAAATAATTACCTTAATCAAGGTATGCCAATCATGAGTTTTTACCCCACCTAATTCACCTTTCTTTGTTAGGGTATTCTTTATGTTTGAAGAAAATCCAATTGGAACTTTAATTTTTTCAATAACCTTTTTTACATACTTGCTTTGTTGTGTTGTCAATAACCATGGAAGGGCACTTATATTTTGGTATCCATCGCTATTTGAATGAATCTTGCTTTGCATTGCATGAATGGTCTTCTTAATGTCAATACAAATCTTGACAATTTTTCTTTGTCACTCCTTCCATCTAAGATTCACCATAATGTTTCTATTACATTCTTCCTGATGTGCATTGTATCAAACAAATGAACAATTTCTAGGTGCTCATACTAGGGGAGCCTACTGAATTGTACGAGACAACTTTCCATTCATCGTGGAAGTGTCCCATTAGTAATGCCTTCATGATGGCCTTCAAGGTGAAGCATATAAATTAAAGATATTACAACAATACTTGTCAATTAGTACAATGAACAAAATGCAATAAAAATATAAAATATTCCAAACATTTTGTGCATGACACATAGACGATTTGATCCATACCTTGACGATTTCTATTATATTGCAATTGCCATAGATGAAGTGTTATTCTCTATGGTTTTAATCCAATCTCTTCTTTCCCATTGAAAAGGTGTTTTTAGGTACTTTAACACCTATGGTTATTAGAGAGGAAGTGTCTATACTCATCAAACACCTCATTTCCTAAACTTCTTGAACGATGAGATTTCAGCTTAGGACCACAAACCAGACATGCAAATTTACCCTTTGTTTGAATACATGCAAGAGATGGATGAAATTTTATATCAATTATTCAAACTATGTTTAATGAAGGGATTATATAAAAAAAACATGCATGATATGAACTTGATAAAATTAAACACTATTAAAGTGCACTGTAACGTTATCACATGCCACGGAAATGTGTTAGCCCTGGGGCATCATGAATTGTCCATACAAGCATTGCATGGAATTGGAATTCCATTTGCACACCTACTGGTCTATAGATATCAAACATAGTGATGCCCTTCCATAACTCTAGAACTCATCGATAAGAAGCTCAATATATACATTCATATCTTTGACTTGGTACTTACCTAATTGATTGAACATACAGTGCATAATTAGTACATATATGAGTAAATAAAAAAATATCATACATAATTATAAGACATAATTGAACATATATGA
Organism: Picea engelmannii; assembly: GCA_009831015.1. NCBI lineage: Eukaryota > Viridiplantae > Streptophyta > Pinopsida > Pinales > Pinaceae > Picea > Picea engelmannii. Next base: position 53,978 of record ML787399.1, on the reverse strand, counting down.
GTAAACAAAAAAACATAAGACACAATTATGAAACAAACAAGACAAATGAGATGTTACTATGTTAAAAAAAATATTCTAAACAAATACATGGAACAATTAGTGCCAACATTATGTGCTCCCTCTTTATTGACATCTATGGCGGAATGTTATTGTTGATAACAAAAACAAGCCACACCGAGTAACTAGATCTGAGCTCTCCAAATGGATTGACATTGTCAGCTGCCAATGAAAGCCTAAGACTACAAGGTTTGACTTTAAAATGTGGCCATATTTCCTCTATCTTCTTAAATGCAGATCCATCTACAAGCATTCGAAGAACATCATCTTTACTTATGTTCTTTGCATGGTAATCCATAAACTTTGCTATGCTTTTGCACATGAACCATCGCCGCAAACATGGAATTATGGGAATATAACGAAGAACCTTGTGTGGCACCTTTTTTGTTACTTGATCGATTTGATATCTACTAATTTGACATTTCAAGAATTCTTATTTCGACGCATGTTCTCCATAATATAGAATATGATCATCAAGACATGCATGAATAGCTTCATACTCCATTCCAATATCTTTCATAATGGTATGTAAATCTTGGTATGTGTGACATAAAACATTTGACAGTGGTAACAGAAATTCACCTAACAATCTACAACATAAATAATCAATATTGGTTAATGTAAAGAATATTAATCGTGCATATTGCATCCAAATTTTACACATGATCAATTAACAATAAAAATAGAGGAAAAAATAAAAACTTTATCATTGTGTACTAAATGTGACAAAATATATTACATACCTTAGGAGCTACGTGACACAAGTGTTTGACAAACCATTCATAACCTTTAAGTTCACCGGCAACAATATAGCAGAGAGAAGACTTGTTTTGGATCCTTCATAAAGAGGTTGTCTTACCTTCTAAAGTACAGGTATATCAAAAACCCCATCAAGTTGGTCGTCATCATCATCCATTCCAACATTATTAAATGTCTCCTGGATCAATATATTTGTCCCATCTTCTTCAATTGTGTTATTAGCATCATCATCTTCTTCCATAGAATCATTAACTTGATCTTCAATATTCGCTCCATGTTCCTGAACAAGCACTTGTACAACCACGTCTTCCTCCACGGGAAGTGCCCTAGGGCATTGTTCCTTTATAATTATAAACAATCAAGTAATATTATTATATATAACAAATATTAAAATGATACAAATGTTTACAAATATAATATAGGGAAAAAAAGACAACAAAGACAAAGACAAAGACATCTTAAGTGAGAGCGAGAAACAAAGACAACAAATCAATGATGAAGCTTGTGCAATTTATCAAGATGTTTATGAATATGTTGAAAAATATAGGAAAATTGTTATTTTTATTGGTATGTAGAAAGAGAGACACTTTGTGAGATATATAGTCACAACTATCAAAAACAACATATTCTTATTTCACCTTCATCATTATGTCATATTCTTTCTTGATTTCACTTGGAGACCACAAGTTTTAAGTGGATGAAAATTTTCCCTGGCCCAACTTGGAGACTACGGTTTAATTTATAAGGGGTTGAGAGTTGAGGGATTATAGGTTAACACATTAGTAGTCCAAGGGTTAGGGGTTAGGGTTTAAGTTGGGGTAATTAGGGGTCAGACATAGGGGTACTTAATGATTTATGGGTTTACAATAGTTCAAGGGATAAGGGCTTAGGTGTTAATAGGTTCTTGATCGTCCAAGGGTCAAGGGTACTTAGAAGTTGGTATTCTATATGGAGTAGTTTGCTTAGCCGATGAGAGAGAAAAACAAAGACAACAACTCAATGATGAATCTTGTGAAATTTATCAATATGTTTATGAATATGTTGAAAAAAATATAGGAAAAATGTTACTTTTCTTGACATGTAGAAAGAGAGAGACTTTGTGAGATATATAGTCACAACCAGCAAAAACAACGTATTCTTATTCCACCTTCATCGTTATGTCATATTATTTCTTGACTTCACTTGGATACCACAAGTGTTAAGTGGATGGAAACTCCCCTCGACCCAACTTGGAGACCACGGTTTAATTTATAAGGGGTTGAGAGATGAGGGATTAGGGGTTAACGCATTAGTGATGCAAGGGTTAAGGGTTAGGGGTTAGGGTTAAGGTTTAAGGGTTAATTAGGGTCAAAGATAGGGGTACTTAATGGTTTATGGGTTTATAAGGGGTCAAGGGCTAAGGGCTTAGGGGTTAACAGGTTATTTTCCATCTAAGGGTTAGGGGTACTTAGGAGTTGGTATTCTATATGGAGCAATCAACTTAGGTGAGAGTGAGAAACAAAGACAACAAATCAATGATGAAACTTGTGCAATTTATCAAGATGTTTATGAATATGTTGAAAATATATAGGAAAAATGTTACTTTTCTTGACATGTAGAAAGAAAGACACTATGTGAGATATATAGTCACAACTAGAAAAAACAACCTATTCTTATTTCACCTTCATCATTATGCCATATTCTTCCTTGATTTCACTAGGTGACCATGGATTTTAAGTCAATCGAAACTTTCCCACAACTTGGAGACCATAGTTTATAAGGGATTGAGAGTTTATATAGCCCTATGATCCCTAACCCCTAACCCACCCCTAACCTCTAAACCATTAACCCCTAACCCTTTAATCCCTAGCTCCGAACCCCTCAGACCCTACCCTCATAATCCTTAACACCTTAACCCCATTCCCCCTAAGCCCTTAAACCCCTAATCCCTTAACCCCTAACCCCTAAACCCTTAACCAATAACCCCATACCCTCTAAGCCCCTAACCCGAACTAACCCCTTAATCCCTAACCTTAAACCCCAAACCCTAACCCCTTCTCCCTAAAACCCCATTAACCTCTAAATCCCCTAGGACCTAAACCCCCTAGACCTACCTTAAACCCTAACCTATTAACCCCTAACCCTTTAACCATTGAGCCCTAATTTGGCCTTATTAACCCTTAAATCGCTAAAATCTTAACCCCTAACCCATTACATCTTGTACCTCTAAACTTTAAACAACTTAACCACTAAACCCTACCCTAAACCCTAATTAAAATATAAATCTTATGTCTACTTCTTCTCTTCTTAACTTACTCTCAATTTCCTGTGTACGTAGAATATATCCATAAAGAAAAAAGAATACATTAATTTTTTTCTACGTTTAACATATGAACGTTTACAAAAACAATATGCAATATAAAGACATATAATGAATAACTTACCAAGAGACGATATTCATGCCCGCCTTCAAGGTGTCCATACTCTCTACAATGTCTTTTAGTTGTTTTTATTAAAAGTATCCTTCTATTATAGCCCCTGCATATTTTACAAGAGCAATAACATTTTCAATCACCCAGAGCCTCCAATTCAAATCTCACATCTCCTCATCCTCTTGGAGGAAAGTTATGTGACATTTTTCCTTACCAAACTTGTAGTGATGATTATCTTCAAAAATCAACCTCAGTAGTTTAACTATTTGTAATGCAATTAACAAAATAAAATAAAAATTATGTTCTGACCAAAAAATATCCCCTATAACCTCTGCAAATCGTCACTAGTATAGAAACAACGTAGAACATCTCTAATATTCCAAACTTTTTTAATTATATATCATGTTTTCATCTAACTTCCGATGGTTGTTGACAAGAGAGACGTTGTATAATGGACAAAAATATTGACTCCGTCAAACGTCGGTATGGCAATTCATTAACCCGGTCAACCGTCAGATATTCGACGATAAAGTCCCTTTCGTCGGATAGTCGACAAAATTCGGGGCTTTTTAAAAATAAAATAGAAATAAAAAGCAAATAAAATCCAATAGTACGACTAATTTTATCGGGAATGTCGGAGTACGATGTCGGTTTTTCTGCCCATATGTAGTAGTGTAGATGTTTAGCTAGCAAGTTCCCTTCATCTTGGTGTCCATGATTTGATAAACCATCTCTTGTTCAATGCAGTCATGATTGAGTTATGTAGGGGCCAAGTTCTTAGTCGCATCTGAAGTATCCAGGAGAGGTGGAAAATAAAGTTGAAGTAGTTCCACATTAAATGTCTGGTGCAAGCCAAGGAAAGGAGGAATAGTTAATTCAAAATCATTCTCACCCACACCCTTGGTGACGGTGTAAGGCTCATATCAGAGTGGGTGTAGCTTCTGATAGGGTCCTGTGAGACACTCTTTCTGCAAATGAAACTATACCTTATCTCCCACCTGAAATTGGTGTGGTACCTGAAGTTGATCATGGCACTGCTTGTACTTTGCATTGGCTTTCTGCAAAATATCATGAACTTGTTGTTGGATGTGTTGGATTACTCAATCGACCTCATTTTGATCATGGGAGGAATCTTCATGTGCAGCTACAATGGGTAGAGCTACGTTAATGGGGACCAATGGCTAGAACCCTAAGCAAACCAGAAAAGGGTTGTGGCCAATAGAGTTGTGGAGGGCTCTGTTGCAGATATGTTGAACATAAGTAACGCATCCATCCCATGTGCATTGGTGTTTGGAATTGTACATCCTCAGGATATGGACAATCATCATGTTGACTACCTCTATTTTTGCATTAGTCTGTGGGTGGAAGGCAGTTGATTTGGTCATCTTGGTGTCCATCATCGACCATAGGTTGGACCAAAAAGTGCTCAGGAACCTACTATCTCGATCTGAGATAATGGTTTGTGGGAGCCTAAAATGAACCCAAACATGTTCAAAGAAGAGCTTGGTGTTGGCCTTGACTATGATGCTCTTCTTGTAGGGAGGGGGACTTCCATCTTAGAGAATCGATCAACGACCACGAAGACGCAATCGTTCCCATGCTTGGTTGAAGGTAGACCAAACATGTAATCCATGGAGATGGACTCCCAAGGCCTATATAGAGTAGATAGAGGGGTGTATAGCCTCTATTCCTTGATGGTGGGCTTGGAAATGGCACAGGCAATGCAGGATGTGATGTACTTGCGCTCATCTTGTTGAAGCTTCAACCAATAAAATTGATTTTGTAGTATTGTTATTGTTTTTTCCACACCAAAATGTCTTATTTCCCGATTATAGTGAGCTTCCAAAATCATATTTGCACACTCACTTGAAGGAACACAGAGATGGCTCAGATGGCACACCAATCCATCCTAGAGATGAAATTCAGGAACTGTTTTTCCTGCACTCAATGTTTGAAAGGTATCAACAAAGTTAGAGTCATTATTGTATAATTGTGGCCACCCAATCATCTAATGCCCACAGGAGTTAATAATTGTGGTGAGCACCACAACTGAGGGTCGATTGAGGCAATATGTGACATGGTTGGTGCTACCCTTCTTGTACTTGATGTTCAAGTGGAATTGTTGCAGGTACGTGGACCACTTTTGATGGCAGACATTATGTAACTTTACTTGTGTCTGCATGAATTGAAAAGGCATGTGATCAATGTGGATGATTGTTGTGACAGGGGCAGACCCAGGGTTCAACGCTTAACAACGCACCAACAAAACCCTGACTACTGGCCCTTTCAGCAACACCTGCGAAGCAGGCAAAGTCTCACTTGAGGTAGAAGCAAGGGGGGTTACAGGATGCAGGTGTCTATAACCAGGCTGGGACATAGATCTGTGATAAATCACTTCGCAGAATATTCTATTAACACTTAGGAGGTGACATGCATTAGTTTCTCAACATCGCAGAGCATAATCAAAGATAGATCGACGCAGTAGCAACAAATGATTATATACCCTAAACACTTAGCATGATAAGTTAGATCTAGCATTTATTTACCCTTAGCACAAGTAAAGCACTTAAGAAACCAAAGATATATCTATTATACATCATAATCAAAGCACTAAGCAAATTCATAACATAGATAGCATAGCACAAAGCAAACCAGAGACACTAGATATATGTGGTTCACCCCAGTGTGGGGCTACATCCACCAACCGCTTCGCTTCTTTATTATTCATCTAAATCTTACATTCATTCACTATGTGCACTAAGCCATAGAGTCGAGCTTCACACCAGACAGGAGATCTATGCACTAAGCACCAGATCCTCCTTCCAAAACTAGGTCAAGGCACAGATCCAACTCTCTATCGAGCACAAAGCCTTAACGCACATACATTCCTTTGCACAAACCAAATTTGTTAACACAGAACTACAATCACTTCGCTAGCTACTTCTACAATACATTCTTCTTTATTTGTATTTTACAACCCCTTACAATAAGGCCTAATCACGGGAAAACTTCATGGGATGACATCCCCTAAACATGTTACAAAAACCCCGGAGGACCCTTTACTGGGTCCACTTAACCCTCAAAATCGATGAGATTCGTGATATCAGCTCCTCCTGGGTGCTCCTTCCTCAACCAATGTGTCGAATTCCAAAAGTGGGTCAAATTTTGACTGAAGTTTTCCCCAAAACTTGGTTGAGGGCCAACAATGACCATTTCTTTCCCCAGAATGCAATGCTTCCACTGTCGTCATGCCTACACAATGGAGTACATCTCTTTCTCATATGTGGGGTATATGCGAACAACATTAGATAGTGTTTTTCTTTGATAGGCCACGAGATGCCCATGCTAAGTAAGGAATGCATTGATAGCATAGTCTGAAGCATCTGTCTCAATCTCAAATTGTTACTGTAGGTCTAGTTAAATAAGGATTGGTGTTGAGAAGGGGCGGAATTTCAAATCCTTGAATGCATTTTGTTGGGATGCAGCCCACATAAACTTGGCCTTCGTTCCACCCTTGGTCACCTGGCTTAGGGCCCAAGTGATATGAGAGAACCCCAACACAAACCTGCGGAAGAAGTTGGTGAGGCCCAAGAAGCTATGAAGCTCGGTCATTGTCGTCAAGGCCGACCAACCACAGATGAATTAGATCTTGGTTGGATCCACATGCACGCCCTACTCATCCATGATGTATCCCAAATATTGTATTCTCTCCATGTCAAAGGAACACTTCTTCAAATTGGCATAAGGATGCCCAAGACCTACTGAATATACTTCAAATGTTCCTCCCAAGTTTTGCTAAAGATGAGAATGTCATTTAGATATACGACCACAAAGGAGTCTGTGAATGGCCACAATATATCATCCATCATCTACATGAATGTGGTTGAGGCATTAATCAAGTCAAAAGGCATGACCAGCCACTCAAAGAGACCTTCTTTATATTTGAAGGTTGTCTTCCATATATCAGTTTGCTTAATCAACACCTAGTGGTAGCCTGCCTTCAGATCAATCTTACTTAAAAAATTGGCTTCATTGAGTAGGGATGATTTTAGGGGCTAAATTTCGCTCATGGGCTAATTTTCCATGGTTTTTCCAAAAACAAGATTCACTATTTTAAAAATAATTCGCCCAAATTTTATAGGATAAAATTATTCTACCTTAAAAATCGCCAAAATTTTATAAAAACTATATAAAATACTTAGAAATTTGAATATTTTTACAAAAATATCACCAAACATTTATAGTTGACATATGAAGGATTAGTAAGATTCGCCAAGGTTTGTACATTTTAAAATAAATTTCCATCCTTAAAATGATCCCTGCCATTGAGTTGATCGAGAAGATCATCAACCTGGGGGATTGGGTACTAGGTCTTGACTGTGATCTTGTTCAAGGCTTTGTAATCAATACAAAGTCGTCATGTATGGTCCTTCTTTTGTACCAGAACAATTGGGCTCCCACAAGGTGAGGAGCTTGGTTTGATGTGGCCCTTCAAAATTAGCTCTTAGATATGGCATTTAATTTCTTCATTCTCCATAAAATAACACATGTACATAGGGCCATTAGGTAGAGGAGCATCAGGTTTCAAATCAACTGAGTGCTTCACCTAACAATGCACAGGAACCCTAGTAGGCGAGGCAAATATGTCTTTATGCTCTTCTACTATCTTGTCCACTTGTTGTTTTTGTGTAGAGAGACCTCATACAGATGTTTTGGCGATTGCAGTGACCTTCCATTCACCTTCCAACCGAACGATGAAGAGGATAAATATCTTGGTCTGAGAGACCACCCTTTTGCACTACTTCGCAGATATCAAAGAGACTGCAGTAGTTGGGAATTCCCTCCGGTGCTCTATAGAGTTTATCTCCCAAAGTAATCATGACACTACGAGGCCTAGATTCATAAACAACATGACACTTCCACATATATGATTGTCCTAAAAAAACATCATAAACCTCAAGGGTGCAAACATCACATAATACCTCATCTTTGAAGGGTTTGATGTCGTAGTGCAGGTGACATTGTTGGTTGATGCAGACATCTCATCCTTGGTTGAGCCAACCAATGGTGTATGGCTGAGGATGCGGTGTTTTTATCAGGTTCAATCTCTTGACAACCTTTGTTCATATTAGGTTCTTCTGGCTATCATTGTAATTAGTGAAATGGAGTGGGTTCCCCTTCACCCACATCTGTGAGTGGAAGAGGTGTTACCCTTCTTCGGGATCCTTTGGTTCCTCTAGCTGGAATTTTGTTGTAGCGATGGTGACACTGGGTTCTATGTCAATGATTTGTTTCCCTATTCTAGTTCTGAATCAGAGTCTGAGTCAACATCCGACCCTGAGGATTTTTTCTCAGCTAACAATGATTGTTTGGAGTGGCATTCATTGGTATTGTTTCAAGGGACTTTGTGGAACTCGCACCACTTTCCAGTGTCCTTCTTCAACTTCCCATTACCCTTCTTTGATGGTGGCTTGGATTGGTTGTCTTGGGATTTTCCATCCTTACTCTATTCTTTGCCCTAGGAGATAGGGCCACCCTTACCAGGCTTCTACTGCGATGGATTTGTAGAACCGAAATCTCGCTTGTTCTTTTGCTTGATCTTGAAAATGTATTGGTAAGTGGATCCCAGTGAAGAGATATCCAAGAACTCCATATATGTTTGGATGTACCTATGATATCTATTTGGATGTACCTGTGTAGGCCATTGCGGTACTTCAAAACTAGGTGTCGCCTGAATTCTTTAATATCAAGCTTTGTGTGCAAAGTATGAAAGATGTTGGTGTACTTTGACACCATCTGGTCTCTCTCCTGACATAGAGTTGTCCATATCGTGTATTGGTCATCATAGTTTCCAACATGGTAGTATTTCTCCTTGAGGGCATTAACAAAAGCCGCCAAAGTGGGTCCTGGCCCAAAAATTGCAGACCCATCTTCAGCATGTTGTTCACAGTAAGTTTCCCACCAATCTCTGACATGGGGAAGGTCCTTAAGGAGCATGAAAGTTATTTTCTCATTGTAGGAAAAAATATTGCATATCAATATCATGTATTCCACCATGGTGAGTTGAAAAGTTTAGCCAACTCCTCAAAACATCATCCAAACTCTTCCCAATTACTTGTTCAATCTTTTGGATACCTTCCTCTGCAACCCATACACAACACCAAGAATATAATCCTTTAGTGCTCTTCAGCATTGGAAAAAAAGTTGCAATCCAAACATCGATTATAACTAAGAAGACCAATTTAGTACTTGTATAGTGGTATGGCACTTCCATATCTAACCACATCATGGTCTCACACATGGCTAGCTCTGTTGCCAATCATTGTTATAGCAGGAATATGTCTCATGAATTAACTTGGTTATGATCTCATAACCCATAATTATAACATAATATGCATTTAAATTTCATATAATTGCATACAAGCATTACACAACATGTGTACATTCAAGGCCCTCCATATTTACACATCAATTCAAATATTGAAATTTAATTGAGATAATTCTTACCTCAATCCCCTACATCATTTATGCATCTGAAGCAACCACATGCATACATGTATGGATGTTATCAAATTACTTGATGATACATGATCATCTGGTATTTCATATCATCTCACATGCTCTCTTCTCCAACCTCTTGATCAACATTTTTCCATCCTATTTGTCTTCATATGGATGGTTACCATAAGTAGCGACATCATCATCATTTCCAACCATGCTATAAACATTTTTCTTGGATACACAATCCATCATTAGTCCTATTCAATTATCATACCATCGTTATTTCACATATAATAGCAGACTACTCTCAATCTACAAGTATGCCACAAGCATGTTCAGGGATGTCCACATGCACATCAATATGCATTAAGCATTCAATCTCATCATGCCTACTTCATGCACATGCATTTTAGCTTTATTGTATGCATCATGCATCACTTCTATCATGCACTCCAGTGCATATATGTTTTATCTTCTTGTGCTCCATGTAGTTATCCTTGAATCCTTCTAGATCCCTACAACCTTAAGCACTATAATTCTTCTCATCCATGCACCATTGTTTCTTGATCTAAACCTTTATTTTGCATTTCCAACCAATATTCCCTATTGGCCACTGCTTCCACTTAGGAAATCATCCACAAGTTTTACCTTGCTAGACCCTTCCAACACCTTGGGATGGTGTTCTTTGTATCATACCATCATCTTGATACTAGATTATTTTCAAACCATCTCAACCATCAACATTATGCCATTATCTCAAGTTGTACATTGGCTTTCTCAAATTTGTGAACACTTTTCTTTACTCCATTGAGTAATTTCATGTGAATGTCTATCCTATCCAATTCGAACCATTCTACTCCCAATGTTATGTTATATTTCTTATTGACACTTTCAATGAATAACCTTTATTATCCTATCCCTTGAATTATTTGTACCTATACCCTACATCCACTCTACAGTTTGATAATATAAGTTTTCTTCTTACTCTGAATATTTTTAGACAAAAGTAGCTAATTCATGGCTAGGAATTATTTTTCAGACATTCTTGTGCCTTCTCTAAGAGATGACTCACCCATCCCATGATTCACTCACCATCTCTAAGTTCCTTGATTTTCTTTTGTGGCAAGCTCTTCATCCATCATTGCATTTCTACCTTCATGGTTATAAAGTCTTACCTTTCCTTTATGTGCCCGTTGATGACATTCGTAACCTTTTGGCTTCATGTTTTATGTGAGAATCTATGTTGATTATCCCTTGCAAGCCATTCAGACTCTATAGCAACTGAATACCAATTTGGCTTTGTTTTTTCTAATCCCTTTATCAACTTTTCATTTCCTTCTTTGTAGCTCTGCATTTCCCTCTACAACTCTTTATTGTCCTAGCTAACTTTTATAAGCTCAAGTATGCTTATGTGTCTATTGGACCTTGGAATTATAATCCACAATAGACCAACACAATCTAAATTTATATCATCTCATCTTCTTGTTAATAATAGCTTGACACAACACTCTCGGCTTCATTGTTTCCCTACTCATCACAATACACTATTATTTAAAACTCAACCTATTCTTAATTTACTAGGTTGATGCACTCCAAAATGTGCCTTCACAACATTAGATAAGAACCATCATGAGTATTTGCACTCTTTCTTACCCAATACTGACATGTTTTTCCAAAACTGGCGTTATTTAGAAAACTTTCACATTGAGCAATTTCATGGTCCATTGAGTCCAATTTCCCTTTTTCTTGCATCTTTATAACACAATTAGATGCTTACTCAAAGGATTCAATACTTTTGCCATGTTTTCCTTTGGATTACCTTTCCACTAGTTGTACTCATGTCTCAATCTGAGTAATGAGCTAAAATATACAACCTTTTGAAGTTTGCAATTTTGTCCATTTTTCTACTCATTTGTACATTTTTTCACTGCTACCATTTTTTCTGAAACCATTTTCTGCCAACTATAGAAGTAAATCTATCAAGAACCAGAAATTATTTTATATCCAGCATAAATAGAATTTATGATTTTGAACACAAATCAATTCTTATATTTGGAATCTGATACTCTAGACAAATTTTGTATAAATCTGGAATTGAGGACTTTGTGCTTTTGCACTTTCTCCAAACTTGAATTTTTAGCCAAAATTGGCTATCTCCCAAATGGAGCAAAACTAGGAAAAATTGCCTCAAGAAAAAGTTGTTTAAATTGATGTGTATATAAAAAGTCAACTAAATAATTCTTTCGAGATTTGTGATGTGGGATCCCTTTTCCTCCTACGAAGATTTCAAAAATCCTTGAAACGAGCCCGAAAATAGTGGATTTTGCACTATTTCAATATCCCCACACCAACCCCTTTGAATTTTTCCAGGAGCCCAAATGGGTATCTCCATGCCTTCTTTTGAGCTCCCTTTAAAATTTTCACCTTTTTCTAGACCCCAAATATTGAGCATGACCTAAACCTTTGAAAGTCACTAATTCACGTTTTTTAGAAACTTTAAGCAGAATTAGCCAGTGGCCCTCATTTACATTTTTATAGCCCTCATTATTGTGGACACAAATCTAAAATTTCATCCAATTCTGAGTTGAAACTCTCCTATTATGGACAAAACAATTTTTTGGATCCAATTTAATTTTTTTTTGTAAATTGTTTGTTTTCTCCTTCCCTTTCTCCTCTTCTCTTTCTCCTCTTCTCCTTCTTTTTTTTATCTTTATCTTTCCTTCTCTTATTATTTTTTTCTTCCCTTTTCGCTTCTTCGGTGATCTCTTAAACTCTCATCAACGATCAAACTTCGGCCATTAGCCATTGGCGATTCCCCTTCACTTTTGTTTGAACTTTGCCAAAAAAATCCAAACCCAAACTCTATCGGTCATTGGACATCAACCATCAGTGATTCCCTTTCACTTTTGTTTGGACTTCACCAAGATTTTCCAAATCTAAACTCTAACGAACATTGGCCATCGACCATTGGCAATTTCCTTTCACTTTTGTACGAATTTCGCAAATATTTTCTAAACCTGAACTCTATCGGTCATCAAGCAATTCCCTTTCACTTTTGTTTGGACTTCACCAAGATTTTTTGAACTCGAACTCTATTGGCCTTCGACCATCGACAATTCCCTTTCACTTTTGTTCGAACTTCACCAATATTTTTCAAACCCGAACTCTATCAACCATCGACAATTCCCTTTGGCGAAACAAATTTGTTCACGAATTTCATTGAACCTCGATGAACTTAGGATTTCTGCCCAAACCCACGTTGGATCTAGACCATTGATATTCAAGAACAAAGTGATCTCATTTTTCAATTTGTAAAACTTTTTGAACTTCATCAAACTCCCCCAATCCTGCAAACGAATCTCAATCATTGATTCGTCAAACTCTATTCGATGAATTCTACCGTCTGGCACCATGGTGTTGTTAACTTGGACCCTGTCATTCCACGTCACGAGTACAGTCCACGTCACGATTACAGTCCACATCATCACTTGTATAGAATTTTCAAAAATCTCAAAAAATTATAATTTTCAAGAATTTTGTAATTTCTTCGAAATTTTTCTTTGGTGAACTTGGAAACTTTAAATGATCTAGAATGAATCTCAGTCATTGATCGCCAAGTCAAATGTAATATGGGACATTGAGTGTTCTAACTCCTTAGTCACCATTTAAACATAATGTAACATCCCCACTATAATCCCCAATTTAATTAATGCATAACGTAGAAATGAATGTGGTTATGGCCAAGCGACGTAATATGCAAAATTTATTTTTTGAATTTTAATAAATATAATGTGATTCCAGTTGTTGGGAATATGGACAGAGATGGCGGCCGATTAATCCACAAGAGAGAGGGGTTCCTAGGGAGTGTCTAAGAGGGGTCCAAGGGGGATATTAATTATGGGTATTAATCCAAACCAAGTTTTTTGGATTTTATTATCTTTTGGTTCAGCCATCTATTTTTTTGTTTGAGTATATGAGAGTCCAATCATTGAATACCTATTAGAGGGTGGGTGTGAGAGTCACATCCCATAGTTATTGGA
>ML787399.1:27831-40110 GCA_009831015.1 Picea engelmannii | reverse complement strand
AAGTCTCTCCATTCTGCTCCTGCATCTATGGCCGTCCTTCATGGTAAAGGCTGGCTCGTGGGTGGCGGTTGATGGCATTTATGCCATGGCTTGGTGCGAGTCCACCTGTGGCCTCTAGACTACGTGTCACCCCATCCGGGGCAAAAAATTCCAAACTATTACTAATTAAAGTATTGATAATTAATAAAATCTTAATATTATTTAAGGTTATTTATAGGTAATGTTAGTGTTATGATAAAGGTTAGTAACCATATAATAGTAGTACATAAATGTTTTAAAATAATATTAAAGTTACCATGCAATAATAGTTGTAATAATACATTAATAATAAACATAAAGTATACATTATTCATTGCAATTAAAGTAATTTAATAATAATAATTGTAATAAACCATTAAAGGTACCATGTAATAATACATTAATAATAAACAAAAAAGTATAGTATTTATTATTTATTGCAATTAAAGTAATTTAATAATAATAATTGTAATAAACCATTATTAATAAAGTATAGTACTTATTTATTTATTGCAAATAAAGTAATTTAATTAACTAAAATAATGTACTCTATGACTATTTAGTACATAGAGTAATAGTTTGGAACACATAGTTATATGGATGTTTATGAAGAATTTAGAGAAGCACATCCACTTGTAATATCAAAGTGCATAGTGGAAGCATGGTACAAAGTGTAGAGAACGGAATGGAATAATTAATGAACTTTAAAAGATGTCGATTGAGGAATAAAGCACTCCTTTGTGTATGAATTGGTTTTGAAAGACAAATCATACTGAAAAAAGAGTTATTCAATGAAGTGAAGAGAATTTTATAATGGGATAAAGTCCATGGACAACTAGAGATAATTGTATAAGATGTCATAATGTGGATGTTATAGTGGGAGATATTACAGCACTGTATGAGCATGTTTGATAAAGAATTATGAGCATGATTGATAAAGATTGAAGGAAGGGGATGTTGAGTGCATTCCAAGTGTATAAATGTATAACAAATTAAGGAAGAATAATATAAATGTAGTGATTTCCAAAATGAAAATATTGAGAAAGCACATGAGAAGAAAAAAATATCTATTTTCGACAATGTTTGCACAAGAGAATGAAAATTGAAAGAAGACCATATGAATATGGAAGGGATATAATGCTACACAAGAATCCAATGGTCTCCCAACTTATATTGGTATCATGTACTATAAATTCCTTGCCAACATTGAGAGCACCTGGTGTTGTGTTGGGACAAAAAGGAAGGTGTTTAGATGGTCGATCAAGTATTGGGGAGGTGGTTGGATGATGTGTCGATGCATTGGATAGACCTTTCAACTCATCATGGTAGAAAACATGACATATAAATGTGGTATCATGGAATCAATGCAAGGATGCATTGAGGAGGTGTGCATGAGTAGGCATGAAAGTGTGCAAGTGGTGAATATGCACAAATGCATGTTGGTGTGTGTGTACGCACATGCGTGCACTTGAATGCATTGTGTGAATGCATGGTTATGTTATATTTAATTTCATATGTTCTATTTCATTGAAAATAATATGGGAACAACTGAAACGATGTAATTACTACTAATTCATGAATTTGATATCATTTCAAGAGTTGTTGTGGGTGCAGTGAAAAAATTGCATATCAGAGTAGTCATACTTGGATGCACTATATGAAAGCTCTGCCAGGAGAACATGCTTATGGAAATGATGATGGATAACAAAAAGAAAGATCGGGAAGAAAGCCACTGGAACCCTATGGTTGGCACAAGTTATTAATTAGAGATTGACGATGGATGTCTTAGTAAGTTGGCATTCTCCTTGAATGTGAAAACCTTGGCAAGAGGGATCATCAGAGGGACTGTTTAGCAATGAAGGGGATGCTTGAGCCTAGAAGGGTGAGTGCAACAAGGAAGAGGCAACTTACATGAATAAAATTGTTGTGGAAAAATGCATGTGGCATGATGGTTGAAATTAAGAAGGGTGTGTCAAGAAGAACAATGAACTAAATTCTTGTCATAGCAACTTTGTGAAATAGAAAAAAATAACCATACATATAATTATTGAATTACAATTGCATACTTATTCTTTTTTAATACATGCTTACATTATGGAGTTGGGAACTCCTATGGATAAGACAATTGTTGCATGGTAATGGCTATAACATGTATGTTTTCTTGATGGTTGTTAAAGCTGAAGACTAAAGACATGAATTGAGTACTTGGAAAGAGGAACACCGAGGATGGTGTTATTCCAAGGATAGGGAAATAATGTAATAGCCCTGTGAGCATATGATGTGGAACCTAGAGGAGACTACCAACTACAACCAATATATGCACTAGACAAGAAGATCATGATGCCCAAGATCAAGGTCCAATGGATGCACTATAGCCTAAAGAAGTGGCATGGATGTTGGAGGATACAATGTAGAAGGAATAACTGCATTGGTTATAACATTTTAAAGTAAAATTATTGTATATAATGGTGATGTGCACCGATGATGGTGCAAAATATAGGGGGAGGGGAATGTAATACCCTTAGTTGGATCCCTATAATAGAAATGTATATGTATAATGGTGATGTGCACCAAAGACGGTGTAAAATCTAAGGGGAGGGGAATGTGATACCCCTAATTGGATCCCCATAATAGAAATTTAAATGTATACATGATGAAATCCTGAGAGCTAAACAATGTAATATGTAATTTCACATTGAATGATATTAAAATACATCACCGATTGTAGATGGAGAAGGACAAAATAGATGGGGAGATTTGATTTCACTAGAGAGGAAAGAAATAGGGCTTAAGGACTCAAAGGAGGGCTAAAGTAAAATAATAATATTTTATCATTAATCCCAAGCCACTACTTTATGTATTACTAAATCATATCAACCTTGGGATGAGTTGCAAAGGAAGATATGTGGGCTTCTTGTGAAGACGCACGACATCTCCCATTCATGCAAATATAATCCTTGTATTTTGGTTATGCAAGGGATTATTGTAACATCTCCAATTTTAATCACCGCAAATTATAATGTAATTGTATAAATGTGATTTAGGCTGGTGAGTCAATATGTTTGGGGTGAAGATCCCATATTGATTATTATGGCTGAGGACCGAACTGTATATTATGTGCATTGAAATAATTAATAAAATAATAATCATTGGTTGCGATATGAGAGGGGTGGTAAGGATGGGGGGATATGATATGATTCCACAAGAGAGGGGGGATAAAAGGGGGATCCAAGGGGAAACCCATGTCATTTCCTAAGTTAATATATAATTACCATTTAATCCTCCCTTTGACTTATTAGACACTCAATCATTGAATTCCTGTAAGAGGGTTGGTGTATGGGATAACCTCATAAGAGTTATTGAGAGCATGGGTTGAGTACAAGCAAGCATGGGAGAAGTGTGAGAGTCAAACAATCCTTTTGGGGAAGAGTGAGAATCAAGCAAGCAAGGGAGAAGAAGGAAATGCGTATGGGAAAATGGGACAATTTTTACATGTTGATTTTGGGCAGCAAGAGGGGAGAGGAGCGTTGAAAAAGAGCACCAACCATGCTAGCTAGGAAAAAGACAACTTCTTGGGTTGTGTTTGATGTTGAAAATAAGGTTATATTCATGTAACATGGGTTGTATGCCTGTAGGTGCGTTTCATGTGGAGGAAACTGCCCAAAGAGCCTTAGGAAGGTTATGTGAACACTCTTGGAATAACTGAGAATTCTTGGAGTCCCTAGTTGTGAGATTTCCTATCCAACCGAGTGCATTGGATCCTGGGAGAGAAGTGTAAATGACTGAAGGATTTTGTGCAATGAAGGGGTATCCCATTCCTTAGGTTGTGCGGGTTGAGGGGAAAGAGAGAGATGACATATTGGAATTTGATGTGGAGTAGAACTTGGGTTTTGGGTTGTTGAACGTAGGGAGTGGACATCCAAGAGAGCCAAACATCCTTATGGACTCATAACCTCAGCTAGGGGGTGGCTTGTTGTTGAGAGAAAAATGAACAACAAGCCTATGGTTGGGAGGAACTTCCTTTTTACACAGCCAATTGGTTATTTTACAAACATATGTGTTTTATGTTATGTTTATTACGTTAATTATGTCGTGTAAATGAACATATGAATGTTGTGTATTGCTTGAACAATTGCATTCACATTTTTTATAAATGTTTTGAATTGCATGAGTAATAAGTATGCTTCATGTTGTTAATTTTAGTTGCATAGAGCTTTTAAATCCGTTTTTAGGAAGGAAGTATGTTACAACTAGTATCAGAGCAAAATTTTTACGGTAACATGCTCTAGTGAGGGATCTAGGTATGTTGTTGAGTGGTATTAGAGCTTCCGGTTCAACACTAGACCCATATGAGCCAAAGACTAGTGTGAATTTGGTAAATTCATTGTTGAAGAGTTTTCATCTATGACGGATTTGGGAAATTTGTGAAATCAGAGTGAAATCCCCATATTTCTAGCAAATTCAGGTTGAATTACACTCAAAATGGTTGAGGAGATGATCAATGGCATCGATTTGCAAGTTGTAGAGTTAAATTTGGCCTAGAGGGTCAAATTTTATGTGTAACATTCCCCAACTTAACTGAGGAACATTACTGTGCGGAATACACATAAAATAAAAAAAATTATACTATCAATTCCTGTAGCTTACCAACCACAATTTATACACATAATTAACTAGATTTTGATACCCATAATTAAATGCATCTACAACATCCTAAATGAACATGAATGCAGTCAATAAATAATTTACAATAACACATAAAACCATTCTCATCCACAAAGTAAAAATGCATATCCATAAGACTTGTAAGAAAACTCAGATAATATATAAACATTTATCTTTAAAAGAAAGTTTGTGCAACCAACTACCTGGGAAGGACGCTCCACCCAACCGTAGACTTTCTTTTCCAGATCTCAACAACAAGTCACCCCCAAGATAGTGGTAGGAATCCACGAAATAAGGGTGTCTCTCACAATCTATGTTAGAATGTGCTCATTTTACCATAGACAATATCACTATTGTCACCCAACCATAGGCCAAAGCCACCCTTCGAGCACATTGACCTTGACAGAGAGAAGGATTATGTAAGAAAACCAATATCCAAGCAAGGCTAATGCACCAAGCAAGAAGTAACCAAAGCTGATCAGAGAGTCCAACCTAGAAAGATAGAAACAATAGACTTCAGAACTGGCAACAACACCTTCTCCAGAACTTGTGCACAAGACTGCTAGACTGCAGTGCGCACAAGTGTCTCTCTGCGATTCTGAGAAGTGTGTGTAAAGTGAAGACTGGTGCCCTGTATTTATACTAGGTCTGGCAGACTCCTTGGGCCGACTTCTCATTCTGGGTACTAATTAATTCATATTAATTATCTCTCTTAACTGACATCTCTTCTAGGGTTACATTCACTTCTTTTATTGCTTCCGAAATATTCTAATCTTTTCAAAGGTCACAATGGAGGTTGATACCTCCCGAAGCTACCATAATATCAACACTCCCTCCTAGCTAGGGAGGTATAACTGAAAATGGTCTTGAGCACACACAAACCATTCAAATGGTAGCATCACGAGCACCGTCATTATTATCCAACTGGATAATCTCCATGACAAATGGTACATTGTCAACTGATAGAACACAAGTGTGTTTATCCATAGTAGTACACAACTACTCAATCTGTGACACATAGTCACAAACAATGGAACATATCCACCACAGTAGCATACTTCTACTGTCTAGAGACATACAATCTCCATAATAATCATATCAACTGATATCAACCTGCACAGAAACAATGTTATGATATAAATCGAGTCATCTAGGCCATTCTTCTACTCACATCTGTGAGATCTGGAAGAGCATCTGCCCTAAGAGTAGAACATCAATGATGGGCTATCTGGACTATTCTTCTCAAGCAAGGAATAATAACTGTCCTGATTTCTGAGCTTGGACCATTCCTTATCCTAGGCCATTCCTCCGGAACTAAACAAAGTGCAACTTGGAGAGAATGAGTGTTCCCTAGGGAAAGCCTTTCCTTGATTGTTGAACCCGGACCATTCACCTATCCGAGCCATTCTTCCAGCACTAAACAAAGTGCAACCTGGAGAGAATGAATCTACCCTAGGGAATGACTGTCCGGACCATTTCCTAAGGAAACGACTGTCCTGCACCAATCTCCAAAACAGACCATTCTTCGAAACTGCTCACAACTATCAACTTCGAAAGAATGATTGTCCGACGAGGTGGACCAGTCTTCTTGACCACTAATAAAAGTGACCGTCAAGAAGAGAGACTGTCTTAGACCATTCCCCATGTTAACTGCAATGGGAAATTAACCACAATGGGAAATCGTTGTCTATGGTACATAAACAATCCATCGAACCATTTTCATTACGAAAATGACCATTTGATCTAGACCATTTTTCGAACTGGAAAATGCCTGTCCGTCAGAAATCTCAAACCACTTTCTGAATTGGAAAGGAACTGCCCAAGCTGGACCATTTTTCAAACTTGAAAATGACTGTCCTCAATTCAATGACATGTCAATGCTCCCTCCCAACCTAGAGAGTCATTTCTTCCCTTTCAGCTAAGGGAGTTATTTCCACTCTGCCCAATTTGTCTAAAAAATATGCAAACTTTATTCTGGACAGAGGCTTTGTCAGGATATCTGTTGTCTTCTCATCTGTGGGGATATACTGGAGCTTTACTTCTCCTTCTTGGAATTTATCTTGAATAAAGTAGTATTTGATCTCAGTGTGTTTCGACCATTCATGAAACACTGGGTGTTCTGATAGCCTTATACGACTCTGATTGTCACAGTGTATTATGGTCGAATCTGGAACCTGATCAAATAATCTAGAGATTAGATTTCTCATCCATATTGCTTCTGTACATGCCTCACATTCTGCGATATATTTTACTTCTGTTGTGTTGAGTGCGACAGACTTCTATTTCTTGCTGCCCCAAGATATCATAGCGGAGCCCAAGCTGAAACACATCCCTGAAGTACTCTTTCTATCTTCTGCACTTCCTGCCCAATCTGAATTTGTGAATCCATGAAGCTGTATGTCACTGAATGAGGTATATCTTAAACCATAGTATAGTGTCCCACAAATATATCTTAGAACATGCTTTGCAGCTGTCCAATGCTCATGTCTAGGTTCCACCTGGAATTGACTTATTGTGTTCACGACAAAGCAAATGTTCGGTCGAGTATTTACCAAATACATTAATGACCCAATCAATTGTCGATATAGTGACTGATCTACTGGATCAGAATCCGAGTCTCTTACTTTTCTTATATATGTGGTCACAGGAGTGTCCATGGATTTTCAATCCATCACTCCAAACTTCTGAAGAATCTTTATTGCATACTTTCCTTGTCCAAGGAATACTTCACCACACTTCTACCATACATCTAGTCACAAGTAGTAATGCATGAGGCCAGTATCTTTCATGTCAATCTCATAAGCTAGTTCCTTTTTGCACTGGATGATGAGAGACTCTTCACCTATTAGGAATAGATCGTCAACATATAGCAGTAGAATCACAGGTGCATTGTTCACGACTTTGTAGTAAATATTTGGATCTGCATGACTTTTGGAGAAACCAAGTCTTAATAGGTAGATGTCTATTCTGGCATACCAAGCTCTTGGAGCTTGCTTGAGTCCATATAAAGCTTTCTTTAGTATGCAAACATGAGTATCTCTGGAATGTACCTCAAACCCTTGAGGTTGTTCAATGTATACTTCTTCTTTGATTGCTCCATTAAGGAAAGCTGTCTTTACATCCATCTGATGTAAACTCCATCCCATGGAAGCGACAAGAGACATGATAGCTCTAATGGAGGTATATCTGGCAACATGAGCGAATGTTTCATCATAGTCTTCTCCCTCGTTCTGGGAGAACCCTCTAGCTACGAACCTTGCTTTATATTTATCCACGCTTTCGTCTGCTGCATGTTTTATCTTATATAACTATTTTGAAGTTACTACTGATTTTTCTTTAGGTCCAGGCACAATTTCCCATACATCATTTTTCATGATGG
This sequence comes from Picea engelmannii, assembly GCA_009831015.1. Classification (NCBI taxonomy): domain Eukaryota; kingdom Viridiplantae; phylum Streptophyta; class Pinopsida; order Pinales; family Pinaceae; genus Picea; species Picea engelmannii. The sequence goes on along the minus strand of ML787399.1, from coordinate 32,048 downwards.
ACTGGTGTTCTTCTGTCATGGCTTCTTTCCATTGTTTCTTCTGAACTGCCTCTTCAAACGTGGTAGGTTCTTCATCCAGAAGCTTTGTCATACATGTTGCATAGCTGGAGAATCTCTTGGGCTTCTTACTTTTTCTGAAGGTTCCACTTGGGGCCTTGAGTCTTTCTGCTTCTTGTAGGGTAGCTTCAAGCCAAGCTGGTCGTTTCTTGGTCTTAGGTACAATGTCTAGATAAATGGTCTCACATGGTTGCATCAGATGATCAAGTTGTTCATTTTCTTCATTCTGGTTTTATGAAATACATGTGACTTCTTCAATAGTCTCTTCACACTCTTCTTCTTCTATGGTTTCTTCTATGGATTTCTTGAAATCCATCTTTTCATTGAAGGTCACGTCTCTGCTGACTTCAATCTTATGTTGTTCTGCGATATAGATTCTATAAGCCTTGGATGATTCACTATATCCCATGAACGTGCCCTTCTTTCCTGAAAGTTCTAATTTATTCCTTTTGTCCTTGGGAATGTGAAAGTAAACATGGTATCCAAAGATTCTTAAGTTTTCCACATTAGGTTTCTTCCTTGAGAAGTCTTCTTTTGGAGTCATGTCCTTCAATATGCGGTGAAGACTTCTGTTCTGAACATATATTGTTGTCATGGCTGCTTCTCCCCATAGGAACATAGATAAACCTTGATTGTTTAGTAGTGCCTTCATGTAACATACCCGCTACCTAAATCAAATTTTTTCGGTCCTCTGTTGGACTCGAACCCTAAATAACCATGGAGGCCCAGCGTAAGCTGGCTCTTTCTCTCTCTCCGTTCCCATGTGATTGTGGGTCAGGTTCACGGTTCAATTTGAATGCAACGTCTTTTGCATTTCGCGCTTCGGCGCTACAGTAACGTCCAAACATTCGACTCTGCAACTGTCGAACCCCAACAGGGCTAGCGAGCGACCAATGGGGATGAATCCCTATGGGGTCAGCGAATGGTCAATAGCAACAAACCTCAACAGGGGTAAAGAGCAGCCAATGAGAAACACCCCGTTGCGCGGTTAGGTGGCATACAGGTGGCAAGAGGGAAGTGCGACACGGTGGTCGTCATGACAGGGAGGGACCCCACTTCACACGCCACACTATTTCGAACCCCCCTCCCCCCCCCATTAAGGCAGAATGGCAAGGGGGCTCCAGAATGCATCCTCAGCAGTAGATCTGGGCGGGTGGACTCTGGTCGTCCAGATCTACTCAGTGCTTATCCTAAAGCATAACCACGTCCTGGCTTAAGTTAACATCTTGTTTCCACATCTAATGGTCATTACAAACCCTGAGATCCTCCGACAAAATCTCTTTCGTTCATCGGGGTTTACCGTCACGAAAATCCGGATTCTCGATCACAAAGCTCCCGAATCTTCGATAAGCTCTCTTCTAGCCTTAGCCCCTCCTGGCTATGCCTTCAGGTCCATATGACCGCTCTCATAAGAACGCAACCTTATATCCTCCTATCGGGGTTTCAGACTTTCCCATGTCTAAATGCACACGTCCTCAGGATTCGCGATCCCTCGAATCCAGATGCGCCTTTCACGTGTTAGCCCTCCTGGCTAAGTCCTGGTCCATGCGACCACCTCTCATATGACCGCAACCATATACTTCTGTCGGGATTCCTCCTATCGGGGTTTTGACACTCGTGATGTCCCAACAACTTGATTCACCGATCCCCGATTCCCGACACGCTCCTCTGCTGCCTTAGCCTCCCGGGCTAAGTCTTTAGTCCACTTGACCAATGTCCCCGTGACCACAACCTCACCTCTCGTCGGGGTTTCAGACTTTGGAGTTTCACCATGTATGGACTTCTCGTCCCCGTGATTCCCGATTCCCCAAATCCCGACTGGCTGACAGCTGACTCCCACTTATCGGAGTTTCGCGGTTCGCGATTCCAAAAGGCATAAACACTTTGTCACCAGGATCCCCGATATACCGATGACCCAAACACTGATCAACAACTTCCTGTCGAGCCTTTCCCTGATGGCACCGATTGCTGCCACGCGTCCTCCTCAAGATGGATGGTTATGATCCCTCCGGGATTTCGAGACTTGTGATGTCACAATTCCTTCGACCTCAGGAACTCCAATTTCCCTAATGTCGATATCCCAATGAAGGTCGGGACATCTGCCTGGTGGGAGAAGGGTTAAACCCTGTAAACCTATTATCCGTTCTGACGGCTGACGGGATTTATGAATGAGATCCGATGGCTCATATTGTCCCACCTGGTGCATTCTTCCACTACTTCGTGGATGTGGACAATTCAATGGTTCAAATGTTCTCCTGGGCCTTAGGATCTATGATCCCGATTTCTTCGCTGTTCACGAAGATAGAGGGAAAAAGGGGCAAGGTATGTAACGCCCTTGCTACTTTCGTCAATCTAACGGTCGTGAATGGCTATGGGTCATTCGACGAGATCTCCTTCGTTGATTTGTTACTTATCCATACGCTGCTATCTTGGAACCTTAAGAGGGTCATTCCTCCTCATAAAGGGTTATTAAGACTTGCCCATTCAAGTCCTTTTTCCAGGTTCTTTGGAAAACCTTTCCAAGAAGGGAATCTCTGTGAAGAGTCCTATTCCGGGGCCTTCCTGGAAACAAACAAAGGGAAACAAACTCCCGAGGATGGACTAGAAGTCTGACTTGATTCAACTCATGCATAACTAAATTCATTTATCAACATAATCCACACGGGGACTTCCTATTATAAGCATATATCTATTATTTCTTATCAAAACACTGCACAGACATTATTATACTGTAATCGTTCATAATTTCACAGTTCTACGAGCATATATATCAGTATATGAATTTCAAGACGCAATATGTAAAACATTTAACAGAAATAACACCAGAGGTGGGTGCAACTGCTGAGAGGGGTGCTCGTTTCCACCCAACCGTAGGCGTAGCGACTCCCAACGGATTTACCACTAGCCACCCCCGAGCTGAGACCACGATGCTCTAAGACTGCGTCTCTCTATCTTCCAGTGACCAGGAGAGAAGGTTGCAATCCTTCCTCTCTGCTATCACTCACTCTGTGTAATGCTAGAGTTCCCCTCGCGTCTGCCCCCCTCAATCGCTTCTTCCATACGCCTTATCCTCTCGCGAGGTTGCGTGTGGCACAATTACCCTCGCGCTGATCAGGCCTGACGGATCTACGGATGGGTGGTTCACCATCCCATCCCTCATCAAGCTGCCCACCTACCAGCCCGTGAGACATTAAATTTGGGGGCCAGCGAGCCGCTTTTGGTTCTCCGGGCCAGTGGAGTCCAAATACGGTATTAATTCTCGGTGGAACTTAATGCCACCTTTTCAGGTGCCTTCCACCGCCATCGTGGTCTCTTTTCTGCACATCCCCTCTCAACAGTCCTGCAATAAATTCAAAATGTCATTCACATTCATTAACCTTTTCCTGAAGGTCCCTTTACATCACATATTCATATTTATGAGTTTGCCATAGTTCTTGGCCAGTCCAGTTATATTTACAAGCTGGGGAAAACAGGGTGTTACAATTCCCTCCCCCTTAAAAGGAACATCGTCCTCGATGTTTTTAGCTACTAACATGAATTGCATGTACAAAAGTAAACAAAATCGGATATGTCTGTCTCATGGCATCCTCCATTTCCCATGTAGCCTGATCTGGGCCAAAATGTTTCCACTACACCTTGACCTGTGCAATGGTTCTGTTCCGGAGCGGGGTTTCCTTTCTGTCCAGTATGCATTGGGGTTCTGGTAGAAATTCTCCCTCCGGTTCCACCTGGATCACAAACCAGTCAATTATATGATTAGCATCATGTACATATTTCTTCAATAATGAAACATGGAAAACATTATGTGCTTTTACTGTGGGAGGAAGTGCTAGCCGATAGGCTACAGGTCCAACTCTATCTAGAACCTCAAAGGGTCCACAATACCGGGGTGCCAATTTGGCACAGGCTCCCATTTTGAGGGAACTCCTTCTGGGCTTAATTCTGATATATACATGGTCTCCCACTTTGAACTCTCTTGGAGTTCTCTTTTGATCAACATAACTTTTTTGTCGGTTCTCAGCGACCTTCAGATTTTGTTTTATCTGAGTCACTTGCTGTTCCATCTCTTTCAACATATCGGGTCCAATAGAAATCCTATTTACAGGGTTACTCCAGCTGACTGGAGTATTACACGGCCTACCATAGAGGACCTCGAAGGG
>ML787399.1:0-24315 GCA_009831015.1 Picea engelmannii | reverse complement strand
AAATACTTCTTCCGGAAGTACTTCTCAAACCGTTTCCAAGACAGGTCCTCCTCGCGGACCCCTTTCATATTCTTAAGGTCTTCCCACCAGATGGAAGCCTTTCCGTTCAGATTGAAAGTGGCCACTCGGGCCTTCAAGTTCTCCGAGAAATTATGGACTTTGAAATATTTCTTCAGTCCAAGTAGCCAGGCCTCGGCTTCCTCTCCTTTCTTTATCTCACCGTCGAAGGAGGGAGGTTTGGCCTTCCGGAATTCCTCAAATTTATGACTCTTGGAAGTCTTTTGCTTCTTCTGTTTTCTGCGAGAATAGGAACTGGTCCTGCTGCTGGAAGAGCCTTCTGAATCACCCGCTTCCTTCTCAGTGGAATTGTCTGGCACTGGTCCTTTACCTCTGGGGTGGACCTTTCTTGATGTGCTTCTTTCAGTATGGCCACTGACACGACCATGATTCTGCATCTTAGGTTCATGCTGCATTTGTCGCTGTAGGTCGGATAAGCTCTGCAGTAGAACTGCATTAATTTCGGTTTGCTTTTATTGTTCTTTCATCATCCTTTCATTATCGACCTTGCAGCTTTGCAATTCGACCATGAGACTCCTCACAGTCTCAGCTAGGTCTGGAGGGGTTCCTATTGATCTTCTTTCGCCAGACTCTTCATCTCTGTTGTGGGAGCCTTCTCCCACCTCTTGGTGAGTCACCATACTTTGCGTCTATAGATTCCCATGGTTGATCGTCCGCTTGAGTGAAGGGACAACCGCTGGTTATTAGTCAAGAGTTAAATACATTTTTATAATTTGCGTATAAATTCATAACTCTTTCACATGCATACACAGTCGGGTTCTCATTTTCCAAGTTTTTTAATCCTGGACAAGAGAGTTAAGTCAGGGGGTTACTCCTCATAGGAGTGCTTCGAACGAAGTTTATGCGTGACTCGTGCATGAGCCCAATCAGGTCGAGTGTTGTAACCATGCTCTGATACCACTTTGTAACATACCCGCTACCTAAATAAAAAAATTTCGGTCCTCTGTCGCACACGAACCCTAAATAACCATGGAGGCCCAGCGTAAGCTGGCTCTTTCTCTCTCTCCATTCCCATGTGATCGTGGGTCAGGTTCACGGTTCAATTTGAATGCAGCGTCTTTTGCATTTCATGCTTCAGCGCTACAGTAACATCCAAACATTCGACTCTGCAACTGCCGAACCCCGGTAGGGCTAGCGAGCGACCAATGGGGATGAATCCCTACAGGGTCAGCGAATGGTCAATAGGAACAAACCTCAACAGGGGTAGAGAGAAGCCAATGAGAAACGCCCCGTTGCGTGGTTAGGTGGCATACAGGTGGCAAGAGGGAAATGCGACACGGTGGTCGTCATGATAGGGAGGGACCCCACTTCACACACCACACTATTCCGTACCCCCCCCCATTAAGGCAGAATGGCAAGGGGGGCTCCAGAATGCATCCTCAGCCGTAGATTTGGGCGGGTGGACTCTGGTCGTCCAGATCTACTCGCTGCTTATCCTAAAGCATAACCATGTCCTGGCTTAAGTTAATGTCTTGTTTCCACATCTAACGGTCATTATAGACCCTGAGATCCTCTGACAGAATCTCTTCCGTTCATCAGGGTTTACCGTCACGAAAATCTGGATTCTCGATCACGGAGCTCCCGAATCTTCGATAAGCTCTCTTCCAGCCTTAGCCCCTCCTGTCTATGCCTTCGGGTCCATATGACCACTCTCATAAGACCGCAAACTTATATCCTCCTATCGGGGTTTCGGACTTTCCCATGTCCAAATGCACACGTCCTCAGGATTCGCGATCCCTCGAATCCCGACGCACCTTTCACGTGTTAGCCCTCCTGGCTAAGCCCTGGTCCATGCGACCACCTCTCGTATGACTGCAGCCAAATACTTCTGTCGGGATTCCTCCTATCGAGGTTTTGACACTCGTGATGTCCCAACAACTTGATTCACCGATCCCCGATTCTCGACACGCTCCTCTGCTGCCTTAGCCTCCCGGGCTAAGTCTTTAGTCCACGTGACCAATGTCCCCGTGACCACAACCTTACCTCTCGTCGGGGTTTCGGACTTCAGAGTTTCACCATGTATGGACTTCTCGTCCCCATGATTCCCGATTCTCCGAATCCCGACTGGCTGACAACTGGCTCCCACTTATCAGAGTTTCGCGGTTCGCGATTCCAAAAAGCATATACACTTTATCACCAGGATCCCCGATATCCCGATGACCCAAACACCAATCAACAACTTCCCGTCGAGCCTTTCCTCGATGGCACCGATTGCTGCCACGCGTCCTCCTCAAGATGGATGGTTCTGATCCCTCCGGGATTTTGAGACTTGTGATGTCCCGATTCCTTCGACCTCAGGAACTCCGATTTCCCGAATGCCGATATCCCAATGAAGGTCGAGACGTCTGCCTAGTGGGAGAAGGGTTAAACCCTGTACACCTCCTATCCGATCTGACGACTGACAGGTAAATGGGCCAAGATCTAACGGCCTAGATCCATTCTTCCCACGCACACTCCAGAGACTAAACTCCGAGCATCTTAACCCGATCTGACGGCTGACGAGATTTCTGAATGAGATCCGATGGCTCAGATTGTCCCACCTTGTGCATTCTTCCACTACTTCGTGGATGTGGACAGTTCAATGGTTCAAATGTTCTCCTGGGCCTTGGGATCTACGATCCCGATTTCTTCGCTGTTCACGAAGATAGAGGGAAAAAGGGGCAAGGTATGTAACGCCCTTGCTACTTTCGTGAATCTAACGGTCGTGAATGGCTATGGGTCATCCGACGAGATCTCCTTCGTTGATTTGTTACTTATCCCTACGCTGCTATCTCAGAACCTTAAGAGGGTCATTCCTCCTCATACAGGGTTATTAAGACTTGCCCATTCAAGTGCTTTTTCCAGGTTCTTTGGAAAACCTTTCCAAGAAGGGAATCTCTGTGAAGAGTCCTATTCCGGGGCCTTCCTAGAAACAGACAAAGGGAAACAAACTCCCGAGGATGGACTAGAAGTCTGACTTGATTCAACTCATGCATAACTAAATTCATTTATCAAGATAAGCCACGCGGGGACTTCCTATTATAAGCATATATCTATTATTTCTTATCGAAACACTGCACAGACATTCTTATACTGTAATCGTTCATAATTTCACAGTTCTACGAGCATATATATCAGTATATGAATTTCAAGACGCAATATGTAAAACACTTATCAGAAATAACACTAGAGGTGGGTGAAACTGCTGAGAGGGGTGCTCGTTTCCACCCAACCATAGGCGTAGCGACTCCCAACGGATTTACCATTAGCCACCCCGAGCTGAGACCATGATGCTCTGAGTTTGCATCTCTCTGTCTTCCAGTGACCAGGAGCGAAGGTTGAAATCCTTCCTCTCTGCTATCACTCACTCTGCATAATGCCATAGTTCCCCTCGCGTCTGCCCCCCTCAATCGCTTCTGCCATACGCCTTATCCTCTCGCGAGGTTGCGTGTGGCACGATTACCCTCGCGTCGATCAGGCCTGACAGCTCTACGGATGGGCGGTTCACCATCCCATCCCTCATCAAGCCGCCCGCCTACCAGCCTGCGAGACATTAAATTTGGGGGCCAACGAGCCACTTTTGGTTCTCTGGGCCAGTGGAGTCCAAGTACGGTATTAATTCTCGGTGGAAGTTAACGCCACCTTTTCAAGTGCCTTCCACCGCCATCGTGGTCTCTTTTCTGCACATCCCCTCTCAACAGTCCTGCAATAAATTCAAAATGTCATTCACATTCATTGACCTTTTCCTCAAGGTCCCTTTACATCACATATTCATATTTATGAGTTTTCCATAGTTCTTGGCCAGTCCAGTTATATTTACAAGATGGGGGAAACAGGGTGTTACACTTCACAGTCTCTTCAATAGATCTGCTCTTCCTTTCTGCTACACCATTTTGTTGAGGATTATGAGGAACAATCATCTCCCTCCTAATCCTTGCCGATTTACAAAAGGCAAGGAATTCCTTTGATGTGTATTCTCCCCATTATCTATTCTCAAGGTCTTGATTTTCTTGTTTGTGAGGTTCTCTATCTTTGCTTTGAATTCTTGAAACTTGTTGAATACTTCATCCTTTGTCTTCAAGAGATATAACCAAGTCTTTCTTGAGTAATCATCTATGAATATTACGTAGTAAAGAGAACCTCCTAGATATTTGACTGGAATTAGATCGCAAACATCTGAATGTGTTAGATCTAGAATCTCCTTAGATCTATTGTTGCTGCTTGGGAATGGTTTCTTGATATTCTTTCCAAGAGCACATCCCTTGCAAATGCCTTCATGTGTAGACTATAATTCTGGTATTCCTTCAACCATCTTTTTTAGAAAAGGCAATGCTTGATAGTTAATATGAGCGTACCTTCTGTGCCAAAGTTCATTGGGATTGACTTCATCATGTACAAAAGATTCTTCATTTTGTTCTAGTAGTCTATATAGATTTCCTTCACGGGTTACAATAACCCTAACATTCCCTATGCTGGAGTCTTTGTGCCAAGATAACACTTTTCCATCTACGAAAGCTATTTTGTTTCCTTTGTCTTCTAGGCAAGATATGGATACAAGATTCTTTTCTAAACTAGGTACATATAAGACATTGCACAAATGAACATTGTTACCTGTTTTCAACTTGACGGAGGCTTGTCCAAATCCTTCAACTGGGTAAGTGCTTTTGTCTCCAAGCTCTACCTTGTACGATGTATTTCTTTCATTTAGATTTGAGAGTCTGGATTGATCTCCCATCATATGCCTATAAGCTCCACTGTTAATTATCCACATGCCATCTTCAATCGTTCCTGTGAGTGTCGAGTAGTGTAGATGACTAGTCTTTTCATTCATGTCTTCGGTTGACTAGTGACTAGTCACGCTTTGATCCAAAACTTGAACCTTGACGTTTCTGTCTTCTGAGAGTGCCAAGAGGTGCGTTGGACTAGGGTGCACTTGAATACATTCTTCTTGAGTGATATGTTCCATCATAAGGTGTTGGATCAGGGTTTAGAGTTTCTGCAACTGCACCTGCTAGTAACCCTAGCGACAGTGTCTTGGAAGCTGCTCCTACTATTAAACCCTAGTAGCAATTCTTCGATGAGCTTAGTATCCTAATGGATATGCTTCCTTCCAGTGGTTGGATTGAATGAAGGAGGTGTGGGCCCATAACCTGTTAGAATGTGCTCGTTGTACCATAGACAATATCGCTATTGTCACCCAACCATAGGCCGAAGCCACCCTCCGAGCACCTTGACCTTGACAAAGAGAAGAATCCTGGTAGCAAACCAATAGCCAAGCAAGGCTAATGCACCAAACAAGAAGTAACCAAAGCTAATCAGAGAGTCCAACCCAAAAAGATATAAACAATAGACTTCAGAACTGGCGGCAACACCTTCTCCAGGACTTGCGCATAAGACTGCCAGACTGTAGTGCGCACAAGTGTCTCTCTGCGATTCTGAGAAGTGTGTATAAAGTGAAAAATGACGCCCTATATTTATACTAGCTCTGGAAGACTGTCTAGGCCGACTTCTCATTCTGGGTACTAATTAATTCATATTAATTATCTCTCTTAGCCGACATCTCTTCTAGGGTTACATTTACTTCTTTTCTTGCTTCCAGAATATTCTAATCTTGTCAAAGGTCACAATGGAGGTTGATACCTCCTGAAGCTACCATAATATCAAAAATCTATTCATAGCTTAATAACCCATAACCCACTCATATTCTCCTGTTCTCCTACAATTATCTCAAATTTCCTCTAGGTCTCTTCCTCTTGACCTGCCCAACCCAAGGAATGTACCCCTTCACTGCTCTCAGTCCATCATGCATCCCATCGTTTATCAAGGTCTCTTTGACAGAGGTAACCAATAATCTCTCTATTGGGAATTCAAGGGAAACTCACTGCTAGGAAAAAAAATAACAAAAACTTGTTGTTATACATGAGCTCACTCTTCAGGCTTGACAACCTAGCTCTTCAAATTCTAGCTCCAAAACACTCCAAAAATTCTCTAGCATGCTCCAAAATTCTCCTAGCCTTCCTGCTCTACCTCTCATTCTCTTTTCCATGCTATCCCCTTGTTGTCCCAAAACACTCCAAAAATGCTCTAGCATGCTCCAAAATTCTCCCAGCCTTCCTGCTCTACCTCTCATTCTCTTTTCCATGCTCTCCCCTTGTTGTTCATTCCTAGACTAAATGTGAAAATCCACCTAATTTCTCCATACAAATTTCCTCTATTTTCACAAGAAAGTTGACTTCTCACTTTCCCCGATGTTGATTGTACTTGAACCCCATGATATCCAATAACTATGGGATGTGACTCTCACACCCACCCTCTAATAGGTATTCAATGATTGGACTCTCATATACTCAAACAAAAAAATAGATGGCTGAACCAAAAGATAATAAAATCCAAAAAACTTGGTTTGGATTAATACCCATAATTAATATCCCCCTTGGACCCCTCTTAGACACTCCCTAGGAACCCCTCTCTCTTGTGGATTAATCGGCCGCCATCTCTGTCCATATTCCCAACAACTGGAATCACATTATATTTATTAAAATTCAAAAAATAAATTTTGCATATTACGTCGCTTGGCCATAACCACATTCATTTCTACGTTATGCATTAATTAAATTGGGGATTATAGTGGGGATGTTACATTATGTTTAAATGGTGACTAAGGAGTTAGAACACTCAATGTCCCATATTACATTTGACTTGGCGATCAATGACTGAGATTCATTCTAGATCATTTAAAGTTTCCAAGTTCACCAAAGAAAAATTTCGAAGAAATTACAAAATTCTTGAAAATTATAATTTTTTGAGATTTTTGAAAATTCTATACAAGTGATGATGTGGACTGTAATCGTGACGTGGACTGTACTCGTGACGTGGAATGACAGGGTCCAAGTTAACAACACCATGGTGCCAGACGGTAGAATTCATCGAATAGAGTTTGACGAATCAATGATTGAGATTCGTTTGCAGGATTGGGGGAGTTTGATGAAGTTCAAAAAGTTTTACAAATTGAAAAATGAGATCACTTTGTTCTTGAATATCAATGGTCTAGATCCAACGTGGGTTTGGGCAGAAATCCTAAGTTCATCGAGGTTCAATGAAATTCGTGAACAAATTTGTTTCGCCAAAGGGAATTGTCGATGGTTGATAGAGTTCGGGTTTGAAAAATATTGGTGAAGTTCGAACAAAAGTGAAAGGGAATTGTCGATGGTCGAAGGCCAATAGAGTTCGAGTTCAAAAAATCTTGGTGAAGTCCAAACAAAAGTGAAAGGGAATTGCTTGATGACCGATAGAGTTCAGGTTTAGAAAATATTTGCGAAATTCGTACAAAAGTGAAAGGAAATTGCCAATGGTCGATGGCCAATGTTCGTTAGAGTTTAGATTTGGAAAATCTTGGTGAAGTCCAAACAAAAGTGAAAGGGAATCACTGATGGTTGATGTCCAATGACCGATAGAGTTTGGGTTTGGATTTTTTTGGCAAAGTTCAAACAAAAGTGAAGGGGAATCGCCAATGGCTAATGGCCGAAGTTTGATCGTTGATGAGAGTTTAAGAGATCACCGAAGAAGCGAAAAGGGAAGAAAAAAATAATAAGAGAAGGAAAGATAAAGATAAAAAAAAGAAGGAGAAGAGGAGAAAGAGAAGAGGAGAAAGGGAAGGAGAAAACAAACAATTTACAAAAAAAAATTAAATTGGATCCAAAAAATTGTTTTGTCCATAATAGGAGAGTTTCAACTCAGAATTGGATGAAATTTTAGATTTGTGTCCACAATAATGAGGGCTATAAAAATGTAAATGAGGGCCACTGGCTAATTCTGCTTAAAGTTTCTAAAAAACGTGAATTAGTGACTTTCAAAGGTTTAGGTCATGCTCAATATTTGGGGTCTAGAAAAAGGTGAAAATTTTAAAGGGAGCTCAAAAGAAGGCATGGAGATACCCATTTGGGCTCCTGGAAAAATTCAAAGGGGTTGGTGTGGGGATATTGAAATAGTGCAAAATCCACTATTTTCGGGCTCGTTTCAAGGATTTTTGAAATCTTCGTAGGAGGAAAAGGGATCCCACATCACAAATCTCGAAAGAATTATTTAGTTGACTTTTTATATACACATCAATTTAAACAACTTTTTCTTGAGGCAATTTTTCCTAGTTTTGCTCCATTTGGGAGATAGCCAATTTTGGCTAAAAATTCAAGTTTGGAGAAAGTGCAAAAGCACAAAGTCCTCAATTCCAGATTTATACAAAATTTGTCTAGAGTATCAGATTCCAAATATAAGAATTGATTTGTGTTCAAAATCATAAATTCTATTTATGCTGGATATAAAATAATTTCTGGTTCTTGATAGATTTACTTCTATAGTTGGCAGAAAATGGTTTCAGAAAAAATGGTAGCAGTGAAAAAATGTACAAATGAGTAGAAAAATGGACAAAATTGCAAACTTCAAAAGGTTGTATATTTTAGCTCATTACTCAGATTGAGACATGAGTACAACTAGTGGAAAGGTAATCCAAAGGAAAACATGGCAAAAGTATTGAATCCTTTGAGTAAGCATCTAATTGTGTTATAAAGATGCAAGAAAAAGGGAAATTGGACTCAATGGACCATGAAATTGCTCAATGTGAAAGTTTTCTAAATAACGCCAGTTTTGGAAAAACATGTCAGTATTGGGTAAGAAAGAGTGCAAATACTCATGATGGTTCTTATCTAATGTTGTGAAGGCACATTTTGGAGTGCATCAACCTAGTAAATTAAGAATAGGTTGAGTTTTAAATAATAGTGTATTGTGATGAGTAGGGAAACAATGAAGCCGAGAGTGTTGTGTCAAGCTATTATTAACAAGAAGATGAGATGATATAAATTTAGATTGTGTTGGTCTATTGTGGATTATAATTCCAAGGTCCAATAGACACATAAGCATACTTGAGCTTATAAAAGTTAGCTAGGACAATAAAGAGTTGTAGAGGGAAATGCAGAGCTACAAAGAAGGAAATGAAAAGTTGATAAAGGGATTAGAAAAAACAAAGCCAAATTGGTATTCAGTTGCTATAGAGTCTGAATGGCTTGCAAGGGATAATCAACATAGATTCTCACATAAAACATGAAGCCAAAAGGTTACGAATGTCATCAACGGGCACATAAAGGAAAGGTAAGACTTTATAACCATGAAGGTAGAAATGCAATGATGGATGAAGAGCTTGCCACAAAAGAAAATCAAGGAACTTAGAGATGGTGAGTGAATCATGGGATGGGTGAGTCATCTCTTAGAGAAGGCACAAGAATGTCTGAAAAATAATTCCTAGCCATGAATTAGCTACTTTTGTCTAAAAATATTCAGAGTAAGAAGAAAACTTATATTATCAAACTGTAGAGTGGATGTAGGGTATAGGTACAAATAATTCAAGGGATAGGATAATAAAGGTTATTCATTGAAAGTGTCAATAAGAAATATAACATAACATTGGGAGTAGAATGGTTCGAATTGGATAGGATAGACATTCACATGAAATTACTCAATGGAGTAAAGAAAAGTGTTCACAAATTTGAGAAAGCCAATGTACAACTTGAGATAATGGCATAATGTTGATGGTTGAGATGGTTTGAAAATAATCTAGTATCAAGATGATGGTATGATACAAAGAACACCATCCCAAGGTGTTGGAAGGGTCTAGCAAGGTAAAACTTGTGGATGATTTCCTAAGTGGAAGCAGTGGCCAATAGGGAATATTGGTTGGAAATGCAAAATAAAGGTTTAGATCAAGAAACAATGGTGCATGGATGAGAAGAATTATAGTGCTTAAGGTTGTAGGGATCTAGAAGGATTCAAGGATAACTACATGGAGCACAAGAAGATAAAACATATATGCACTGGAGTGCATGATAGAAGTGATGCATGATGCATACAATAAAGCTAAAATGCATGTGCATGAAGTAGGCATGATGAGATTGAATGCTTAATGCATATTGATGTGCATGTGGACATCCCTGAACATGCTTGTGGCATACTTGTAGATTGAGAGTAGTCTGCTATTATATGTGAAATAACGATGGTATGATAATTGAATAGGACTAATGATGGATTGTGTATCCAAGAAAAATGTTTATAGCATGGTTGGAAATGATGATGATGTCGCTACTTATGGTAACCATCCATATGAAGACAAATAGGATGGAAAAATGTTGATCAAGAGGTTGGAGAAGAGAGCATGTGAGATGATATGAAATACCAGATGATCATGTATCATCAAGTAATTTGATAACATCCATACATGTATGCATGTGGTTGCTTCAGATGCATAAATGATGTAGGGGATTGAGGTAAGAATTATCTCAATTAAATTTCAATATTTGAATTGATGTGTAAATATGGAGGGCCTTGAATGTACACATGTTGTGTAATGCTTGTATGCAATTATATGAAATTTAAATGCATATTATGTTATAATTATGGGTTATGAGATCATAACCAAGTTAATTCATGAGACATATTCCTGCTATAACAATGATTGGCAACAGAGCTAGCCATGTGTGAGACCATGATGTGGTTAGATATGGAAGTGCCATACCACTATACAAGTACTAAATTGGTCTTCTTAGTTATAATCGATGTTTGGATTGCAACTTTTTTTCCAATGCTGAAGAGCACTAAAGGATTATATTCTTGGTGTTGTGTATGGGTTGCAGAGGAAGGTATCCAAAAGATTGAACAAGTAATTGGGAAGAGTTTGGATGATGTTTTGAGGAGTTGGCTAAACTTTTCAACTCACCATGGTGGAATACATGATATTGATATGCAATATTTTTTCCTACAATGAGAAAATAACTTTCATGCTCCTTAAGGACCTTCCCCATGTCAGAGATTGGTGGGAAACTTACTGTGAACAACATGCTGAAGATGGGTCTGCAATTTTTGGGCCAGGACCCACTTTGGCGGCTTTTGTTAATGCCCTCAAGGAGAAATACTACCATGTTGGAAACTATGATGACCAATACACGATATGGACAACTCTATGTCAGGAGAGAGACCAGATGGTGTCAAAGTACACCAACATCTTTCATACTTTGCACACAAAGCTTGATATTAAAGAATTCAGGCGACACCTAGTTTTGAAGTACCGCAATGGCCTACACAGGTACATCCAAATAGATATCATAGGTACATCCAAACATATATGGAGTTCTTGGATATCTCTTCACTGGGATCCACTTACCAATACATTTTCAAGATCAAGCAAAAGAACAAGCGAGATTTCGGTTCTACAAATCCATCGCAGTAGAAGCCTGGTAAGGGTGGCCCTATCTCCTAGGGCAAAGAATAGAGTAAGGATGGAAAATCCCAAGACAACCAATCCAAGCCACCATCAAAGAAGGGTAATGGGAAGTTGAAGAAGGACACTGGAAAGTGGTGCGAGTTCCACAAAGTCCCTTGAAACAATACCAATGAATGCCACTCCAAACAATCATTGTTAGCTGAGAAAAAATCCTCAGGGTCGGATGTTGACTCAGACTCTGATTCAGAACTAGAATAGGGAAACAAATCATTGACATAGAACCCAGTGTCACCATCGCTACAACAAAATTCCAGCTAGAGGAACCAAAGGATCCCGAAGAAGGGTAACACCTCTTCCACTCACAGATGTGGGTGAAGGGGAACCCACTCCATTTCACTAATTACAATGATAGCCAGAAGAACCTAATATGAACAAAGGTTGTCAAGAGATTGAACCTGATAAAAACACCGCATCCTCAGCCATACACCATTGGTTGGCTCAACCAAGGATGAGATGTCTGCATCAACCAACAATGTCACCTGCACTACGACATCAAACCCTTCAAAGATGAGGTATTATGTGATGTTTGCACCCTTGAGGTTTATGATGTTTTTTTAGGACAATCATATATGTGGAAGTGTCATGTTGTTTATGAATCTAGGCCTCGTAGTGTCATGATTACTTTGGGAGATAAACTCTATAGAGCACCGGAGGGAATTCCCAACTACTGCAGTCTCTTTGATATCTGCGAAGTAGTGCAAAAGGGTGGTCTCTCAGACCAAGATATTTATCCTCTTCATCGTTCGGTTGGAAGGTGAATGGAAGGTCACTGCAATCGCCAAAACATCTGTATGAGGTCTCTCTACACAAAAACAACAAGTGGACAAGATAGTAGAAGAGCATAAAGACATATTTGCCTCGCCTACTAGGGTTCCTGTGCATTGTTAGGTGAAGCACTCAGTTGATTTGAAACCTGATGCTCCTCTACCTAATGGCCCTATGTACATGTGTTATTTTATGGAGAATGAAGAAATTAAATGCCATATCTAAGAGCTAATTTTGAAGGGCCACATCAAACCAAGCTCCTCACCTTGTGGGAGCCCAATTGTTCTGGTACAAAAGAAGGACCATACATGACGACTTTGTATTGATTACAAAGCCTTGAACAAGATCACAGTCAAGACCTAGTACCCAATCCCCCAGGTTGATGATCTTCTCGATCAACTCAATGGCAGGGATCATTTTAAGGATGGAAATTTATTTTAAAATGTACAAACCTTGGCGAATCTTACTAATCCTTCATATGTCAACTATAAATGTTTGGTGATATTTTTGTAAAAATATTCAAATTTCTAAGTATTTTATATAGTTTTTATAAAATTTTGGCGATTTTTAAGGTAGAATAATTTTATCCTATAAAATTTGGGCGAATTATTTTTAAAATAGTGAATCTTGTTTTTGGAAAAACCATGGAAAATTAGCCCATGAGCGAAATTTAGCCCCTAAAATCATCCCTACTCAATGAAGCCAATTTTTTAAGTAAGATTGATCTGAAGGCAGGCTACCACTAGGTGTTGATTAAGCAAACTGATATATGGAAGACAACCTTCAAATATAAAGAAGGTCTCTTTGAGTGGCTGGTCATGCCTTTTGACTTGATTAATGCCTCAACCACATTCATGTAGATGATGGATGATATATTGTGGCCATTCACAGACTCCTTTGTGGTCGTATATCTAAATGACATTCTCATCTTTAGCAAAACTTGGGAGGAACATTTGAAGTATATTCAGTAGGTCTTGGGCATCCTTATGCCAATTTGAAGAAGTGTTCCTTTGACATGGAGAGAATACAATATTTGGGATACATCATGGATGAGTAGGGCGTGCATGTGGATCCAACCAAGATCTAATTCATCTGTGGTTGGTCGGCCTTGACGACAATGACCGAGCTTCATAGCTTCTTGGGCCTCACCAACTTCTTCCGCAGGTTTGTGTTGGGGTTCTCTCATATCACTTGGGCCCTAAGCCAGGTGACCAAGGGTGGAACGAAGGCCAAGTTTATGTGGGCTGCATCCCAACAAAATGCATTCAAGGATTTGAAATTCCGCCCCTTCTCAACACCAATCCTTATTTAACTAGACCTACAGTAACAATTTGAGATTGAGACAGATGCTTCAGACTATGCTATCAATGCATTCCTTACTTAGCATGGGCATCTCGTGGCCTATCAAAGAAAAACACTATCTAATGTTGTTCGCATATACCCCACATATGAGAAAGAGATGTACTCCATTGTGTAGGCATGACGACAGTGGAAGCATTGCATTCTGGGGAAAGAAATGGTCATTGTTGGCCCTCAACCAAGTTTTGGGGAAAACTTCAGTCAAAATTTGACCCACTTTTGGAATTCGACACATTGGTTGAGGAAGGAGCACCCAGGAGGAGCTGATATCACGAATCTCATCGATTTTGAGGGTTAAGTGGACCCAGTAAAGGGTCCTCCGGGGTTTTTGTAACATGTTTAGGGGATGTCATCCCATGAAGTTTTCCCGTGATTAGGCCTTATTGTAAGGGGTTGTAAAATACAAATAAAGAAGAATGTATTGTAGAAGTAGCTAGCGAAGTGATTGTAGTTCTGTGTTAACAAATTTGGTTTGTGCAAAGGAATGTATGTGCGTTAAGGCTTTGTGCTCGATAGAGAGTTGGATCTGTGCCTTGACCTAGTTTTGGAAGGAGGATCTGGTGCTTAGTGCATAGATCTCCTGTCTGGTGTGAAGCTCGACTCTATGGCTTAGTGCACATAGTGAATGAATGTAAGATTTAGATGAATAATAAAGAAGCGAAGCGGTTGGTGGATGTAGCCCCACACTGGGGTGAACCACATATATCTAGTGTCTCTGGTTTGCTTTGTGCTATGCTATCTATGTTATGAATTTGCTTAGTGCTTTGATTATGATGTATAATAGATATATCTTTGGTTTCTTAAGTGCTTTACTTGTGCTAAGGGTAAATAAATGCTAGATCTAACTTATCATGCTAAGTGTTTAGGGTATATAATCATTTGTTGCTACTGCGTCGATCTATCTTTGATTATGCTCTGCGATGTTGAGAAACTAATGCATGTCACCTCCTAAGTGTTAATAGAATATTCTGCGAAGTGATTTATCACAGATCTATGTCCCAGCCTGGTTATAGACACCTGCATCCTGTAACCCCCCTTGCTTCTACCTCAAGTGAGACTTTGCCTGCTTCGCAGGTGTTGCTGAAAGGGCCAGTAGTCAGGGTTTTGTTGGTGCGTTGTTAAGCGTTGAACCCTGGGTCTGCCCCTGTCACAACAATCATCCACATTGATCACATGCCTTTTCAATTCATGCAGACACAAGTAAAGTTACATAATGTCTGCCATCAAAAGTGGTCCACGTACCTGCAACAATTCCACTTGAACATCAAGTACAAGAAGGGTAGCACCAACCATGTCACATATTGCCTCAATCGACCCTCAGTTGTGGTGCTCACCACAATTATTAACTCCTGTGGGCATTAGATGATTGGGTGGCCACAATTATACAATAATGACTCTAACTTTGTTGATACCTTTCAAACATTGAGTGCAGGAAAAACAGTTCCTGAATTTCATCTCTAGGATGGATTGGTGTGCCATCTGAGCCATCTCTGTGTTCCTTCAAGTGAGTGTGCAAATATGATTTTGGAAGCTCACTATAATCGGGAAATAAGACATTTTGGTGTGGAAAAAACAATAACAATACTACAAAATCAATTTTATTGGTTGAAGCTTCAACAAGATGAGCGCAAGTACATCACATCCTGCATTGCCTGTGCCATTTCCAAGCCCACCATCAAGGAATAGAGGCTATACACCCCTCTATCTACTCTATATAGGCCTTGGGAGTCCATCTCCATGGATTACATGTTTGGTCTACCTTCAACCAAGCATGGGAACGATTGCGTCTTCGTGGTCGTTGATCGATTCTCTAAGATGGAAGTCCCCCTCCCTACAAGAAGAGCATCATAGTCAAGGCCAACACCAAGCTCTTCTTTGAACATGTTTGGGTTCATTTTAGGCTCCCACAAACCATTATCTCAGATCGAGATAGTAGGTTCCTGAGCACTTTTTGGTCCAACCTATGGTCGATGATGGACACCAAGATGACCAAATCAACTGCCTTCCACCCACAGACTAATGCAAAAATAGAGGTAGTCAACATGATGATTGTCCATATCCTGAGGATGTACAATTCCAAACACCAATGCACATGGGATGGATGCGTTACTTATGTTCAACATATCTGCAACAGAGCCCTCCACAACTCTATTGGCCACAACCCTTTTCTGGTTTGCTTAGGGTTCTAGCCATTGGTCCCCATTAACGTAGCTCTACCCATTGTAGCTGCACATGAAGATTCCTCCCATGATCAAAATGAGGTCGATTGAGTAATCCAACACATCCAACAACAAGTTCATGATATTTTGCAGAAAGCCAATGCAAAGTACAAGCAGTGCCATGATCAACTTCAGGTACCACACCAATTTCAGGTGGGAGATAAGGTATAGTTTCATTTGCAGAAAGAGTGTCTCACAGGACCCTATCAGAAGCTACACCCACTCTGATATGAGCCTTACACCGTCACCAAGGGTGTGGGTGAGAATGATTTTGAATTAACTATTCCTCCTTTCCTTGGCTTGCACCAGACATTTAATGTGGAACTACTTCAACTTTATTTTCCACCTCTCCTGGATACTTCAGATGCGACTAAGAACTTGGCCCCTACATAACTCAATCATGACTGCATTGAACAAGAGATGGTTTATCAAATCATGGACACCAAGATGAAGGGAACTTGCTAGCTAAACATCTACACTACTACATATGGGCAGAAAAACCGACATCGTACTCCGACATTCCCGATAAAATTAGTCGTACTATTGGATTTTATTTGCTTTTTATTTCTATTTTATTTTTAAAAAGCCCCGAATTTTGTCGACTATCCGACGAAAGGGACTTTATCGTCGAATATCTGACGGTTGACCGGGTTAATGAATTGCCATACCGACGTTTGACGGAGTCAATATTTTTGTCCATTATACAACGTCTCTCTTGTCAACAACCATCGGAAGTTAGATG
The DNA here is from genome assembly GCA_009831015.1 of Picea engelmannii. NCBI lineage: Eukaryota > Viridiplantae > Streptophyta > Pinopsida > Pinales > Pinaceae > Picea > Picea engelmannii. The sequence continues at coordinate 7,850 of ML787399.1, read as the reverse complement.
AAAACATGATATATAATTAAAAAAGTTTGGAATATTAGAGATGTTCTACGTTGTTTCTATACTAGTGACGATTTGCAGAGGTTATAGGGGATATTTTTTGGTCAGAACATAATTTTTATTTTATTTTGTTAATTGCATTACAAATAGTTAAACTACTGAGGTTGATTTTTGAAGATAATCATCACTACAAGTTTGGTAAGGAAAAATGTCACATAACTTTCCTCCAAGAGGATGAGGAGATGTGAGATTTGAATTGGAGGCTCTGGGTGATTGAAAATGTTATTGCTCTTGTAAAATATGCAGGGGCTATAATAGAAGGATACTTTTAATAAAAACAACTAAAAGACATTGTAGAGAGTATGGACACCTTGAAGGCGGGCATGAATATCGTCTCTTGGTAAGTTATTCATTATATGTCTTTATATTGCATATTGTTTTTGTAAACGTTCATATGTTAAACGTAGAAAAAAATTAATGTATTCTTTTTTCTTTATGGATATATTCTACGTACACAGGAAATTGAGAGTAAGTTAAGAAGAGAAGAAGTAGACATAAGATTTATATTTTAATTAGGGTTTAGGGTAGGGTTTAGTGGTTAAGTTGTTTAAAGTTTAGAGGTACAAGATGTAATGGGTTAGGGGTTAAGATTTTAGCGATTTAAGGGTTAATAAGGCCAAATTAGGGCTCAATGGTTAAAGGGTTAGGGGTTAATAGGTTAGGGTTTAAGGTAGGTCTAGGGGGTTTAGGTCCTAGGGGATTTAGAGGTTAATGGGGTTTTAGGGAGAAGGGGTTAGGGTTTGGGGTTTAAGGTTAGGGATTAAGGGGTTAGTTCGGGTTAGGGGCTTAGAGGGTATGGGGTTATTGGTTAAGGGTTTAGGGGTTAGGGGTTAAGGGATTAGGGGTTTAAGGGCTTAGGGGGAATGGGGTTAAGGTGTTAAGGATTATGAGGGTAGGGTCTGAGGGGTTCGGAGCTAGGGATTAAAGGGTTAGGGGTTAATGGTTTAGAGGTTAGGGGTGGGTTAGGGGTTAGGGATCATAGGGCTATATAAACTCTCAATCCCTTATAAACTATGGTCTCCAAGTTGTGGGAAAGTTTCGATTGACTTAAAATCCATGGTCACCTAGTGAAATCAAGGAAGAATATGGCATAATGATGAAGGTGAAATAAGAATAGGTTGTTTTTTCTAGTTGTGACTATATATCTCACATAGTGTCTTTCTTTCTACATGTCAAGAAAAGTAACATTTTTCCTATATATTTTCAACATATTCATAAACATCTTGATAAATTGCACAAGTTTCATCATTGATTTGTTGTCTTTGTTTCTCACTCTCACCTAAGTTGATTGCTCCATATAGAATACCAACTCCTAAGTACCCCTAACCCTTAGATGGAAAATAACCTGTTAACCCCTAAGCCCTTAGCCCTTGACCCCTTATAAACCCATAAACCATTAAGTACCCCTATCTTTGACCCTAATTAACCCTTAAACCTTAACCCTAACCCCTAACCCTTAACCCTTGCATCACTAATGCGTTAACCCCTAATCCCTCATCTCTCAACCCCTTATAAATTAAACCGTGGTCTCCAAGTTGGGTCGAGGGGAGTTTCCATCCACTTAACACTTGTGGTATCCAAGTGAAGTCAAGAAATAATATGACATAACGATGAAGGTGGAATAAGAATACGTTGTTTTTGCTGGTTGTGACTATATATCTCACAAAGTCTCTCTCTTTCTACATGTCAAGAAAAGTAACATTTTTCCTATATTTTTTTCAACATATTCATAAACATATTGATAAATTTCACAAGATTCATCATTGAGTTGTTGTCTTTGTTTTTCTCTCTCATCGGCTAAGCAAACTACTCCATATAGAATACCAACTTCTAAGTACCCTTGACCCTTGGACGATCAAGAACCTATTAACACCTAAGCCCTTATCCCTTGAACTATTGTAAACCCATAAATCATTAAGTACCCCTATGTCTGACCCCTAATTACCCCAACTTAAACCCTAACCCCTAACCCTTGGACTACTAATGTGTTAACCTATAATCCCTCAACTCTCAACCCCTTATAAATTAAACCGTAGTCTCCAAGTTGGGCCAGGGAAAATTTTCATCCACTTAAAACTTGTGGTCTCCAAGTGAAATCAAGAAAGAATATGACATAATGATGAAGGTGAAATAAGAATATGTTGTTTTTGATAGTTGTGACTATATATCTCACAAAGTGTCTCTCTTTCTACATACCAATAAAAATAACAATTTTCCTATATTTTTCAACATATTCATAAACATCTTGATAAATTGCACAAGCTTCATCATTGATTTGTTGTCTTTGTTTCTCGCTCTCACTTAAGATGTCTTTGTCTTTGTCTTTGTTGTCTTTTTTTCCCTATATTATATTTGTAAACATTTGTATCATTTTAATATTTGTTATATATAATAATATTACTTGATTGTTTATAATTATAAAGGAACAATGCCCTAGGGCACTTCCCGTGGAGGAAGACGTGGTTGTACAAGTGCTTGTTCAGGAACATGGAGCGAATATTGAAGATCAAGTTAATGATTCTATGGAAGAAGATGATGATGCTAATAACACAATTGAAGAAGATGGGACAAATATATTGATCCAGGAGACATTTAATAATGTTGGAATGGATGATGATGACGACCAACTTGATGGGGTTTTTGATATACCTGTACTTTAGAAGGTAAGACAACCTCTTTATGAAGGATCCAAAACAAGTCTTCTCTCTGCTATATTGTTGCCGGTGAACTTAAAGGTTATGAATGGTTTGTCAAACACTTGTGTCACGTAGCTCCTAAGGTATGTAATATATTTTGTCACATTTAGTACACAATGATAAAGTTTTTATTTTTTCCTCTATTTTTATTGTTAATTGATCATGTGTAAAATTTGGATGCAATATGCACGATTAATATTCTTTACATTAACCAATATTGATTATTTATGTTGTAGATTGTTAGGTGAATTTCTGTTACCACTGTCAAATGTTTTATGTCACACATACCAAGATTTACATACCATTATGAAAGATATTGGAATGGAGTATGAAGCTATTCATGCATGTCTTGATGATCATATTCTATATTATGGAGAACATGCGTCGAAATAAGAATTCTTGAAATGTCAAATTAGTAGATATCAAATCGATCAAGTAACAAAAAAGGTGCCACACAAGGTTCTTCGTTATATTCCCATAATTCCATGTTTGCGGCGATGGTTCATGTGCAAAAGCATAGCAAAGTTTATGGATTACCATGCAAAGAACATAAGTAAAGATGATGTTCTTCGAATGCTTGTAGATGGATCTGCATTTAAGAAGATAGAGGAAATATGGCCACATTTTAAAGTCAAACCTTGTAGTCTTAGGCTTTCATTGGCAGCTGACAATGTCAATCCATTTGGAGAGCTCAGATCTAGTTACTCGGTGTGGCTTGTTTTTGTTATCAACAATAACATTCCGCCATAGATGTCAATAAAGAGGGAGCACATAATGTTGGCACTAATTGTTCCATGTATTTGTTTAGAATATTTTTTTTAACATAGTAACATCTCATTTGTCTTGTTTGTTTCATAATTGTGTCTTATGTTTTTTTGTTTACTCATATATGTTCAATTATGTCTTATAATTATGTATGATATTTTTTTATTTACTCATATATGTACTAATTATGCACTGTATGTTCAATCAATTAGGTAAGTACCAAGTCAAAGATATGAATGTATATATTGAGCTTCTTATCGATGAGTTCTAGAGTTATGGAAGGGCATCACTATGTTTGATATCTATAGACCAGTAGGTGTGCAAATGGAATTCCAATTCCATGCAATGCTTGTATGGACAATTCATGATGCCCCAGGGCTAACACATTTCCGTGGCATGTGATAACGTTACAGTGCACTTTAATAGTGTTTAATTTTATCAAGTTCATATCATGCATGTTTTTTTTATATAATCCCTTCATTAAACATAGTTTGAATAATTGATATAAAATTTCATCCATCTCTTGCATGTATTCAAACAAAGGGTAAATTTGCATGTCTGGTTTGTGGTCCTAAGCTGAAATCTCATCGTTCAAGAAGTTTAGGAAATGAGGTGTTTGATGAGTATAGACACTTCCTCTCTAATAACCATAGGTGTTAAAGTACCTAAAAACACCTTTTCAATGGGAAAGAAGAGATTGGATTAAAACCATAGAGAATAACACTTCATCTATGGCAATTGCAATATAATAGAAATCGTCAAGGTATGGATCAAATCGTCTATGTGTCATGCACAAAATGTTTGGAATATTTTATATTTTTATTGCATTTTGTTCATTGTACTAATTGACAAGTATTGTTGTAATATCTTTAATTTATATGCTTCACCTTGAAGGCCATCATGAAGGCATTACTAATGGGACACTTCCACGATGAATGGAAAGTTGTCTCGTACAATTCAGTAGGCTCCCCTAGTATGAGCACCTAGAAATTGTTCATTTGTTTGATACAATGCACATCAGGAAGAATGTAATAGAAACATTATGGTGAATCTTAGATGGAAGGAGTGACAAAGAAAAATTGTCAAGATTTGTATTGACATTAAGAAGACCATTCATGCAATGCAAAGCAAGATTCATTCAAATAGCGATGGATACCAAAATATAAGTGCCCTTCCATGGTTATTGACAACACAACAAAGCAAGTATGTAAAAAAGGTTATTGAAAAAATTAAAGTTCCAATTGGATTTTCTTCAAACATAAAGAATACCCTAACAAAGAAAGGTGAATTAGGTGGGGTAAAAACTCATGATTGGCATACCTTGATTAAGGTAATTATTTTGGTATATATATTTCTATATTGGTGAAACATCCTGTTAGTGTTTTTTTTTCTACTAATTTGGAAATAAATAATGATTCATTTTTTTTGTTACAATATGTTCTACCTCTATCTCTCCTAGACAACTTTGACAACAATGTCAAACATGTTATATATGATCTTGGCAAATACATGAGGTAAGTGGCGATTTATCTGCAAAGTGTAATTTGTTCAATTCATTGTATAACTTGTATTTGACTGCATGTGTTTTACTTGTAATGTAGTACCATGTACTTTTTTGTTGAAACCCGTGATTTGCTTGCATCATTTGTAGATGGTTGTCATTTAAGAAATATATAAAGAAGATATAAAGTATTGGAGGAGACAAATTCATTGTCTAATGTGTGAAATGCAAAAGTATCTACCTCTGACATTTTTCAATGCACAAGAACACTACCTCGTACACCAAGTTGAAGAGATTGAAAAGTGTGGACTTGTACACACAAGGTCAATGTGGATGGTTGAGAGGCACTTGAAATCATTGGAGGATTTGGTTAGACAAAGATCATGTCTTGAGGGTTCTATGGTAGATATATCAAGCCATGGTTTATATTACTCATTATATTCCTAAAATAATTGCAAGTTAAATGTGGATTGCATTTGGGATGTCAACTCCATCAACAAATTTGAAGAGGAGAACCTATTGGGGAAAGGTAGAATGATGAAAGTGACATGTAAGCAGATGGTGGGGATTTATAATACATTTGAATTTTTGTTTTTATGTATATCATACTTATTTATTTTTTAGTCTTCCTACATAATCCATTATTATGAAGGTATACCATGGTAATTGATTATCTGTGAATTGTTTTATTTTAATGCAACTGGTCGGGAGTGGGATGCAATACATTTATACATTGCAAACAATCTTGATTGGATGAAGGTATGGATTGAACGATCTATACAATTTAATAATGGTAGGTTATCATGGTATGGTGTGGCTACATTGGTCAAAGAAGTTGAACCTAAAGGAGATACCAATCTTACACAAAGGGAAATTGATTTAGCATATGGTTTAAAAGATAAACATACAAACATATTCACCCATACTATTTAGTTTTTTTGAATATTATATTGATGTATATGGCGTGTGTTTTTTTTCTTAATTTGCATAATTTGCAAGTATAAATATTTTTATCAATTAACAATGCATTTTATTATGTGTCTGACATATTTCATTTGAAACACCACAAGGCTATGTGGTGCAATGGCCGCAAATATCACATCAAAAGGTTGGATTAAAAGACGAAAACTTATGATAGTGGGATAACTGCAATATTTCAGGTTACTAATGTTTCCTCTAGAAGTGACAAACATCTAGAAGCCTCTGAAAATTGATATTGTGGGTTTTTGGATGATATACTTGAGTGTGACTTTAAATCTTTCAAATTAGTTATGTTCGACGTCAAATGATACATGCTACGAATGAATGAACATGATCCTAATAGAACTATTAATCATCATGCTAATGGATTTACCATGGTTAATACAAGAAATTTTGAGCCAGGATCAAAGCCCTATGTTCTTCCAATCCATTGCGAACAAGTATTTTACTATGAGGTTCGACGTAGAGGGGGTTGGTCATATGTTGTTAGATATGATCTAAGAGGAACAATGCTAAAGTATAATGTAGTAAAGAAGATGATATTGAAGAAGAAGATGATGTAGAAGAGCAATTAGTTCATGTGTCAGATGAAGGCGTTGTAGAAGTTCAAGGAGATGTTCTAGACAATGTTCTGGATAAAGATGATATCAACAATGTGTTAGATGAAGAACTTGAAGAAGTCAAACCACATGTAGGAGACAATGTTCTTGATGATGATAAAGATGATGATATGATTGGAAATGATGACATTGATGATGATGCTGATATGGCCAATCCTTTCAACATCAATTTTGAACTGAATGATACAGATGTTGAGTTGGATGAAGAAGAAGATTAATGATATCGAAATGTTGAAATGTACGAGGTATGTATTTATATGTTTTTAGTTGATTTTTTCTCTTTCATTTACCTTAAATTTTTGTTTTCTTAGTTTCTATGCTTGATTTTTACTATGTTGCTTTCAAATATTTTACAGTAGATAAATTGGGTATTGGGTAATTAAGACTGATGTGAGGGCGAGGGAGGGGGGCGGGCACTTGAGCTTCCACCTTCACATGGTTGGCCTTGTTCAATAGAGAATATATTATTCTTGAAACCGAGAGAAGCTCATTGAGGTTTATGCCATCATCTCCAATTTTAACTTATGTTCGTCTAACAATTTTCAAGGTTGTCCATTTACCAATCAATGGAAATTATGCTTTAATTTGACCCCGCACAGAGTAACCTGTGAAAGAGGCCAACATTGAATTTTTTTCAGTTTGTGCTTGTATGCACTCAAATTTGACATGGCTATAGTAGATGCATGTGTTGACAGTATGGGAGGGTTTCGAGACTCAAATACGACTCAAACAAATAATTCGACAATCAAATGACAAAATTATAACCTAACTGTGAAGGAGATGAAATTATCCATCATCGTATTTTTCATCATTGTTATCATCATATTGCGACATGGTTTCAATGAACATGTTCGTCGTTCCTATAGCATCTTCGTCAGAAGTTTCCAGAAACAACGACCAGTGAAAGGGGCCAACACTGAATTTTTTCAAACTGTGCTTCTCCAAGTCAAGGACATGGTATGAGGAGGAATTATAAATGTCTTAAGGCATACAATATGCTTTTGGGACTCCCAAACCATGCATAGGGTCTAAAACCACCACATAGGCCCTATAAATGAAATCTTTGGCCTATGTGTCATATTGACATCATTACAAGGTTTTATGAACTATAGATGACTCTTAAGGTTTTGTACATGGTATATGGATAAAAAAATAGTATTCAAGGGCCTAAAGGATGCTTTAATAACTCATCTACCATGCATAAGGTCTAAAACCAAGAGAAGTTCATTC
>ML787398.1:347406-382400 GCA_009831015.1 Picea engelmannii | reverse complement strand
AGATAGTAGACCTGAATAAAGAAGAACATAACAAGAAAATGAGCATGGAAATGGTGGAGAGTGGGACCAAAAATGAAGAGTCTGGTACATGAAGCATGCCACAAAGTAAAGGAATCTCAAGGGCTTTCAGCAGCAAGAAACATGTATTTGATAAGACACTTGGAGCAGTCTACCAATCCAAAGAAGATTTATAAAATGAATATGTTGTGAAAGGGAGCTTGGCCATGAGTGAAATAATATATTTGATACCCAAGGTGGAAAGGATTTCTCAACATAAGTCTTCCCCATTTTCATTCAGAGATGTAGAAAAGAAGACACTCAATATAGTTGTGGCAAATAAGGATAAAGTGTCTAAAATTAAGTTGCATTATGAAAATATTAGTCCCTAAGACAAGGTGAAGTTTTAGAGAAACAACAGTGACATGTTGTATTCAGACTACCTGATTTTGAGTTTGAGGGTTTCAAGGCTGACAACTCATACACTTAAGTTGGAGGGCAGTTGAGGCAAGAAAAATCATCCAATAGAGCCTGGCAAACTCAAGTCAAGAGATTAGAATTTGAAGGCCCTCAAGGGGTAAAATCTTCCTTAGAGGAGAAACACAAGATGATTCAATGCATGAAGAAGAGGCTAAACATGTCTGCCACATAGAATCCAAAAATAATAGAGTTGTCTTCTCTAGAACAAGAAAAGGAGACATTTCGACAAGAATCACTAAATTACAAGGCCAAAGTATTGCATCCGGAGAAGGAAAAGGAGGGTTAGTCACAAGGATAGGTAGAGGTATCAAAGATGGTTGTAGTTGTACCTGGTACTACAAGAGTTGGGTCAAGCACTAAAGAAATTGTCCAGGTTATGTCACAAGTTAGCTTGAAGACGGGATAAATCAAAAGCCTTAAGGGAGTTATAGAAAAGATGCAGCAAGAAATGAAAATAAAGGATGAGATGATGGCCCAGTTCCAAAAAGAAAATCAAGATTTGTAAGAAAGAGTAGACAAGTTGAAGATGAGGTTGAAGGGTAAAGCACTTTTGCAGGGAGATAAACATGTAATCTGGGACTCTATTGCTGCTGAAGTTGCTAAGTTCAAGGTGTACCTAGATTTTATAAATGAAAAATATAGCACGACTATCACTGCCCCAAGTAGGTGTACTATTATGAATGAGACACTAACAAAAAATCCCTCAGAGTGTGCCCATAACGCTATAAATTTTCTGAATTTCGTTCCCACTGCTAAACTTCAGCCATTGGGGTCAAAGACAAGAATACACTAATCATTTGGGCTAGAAGGATATTTTCTAAGAACAACTTGCTCAAATCAGTTCAAACCAAATCCGTACAGATGGAGCAGAGTATACATGAATTCAAGGACCTATTTGAACAATTGTTCATAAAAGGCCTCCTGCCATTTTGGGATGGAAAATGGAAATTATACGATCAAGAGGAATACAATTCTCTCCTATCCCAGTGAAGAATGGATCATTCCAAGTTTGAAGGCCCGGGGTAAAACCTGAAAGGACCAAATATGGTAGAATATTTGACAATAGATTTTGAGATCTTAAATCAGTTCAAGAATGTAAATATCAGGTTGCCAACTATGACTTATGCTACTTTCATCGACCTGGAGATCTTGATAAAGGAAATTATGAATTACAAGATTCCTTTTGACTTACAGTGGAAAGAGATCATGCGGCTAGTCAAGACAAAATGCAATGTTCCAGGAACCAAAAAATAGCCTCCAGGTGTCACCAGATCGATGAGTTCGACAACAGAACAAAGCGAGACAGATGGCGAACACAAAAGGTGAGCAATCAGAGAAATCAACCATTAGTTTATGAAACGTCTTTGTTTAATCATTGTAAATCGGTTCACATACTGAGACTGTCAGTTGAAATTATTGTAGTCAGTTTTAAAAGCTGAAACATTTCATTTCAACCATTGTAATCGAATTGTATAATTATTAGAAGTTTCGAATGAATTAATGTTGGCTGAAGTGAAAGGGCACCTTTTAGTTGTTTATGAACTCAATTGTAATTTTCTAGAGATGAATTGAATACATATGCAGAATATTTTGAAGTCTCTATGAAAAGATTCTAATGGTGGTGATATGAGTTTTATCTCTTTTCATTGTATGTATTTCCTGCGTTATTTTATTCCATTTTTACTGTCTTTTGTTTAAATTGGAGAATTAAAGGCCCATAATTCATCTTGTGATTCTCTCGGCTTAATCAATTTAAACTGTGTACTTTTCTTCTTAGCTAATTCATAATTCATTTCAATAATGCTTTGATGCAGTTATTTGTTTTCTCCTTCCTCTTACACCTTGTTTAAATTCAATTTACAACTTATATTCATTGCCTCATTTATCCTTTATCCTCTAGAGAGTTCTACCGGCCAGTCATTGTTTTTATTCATTTTTAGAATTTTGACTCCATATCCCCAAGTGTCCCTCCCCTTCCTTGCCAACAACTTTATAAAAACCCAAAAAAAAAACTAAATCTAGCCACTGATTGCCAAAGAAATACCAAGTGACACGAGAGAGCCATCTCTGAGATAAGAAGGCTAGTGCCAAGCACTAAAGCTGGTTGAAACAATTACCTATGTTGTTTGTTTATCAACTAAATTTTTTTACAGAGTGCGAAAATTTTGGCATCGTTGTCGGGGAATGAAAGAGAAACCTTCCCTGGACGAAGAATGACTTAAAGCTTTAATTTTGATCCCTGAGGGTGACAGTGGATCAAATATCTTGCTGGTTGAGATTATTTTTTCCTTGGCAACTTTGTTACCAAGAGACCAGCTGCACCAAGCAGTGTGAGCTAGAAATCCTGGCTCCCAAGAGAATTCACACCAGGAGTAACCCAGACCCAGAAGTTGCAATCCATGTGTCTAATCCTGAGAAGATTGTACATAAAAGAAAAGAAAAGAAAGTAACCCCCATGCTTCCTTTAGACCGATATTTGTCCTTACCCACGAATGGAGTGATGAGCATTGAAGACCTTAAGTTTGATGTAAAATTTGAACAAACTCTGTTCAGAACTAAATCTGAATCTTGTTTGAGCAAGGTCATCTTTAACGAACATAGATTCCGAGATTTTATTTTAGTTGCATTTGTAAGGCTTATACTGAATCATACTTAGAACCAACAACCACTATGGCCCCTCACAACATCCATGGCAGCTCAATTTTCTCCCCTTAGGATTCTTGCTCAGTTACATGATCTACCTCGAGAGTATAATCTAAGGATCAAACTATATGATGTTGAAGGCAGTGTGTCATCCCAGAAACATCTAGATTGGTTCAATGATTTTATAGACTTGGAATAAGTAGACTTTGATGATGCTTAAATGAGGTTGTTCGCACAAACTCTTGCAGGAGAAGTAAGGAAGTGGTCCAGATCCCTTCCAACAACTAGTATCATAGATTTTGAGGCCTTTGAAACCAATTTTCTTGCAAAATGGGGCGACAAGAAAAACCCCTTCCAATTGTTAACTCAGTATAACAACATGCAGAGATCAACTGACGAAATAGTGCATGAGTTTTCATCCAGATTTGTAAAGGTCTATAATTTGATTCCTACTGAGGTAAAAGCCCCCCTAAAGCTACTAAACTTAGATATGTTGATTCCTTTGAAAGAGATTTTTCTTTTTTATTGAGAGAACGAAGATCTGCTTCAGTAGATGATATGATGACTGGTGACATAGAGGTCAAAGTGAATCTAATGGCTTCAGGAAAGATAAAAGATAACTCTAGCAAGGACATGAATAAAGCTAATTATAAGGCACAACCTTCAGCCTCACAAACATCAGAAGAAAGGTTTGAAACAATGATGATAACCATGGAGAGAATGATGAAGAGAATGGCCTTAGATAATAGGCCTAACCCTAGAGAACAGGATGATGGTCCACCTAGAAATCCGAGGAGACCAAAAATCCCACAAATTAGACAAAGAGAACAAATAAATCAGGGAAATCAAGGAGATAAGAGAAATCAGGGAAATCAGGCGAATCAAGGAAATCAGGGGGACCAACAAATAAGTTCTCATTTTCAAAATAATTATGTAAATGAGAATTATGATGGATATTTTGAAGACAACAAGAACTATTGTGATGATAAAGAAACGAAGTTGTTTTTGACTAAAGAAGAACATGACCAGTTCATGGATGCAAGTGAGATCTTCATGCAAGATGAGGAGGAAAGGTTATCGGTAGAAAGGGAATATTACCAAGAAGGATTGTAGGTTTCCATCATGCAATGCCAAAGACAATACAATCTTTGAAATCAAAGAGTAGCTAAAAACCCCCCAAAGGGAAATCCTTCAAAGGGAAATGCTCCAAAAGGAAACCCCACCAAAGAATCTCAGAGTAACATACCCTCTTCAAGTCAACCCAAAAAGGATTCTACTGCAAAAGGTATTGTGGACAAAGGAAAGAAGAAATAAGATCCCTAGAAGAAAATATTAGAGGCGAGGAAAGAAATGGTCACCAAAGAGGTATAGAAAACCTCATCCTCCTTTAATTTTGAAAGTGAGATGGCCAAGATTAAAAATTTTGTACCATTGAATGAATTGATCATGAACAACGAATATAGAAATTAGATCATCAATATTCTTAGGATGGAACAAACTTATGATACCCTAAAGATACATGATGATCACCCTGCCATCTTGTTTGGACCACCAGTAGAAGAAAACAATGATAATGAAGAAGTCCCCCCTTTTTATGTCAGTCTAAAAATCCATGATATGACTCTGCACAATGCCATGTTCGATTTAGGAGAATCTCATAATCTGATGCCCAAGGTGGTCATGGACCAACTGGGCCTCGACATCACAAGGCCTTACAAAGACCTTTTCTCTTTCGATTCCAAGAAGGTGAAGTGTCTGGGTCTTATCAAAGATCTGGTGGTATCTTTAGAAAAAATCTCAACAAAGAACATGGTTATGGATGTAGTGGTTGTGGATATTCCTCCCAAGTTTGGCATGCTGTTATCCAGGTCATGGGATGAAAAATTAAAGGGAACTCTCCAGATGGACATGTCATACACCACCATCCCTATATTTGGTCAATACATAAGGTTGTGCAGAGAGGTTTTTCTCAAATACATGGTCAAAAATAAGTCACAGTCAGGTAATCATCCCATCTACTCTGTGGAAACTTAGTTGGGGTCTTCCATTTTCTTCAATGACCTGTGTTTTGAAGAAAACGAGTCAGAGATTGATATTGTTGACAAAGAAAGATCTGATCAGCAGATTGAGGAGTTTTCATAGCAACATGATAACACAGAAGATCAGACATGGAAGATGAGTTTAAATGGAGCTTCCTACAGAGATGGAGAATGGGTTGGCGTATAGATCAATCACCCCAAAGGATATTCAAAATTGTGTTCTTATAAACTTGTTTTGAGTGCACGAATAACATGGATGAATATGAAGCATTAATATTGGGGTTGAGGGTTTTGAAAGAATTGGGTGCCAAAATAATTGATGTACATGGAGACTCTGAGATAATTATCAATAAAATCAAATGCATATACCAAGCAAAACATCCTAGACTGGGGAATTATAGGAACCTAGTACTAAACCTCCTTGACAAATTTCCAGATTATAATCTTTCAGCAATTCCAAGAGAACAGAATCAGATTGTTGATGCCTTGGCTACTTCAACAACGATTTTCAAAGTTCCAATCTTCCCTGACAGAAAAGACAAGGTTGAGGTCAAGTACATTCCAACAATACTAGATAATATTAAGTACAAGCAAGTTTTTGAAGACGACAAATAGATAGAAAGCTTCCATAAGATGGAGAATGAATTTGAGAATCTGAACATTGACGAAAAATATTGTGATAAAGAGGTAGATGTAACTGATTTCACAAAGGATGGGTATTTTGATAATTAGATCACAGGCAGAGACATAGTTCATCTAAAGAGAAACATCATTCCCAAGGGGCTGGTTCCATTGGAGAAACTCTTTGATAATAATGATGTGGCCAGAAGTCCAAAAATTATAGTAAATGAAGGGGATGTGGAAGATTGCAATATTGGGACTTAGGAGGACCCAAAGATCATTAAGTTGTCCTAAACACTCAACCCTAAGGTCAAGAATAAATATATCAAATTGATGAAAGAGTTCCCTCATGTTTTTGCCTAGAGCTATGATGATCTCAAAGTCTATGACACCAGTATAATTCAACATGTGATCCTAATCAAAGAAGATCACAAACCTTTCAAACAAAAGTGTCAAAGGATAAACTCTTTGTTTATGCCCTTGATTGAGAAAAAGGTAAAAAAGCTATTTGAAGCCAAGATCATAGTATCCCTAAGGTTTTATAAATGGGTAGAAAATCTGGCTCTAGTCAGAAAAAAAAGAGTGGGGAAATCAGGTTGTGTGTGGATTTCAGAAATCTGAAAATAGTATCTCTAAAGGAAAACTACCCATTGCCTAAGATGGATCACATTTTACAGAAAGTGGTGGGGTCTCAGAAAATGTCAATGTTGGATGGCTTCTCCGGATACAATAAGATTATGGTGCACCCTGATGACCAGGAAAAGACAAAATTCACAACTCCATGGGGAACATTCATGTATGCCAAGATGGCTTTTGGGCTCATGAATGAAAGGGGAACATTTCAAAGAGCTATGGACATGCATATATTTTTCTGATGAAAAGGAAAAGTTCATTGTTATCTACCTAGATGATATCACTGTATATTTTGTTTCATATGAAGAACACCTCAAGCATCTAAGAAGGGCCTTCCAGAAATGTAGAAAGTTCAGAATCTCGTTGAACCCTAAGAAGTCAAATTTCTCTATGGAAGAAGGAAATATGTTGGGTCACATTATTTCAAAAGAGAGAATAAAGGTAGACCCCAACAACGTTGAAGGGATCTTAAAGATTGGCATACCCAAAAGTAAAAAAGAGGTACAATATTTCCTAGGAAAAGTGAATTTTATGAGAAGGTTTATCCCTAACTTGGCTGAGATCATAAAGTATATTACCAACATGATCAAGAAAGGAAATGAAATAAAATGGACCCATGATGCCAGAAAATCCTTTGAAGACATCAAAGTGGCATTGACCAAGGCTCCAGTACTGGCCAACCCTAATTTTGAAAAGGACTTCATATTGTTCTCTTTTGTCTCAAAGCACACTATTGTTGGTGTTTTACTATAGAAAGATGAGCATAATTTTGAGAATCCCATAGCTTATTACTGCAAGACATTGAGGGATGCCCCTTTGAAGTGTGATATTATGGAGAAGCGAGCATATGCACTAGTCAAGGCCTTGAAAGAATTTAGAGTTTACATATTGCATTCTCATACTACTGCTTATGTGCCTAGTAGCTCAATGAGAGACATCTTAACCCAACCTGATCCTGAAGGAAAGAGGGGTAAATGAATAACAATGTTGTTAGAATATTACCTTGAGATCAAACCCACCAAGTTGATAAAGGGACAGGGGCTTGCGAAGCTCATGGCATAGACCAATTGTGAACTCCTAGGAATAAATTTCATTGTAGACCTATCAAAGGGTGCAGAAGAAGAGAGAACTCCTCAAATATCCCAAAAATTTCTTGACTCCATATGGTATGCAAATATCATCCACGTGTTGAAAAAATTATTGGCTCCTCCTGAATTTAGTAAAACAAAGGCTAGATTCTTGAAACTGAAGAAACAAAGTTTTGTATAAAATCAATATCTATATTGGAAGGATCCAGAGGGGATTTTATTGAGCTATTTGCTGGAAGAAGAAGCAGAGAACACCATCATAGAGTTCCATAAGGGTGACTGTGGGGGTCACCATTATTGGAAAACCATTGTTCATAAGATTTTGAGGGTTGGGTTCTATTGGCCTAACATTTTTTTCGATGTCTATAAAGAGGTTTCAAAATGCCATGAATGTCAAATTTTTGATGGGAAGGGAAAATTGCAGCCTCTTCCTTTGAAACCCATCTATGTGGAAGCGCCTTTTAGACAGTGGGGCCTTGATTTTATAGGGGAAATACATCCATAGTCCTCAGCCCAACAAAAGTGGATTATGACAACAACAAATTATTTCACTAAATGGATTGAGGCAGCTCCCACCAGGCAGAAAACATATGTTGTTATCATCCATTTTTTAGAAGACAATATTTTGTCCAGGTTCGGATGCCCAATCAAGATCATAACAGAAAATGCAACAACTTTCAAGTTCAAGAGGATAGAGAAATTTTGCAGTGATTACAATATCATCCTTGGCCACTCTATTTCTTACTACCCTCAATGAAATGGGTTGGCCGAGTCCTCAAATAAAAGCTTAGTCTGAATTATCAAGAAACTTTTGCAGGATAAAAAAAAGGCTTGGCACAAAAATCTCATCCATGCACTATGGGTTGAAAGAAGCACCCCAAAGAGACCTATAGCCACATCCCCTTTTCAGATCATTTATGGTACATAAGAAATATTTCCTACTGCATTGGGCTTGCCAGTGATGAGACTGTTATAGGAGAAGGATGCAGAAATAGATGCCACTCAAAGAAGAAAGGATGAACTAATCAGTGTCCAACAAACTAGGGAAAAGGATTTCAATAATTCTCAACTGCACCAAGACAAGATCAAAGAGGATTTCGACAGGTGTACCAAGGTGGATGACTTCAAATTGAGAGACTTGCTACTAAGATGGGATTCTAGAAACGAAGATAAGGGAAAGCATGGGAAGTTTGACCATCTATGGTTGGGACCGTTCAAGATTGCAACATACCATGGAAGTAACGCCTACATACTACAAGAGAGTAATGGAGACATCGTTGGAGGAGGGCCTGTGAATGGCAGGTTCCTCAAACATTATATCGTTTAAACAATCATCACCCCTTCCATTCATTGTACATAAGCATTTTCGTGTTTTCTTTTTGCATGAAGAAGTTGAAATAAAAGAAGCATAGTTGAAGCCCGAGGTGAAGGCCTTGAGCTATGCTAGGTCGATTTTGAGTTTTTGAATAAAGTTTGGTAGATTCAGGCTACAGGAATAAAACACAACCCAATTGGTAGGCACTTGGTCTACCATTCTTTTCTACCTCACAGGGAGGATAACATCCCCAATTGGAGCCTATGTTATCACCATAACAATTTTTTGATGGAATCCAAGTCTCAGGATTTAGTGAGGGGATAAACTGGTGTAGAGACACAATAAAATGGAGGACATAGCCACATCTAGCGGGATAAAGATAAATTTAGCGAGGACATGGGGTTGATGGGACCCGGTGGACCACAGATCTAAGACATCCCAAATCGATGGTCATAAAACATATCGGGTGGGGAACTAGCACGAAGTTTAATCATTTAAGAGTGGGCTGATAAAAATACCATGGTTTCAAATCATGACCACATGGCACCACTAGAGGCATATCGGGGTGAAAAGTGGTCTGCTCCAAACCATTTTGCCTCGTCCCCGATATCGGGAAAGTTATATACGGATAGGACCCTCGCTATTATTTTATGATATTTCAAATCATTTGAATGTTTGAAATTTGCGCAATCACTTCATTTGAACTTAGGCTCAACAGTGCACCAATCTCGTGTGTTCTCCGCCCATTCACAGGTATTTTTTATTATTTCCATGGTACCTATCATTATGTTTGTAACAGAACAAGATCCCGCCTCAAAAGAAGAATCCCTAATTGACAAAGACTCTTATGTATTTGACACATAAATAACCGTCTCACCCGTCTCTCTGCCCAGATCCAATTTTTCAGATAATGTAGGGAGACAAATACCTTTCCTCAAAGAAGTCCAAGCCTCCATAGTACCTTATGTTGTCGAAGTCACATTCCCCTTCCTGGAATTCATAAGCTAGTGTGCAGAACAATATTCACAGGAAGAGAAGGTCATTTTAAATCAGTTAGGGTCAGAGATCCTGTGCATATTAGATAGCTCATCAATTTGATACACCCTCGGCATACCAAAGTCTCCCTCCACAACATCTAAACCCTTCAAGGAAGAAAATCTAATTACAATCTACAGAGAATTCCCCTGAGGTCAAAACCCTATTTTTTCAAACCATTGTTAAAGCCGAGCATTATTTTGAAAGTCTGTCTTTTCCAAAGAGTGTAAGCATCATGGTTATTGAAGTCCAATGGGATTGTTCCATACTCTGTCAGATTTTAGGTTTAGATAATGACAAATATGTAGTTGAGGTCATGCTAGGTTTTCTGTTAACTTTTTTCAAGTCGGAGTCTAGTCAGTCAGTCCATATCAATTTTGATAAGTTCATAGCTGATAATGTACACAAAGAGCTAGTGAAATTCCAATTACTAAGGCACTTCAAGTATTACACATACCTACTGAAGATGTTCTTGGAGACAAAAAAAATAGTTCCCTGAATCAACATTCATCTCAACTGAATGCAAAAGGATCACAATGCTCATTTTCATAAATAAGATCATGTCCAGAGTTTATAGCCCGATCTTCAACACTAGTCTGCCAAGAGTCCTAGAGGACATGAAAATTTATTTGCAGCCAAGTCCAGAAAAAAGAGTGGGATATTGGGTGATGTTCATGCATTCTACAGTAATTTGGATATATGGATTCCCAAAAGCACCTTACCTACTGTCGATTTTTCTGAGACCCAAATTCTTTTCCCTGGAGTTCATTAGGCAAAGAATCACCTCAGAAACAAAACATTTTTTGAAAATGCACAAAGCGTCCAATCTAAAATTTCCTTTCATAATAGGACCCTTTGTTCTGAAGACTAGATCTTGCTTGCCTCGGATCTAGGCCAAGCTCAAGGAGTTTGTATTTGCACAACTACAAGGGAGAAAATATGATCCACATCAGGTCATATCTAAAAGAAGATTGATGAGCAAACATGGCCCATATGAAAATGAGTATGTTGAAGGTTTTGATAAATTGGAAAATCTGGAATGTTGTGCAGATATGGAATTTATTTTGCAACCTGATCAGACACAACAAATAGAGTCAACCCTACATAAGACTCAGACACAAAAAACTCCTCCAAGGCTAATTATTAAAGCTCCCAAGATGAGTGTTTATAGAAAAAGGAGTAGTTCTGAGGCCCTGGGCACCAGTGGTCAGCAAAATGTTCCTAAGAAAATGAAAATCACACAATCTCCACAGATAGTAGACCTGGATAAATAAGAACCTAACGAGAAAATGAGCATGGAAATGGTGGAGAGTGGGACCAAAAACGAAGAGGATTGTATGGGAAGCATGCCATAAAGTGAAGGAATTTCAAGGGCTTTCAACATCAAGAAACATGTCTTTGATAAGACACCTGGAGCAGTCTACCAATCCAAAGAAGATTTAGAAAATCAACATGTTGTGAAAGGGAGCTTGGCCATGAGTGAAATAAGAGATTTGATACCCAAGGTGGAAAGGATTTCTCAGCATAAGTATTCCTTGTTTTTAGTCAAAGATGTAGAAAATAAGACACTCAATATAGATGTGGCAGATGAGGATAAAGTGTCTAAAATTAAGATGCATTATGAAAATATCAGTGCCCCAGACAAGGTGAAGTTCCACAGAAACACCAGTGAAATGTTGTATTCAGACTACATGAGTTTGAGTTTGAGGGTTTCAAGGATGACAACTCATACACTTAATTTGGAGGGGAAATTGAGGAAAGAAAAATCATCCAGTAGAGCTTGGAAAACTCAAGTCAAGAGATTAGAATCTGAAGGCCCTCAAGGGGTAAAATATTCCTTAGAGGAGAAATACAAGATGATTCAAAGCATGAAGAAGAGGCTAAAGATGTCTTCCACAGAGCATCCACAAAAAATAGAGTTGGTTGCTCTAGAACAAGAAAATAAGACATTTCAACAGGAAGCACTAAATTACAAGGCCAAAGTATTGCAGCTGGGGAAGGAAAAGGAGGGTTGGTCACAAGGATGGGTAGAGGTATCAAACATGGTTGTAGCTATACCTAGTACTACAAGAGCTGGGTCAAGCACTGAAGAAATTGTCTAGGCTATGTCACAAGTTAGCTTGAAGATGGGAGAAATCAAAAGCCTTAAGGGAGTTATAGAAAATATGCAACAAGAAATGAAAATAAAGGATGAGAGGATGACCCAGTTCCAAAAATAAAATCAAGATTTGCAGGAAAGAGTAGACAAGTTGAAGATGAGGTTGAAGGGTAAAGAACTTTTGCAGGGAGATAAACATGTAATCTGGGAC
Organism: Picea engelmannii; assembly: GCA_009831015.1. Classification (NCBI taxonomy): domain Eukaryota; kingdom Viridiplantae; phylum Streptophyta; class Pinopsida; order Pinales; family Pinaceae; genus Picea; species Picea engelmannii. The sequence goes on along the minus strand of ML787398.1, from coordinate 370,240 downwards.
TCTATTTCTGTTGAAGTTGCTAAGTTCAGGGTGTACCTAAATTTTATAAATGACAAAGATAGCATGTCTATCACTGCCCGAAGCAAGTGTACTATTGTGAATGAGACACTGGAGAAAAATCCCTCAGAGTGGGCCCAAAAAACTATAAATTTGTTGAATTTCGTTCCCACTGCTGAACTTCAAACCATTGGGGTCAAAGATAGGACTACACTGATCATTTGGGCCAGGAGGATCATTGCTAAGTACAACTTGCTCAAATCAGTTCAAACCAAAGTTGTACAGATGGAGTAGAGTATACAGGAATTCAAGGACCTATTTGAACAATTGTTCATCAAATGCCTCCCACCATTTTGGGATGGAAAAGAGAAATTATATGATCAAGAGGAATACAATTATCTCCTCTCCCAGTGATAGTGGATCATTCCAAGTTTGAAGGCCTCAGGGAAAACTTGAAAGGACCAAATCTAGTAGAATATTTGACCACAGATCTTGAGATCTTAAATCAGTTCAAGATTGTAAAGATCGGACTTCCAACTATGAGTTATGATACTTGCATCGACCTGGATATCTTAATAAAGGAAATGATGGATTATGAGATTCCTTCTAACTTACAGTGGAAAGAGATCGTGTGGCTAGGCAATACAAAATGAAGTTTTCCAGGAACCAAAAATTAGCCTCCAGGTGTCACTAGATTGATGAGTTCAACAGAATAACAAAGATAGACAGATGGTGAAGACAAAAGGCGAGCAGTCAGAGAAATCAACCATTAGTTTATGAAACATTTTTTTTTTAATCATTGTAAATCGGTTCACATACTGAGACTATCAGTTGAAATTATTGTAGTCAGTTTTAGAAGATGAAACATTTCAGTTCAGCCATTGTAATCGAATTGTATAAGTACTAGAAGTTCCAAATGAACTATTGTTGGCAAAAGTGCAAGGGCACCTTTTAGTTGTTTCTGAATTCAATTGTAATTTTTTGGAGCTGAATTGAATACATATGCAGAATCTTTTGAAGTCTCTATGAAAAGATTCTAATGGTGGTGAGATGAGTTTTGTATCCTTTCATTGTATGTATTTCCTATGTTCTTTTATTCCATTTTCACTGTCTTCTGTTCAAATTGGAGAGTTAAAGGCCCATAATTCATATTGTGATGCTCTCGTCTTAAGAAATTTAAAATTTGTAATTTTCTTCTGAGCTAATTCAAAATTCATTTCAATAATGCTCTGATGAAGTTATTTTTTTTCTCCTTCCTCTTACATCCTGCTTAAATTCAATTTACAACTCAGATTCATTTCCTCATTTAGCCTTTATCCTCTGGAGAGTTCTACCGGTCAGTCATTGTTTTCATTCATTTTCAGAATTTTGACTCCATAGCCTTAAGTGTCCCTCCCCTTCCTTTCCAACAACTTTATAAAAACCCCAAAACAAACTAAATCTAGCCACTGATTTCCAAATAAATACCAAGTAACACGAGAGAGATCTCTCTGATCTGAGCAGTCTAGTGCCTAGATCTAAAGCTGGTTGAAACAGATACCTATGTTGTTTTTTTATTAGCTGAACAAATTTACAGAGTGCTAACAAAAGTTAGGAAGGTTTGTAGGTTGAGGTACAGGTTGGTGCATGGTTGATGCACTTGTTTATGGTACAAGTTGATTACAGGTTGTTTGGTACAGGTTGGTGCATGGTTGATGCACTTGTATATAGGTACATGTTGATTACAGATTGAGGTACAGGTTGATGCATGGTTGATGCATGGTTCAGGTTATTGGTACAGGTTGTTTGGTGCAGGTTGATTGGTATAGGTTTACAACAATATATCTCACAGTGAAAGTGTGACAATGGTTCCATCATTCTACTTATACATCAGGGCAGTTGGACAGGGCAAGGATAGGTGGTTGTAGCCACCTTCTATTTGTAGTCAGAGAACATAGGGGGTTGTATCCTCCTTCTGGTTGTAGCCAAATAATTGGGGAGTTGGAGCTTCCCTTAGGTTGTAGCCTGAGAAACTAGGGGGTTGGAGCCTCCTTCCAGTTGCAACTGGAAAACAAAGGAAGTTGGTGCTTCCAATGAATGTAATTATTCAAGACATATAAGAAAAACCATTCTGTGGTTTTCTCCCACTTCGGGTTTCCACATAAAAACATTGGTGTACTGTGTATGTGTATGATTGTTCAATTGTTCATTGTTTATTTACTCTGCAATTATTTGATGACAATGCTACATTGATATAACACTTTCATTATATGGTTAAAAAGGATTAGATTTCTCTATTACTGATTCACCCCCCCTCTCAGTAATCCAATGGATCTGTCTGTCTTTTCATTCATGATTTTTGTTGACTGATAGCTAGTCAACTTTGACTTTGAATGGTCAAACATTGACCTTGACTCAAAATATCAACCTTGACGTTTTTGCCTTCTCAGAGTGCCAATAGGTGAGATGGATTAAGGCACACTATAATATCTTCTCCTTGACAAAGGTGTTCTATCATAAGGTGTTGGGCAAGAGGTTTTAGGGTTTGTAGCTGCACCTACTAGAAACCCTAGCGAAAGTGCTTCAGTAACTGAATCTGCTAGAAACCCTAGCGTAAGTTCTTCAACGAGCTTGATAATATTATGGCTTAGCTTCCTTCCAATGGTTAGCCTAACTGAAGGAGGTGTGGGCCCATAACCTGTTAGAAAAGTGGGTGTACTCGTTTAACCATAGATAATATAACAATATTGTCACCCAACCATAGGCACAAAGCCCACCCTCAAGCACCTTAACCTTGACAGAGAGAACAATTTTGGTAGAAGATCAATACCCAACCAAGTCTAGCACACCAAGAAAATATAACTAAAGATTAAGCAGAAATTCCAAGCCAAAAAAAATAAATGCCAGCTGCAGCTGCAACTCCTCTCCAAAATTCCGCACCACTAGTCTTATGCAGTTGTGAGTGAGTGAGTGACAAATGATCTCTAGCACCCTCTATTTATACTGCTCCATATTAACTGATTGGGATGAATTCTCTCCCTGGGGGCTATTAACTCAATATTAATTATTTTATTAAGCTGACTTGTCTTCTACGGTTATTATCCAAAGCTTTAGGGTTTATCTTGCTTCCCAAAATATTCTAGTCTTGTCAAAGATTACAAGTGGAGGTTAATACCTTCCACAACTACCATAATATCAACATTAACCAGATACATCAATGATTTGATCAACTGTATGTACATTGTGGGATCCACCAAGTTTGAATATGAATCACTCAAGAGCTTCTGATTTGTAACTATAGGTGTGGCCATTGACTTGCAGTCCATCATCTCGAATCTCTGTAGGATCTCAATTGTATATTTTCCTTGGCTAAGGAAAATCTTACTTGGCATCTTCCACGCCTCTAATCCCAAGAAATAGTGCATCAGACCTGGATCCTTCATTTCAAACTTTTAACTGAGCTCCCTCTTGCACCCATCTATGAGCTTCTCATCCCTTGTAAGGAACATGTTGTTAGAAAAATATGTGTGCTCATTTTACCATAGACAATATAGAAATATTGTCACCCAACCATAGGCACAAAGGCCACCCCGAGCACCTTAACCTTGCAGACAAAAGAATTTTGGAAGCAATCTAATAGCCAAACAAGGTAGTGAACCTTTCTCCAAGGCTAGCGCACCAAGAAAGAATAACCAAAGACCAAGAAGAAATTCCAAACCATAACCAAGAGAAATTCCAAGCCAAAACCAAAATGCTAGTTGCAGCAGCTACAACTACAGTTCCTCTCCAAACTTGCGCACCACTGGTCTTATGCAGTTGTGAGAGTGAGTATAACAAATTAGCTCTAATGCCCTCTATTTATACTACTCTATCTCACTTGACCGAGTCAACTTCTCTTTCTAGAGGCTAATAACTCAATATTAAATATTCTCGAGTTGACTTGTCTCCTAGGGTTATTATCCAATGTTTTAGGGTTTCTCTTGCTTCCCAGAATATTCTAGTATTATCAAAGGTTACACGTGGAGGCTAATACCTCCTGCAACTACCATAATATCAACACTCCCTCCTATCTAGGGAGGTATTAAAGGCAATGGTCTTGAGCACAAAAATTCCATTCAACCAGTAGCATCATCATAGCCACATAGTTTATCTCATGATCAAATCATGAGAACCATCATCACTATCAATATCATTTGATAGAATCAACTGCATCATCTCTTGAAGCTATACTCCATCTGGGTAATCACGCATGATGTTGAATAAGTCACTCACTCCACAAAGTGATACAAGAGCCATTCTTCTAATCCAGACATATGTCCTAGAAGAATAATTGTTCCAACAAATGTTGGAAGCAACACCATGGGATATAAGGACTATTCTTGTAATCTGGACATACGTCCTAGAAGAATGATTGTCCTAGACCATTTTCCATAGGGAGAATGTCTTTCCATCAACATACTAACTATCCATATAGATGGTAATCATCTCTAACACTAGTGATAGTCTCCATGGAAATAAGAACAATGCCATCCAATAGAACACAACTATGTCTATCCATAGTAGTACACAACTATTATCCAGTGGTACACAACCACACCTAGTAGCACACGAATACTAAACAGTGACACATAATCACAACCAGTGGAACACATCCACCAAAATGGCATACAACTATTGTCCAGAGACATACAGTCTCCAAAGAAATCATGTTATCTGATATCAACTTGCATAACAATATCATGATACAAACTCAGTCATCTGGGCTCCATTCTTCCACTCACATCTGTGATATCTAGAAGAGAATATTCCCTCATAAGGTAAAACATCAACTGTGGGCTATCTGAACTATTGTTCCCAAGCATAAAATAATAACTGTCCCTGATTTCTGAGCCTAGACCATTCTTCTTACACTAAACATAGTGAAACCTAGAGAGAATGAGTCTGCCCTATGGAATGCATGTCCATGATTGTTGAACCTAGAACATTCACCTAACTGGTCCATTCCACTTGCACTAATCACATTTCAACCTGGAGAGAATGAGTCTTCCCTAGGGAATGACTTTCTGGACCATTTCCTATTGAAATGATTGTCCTGCACCAACCTCCAAAACGGACCATTCTTCGAAATTGATCACAACTATGAACTTCGAAAGAATGACTCCCTGATGAGGAGAACCATTCTAATTGACCACTACTCAGAGTGGCTTCCAATAAGAATGATTTTCCTAGACCATTCCCCCACATTGGCCACAAGGGGAATTGTTTTCTATGGTACATCAACAATCTATCAGACCATTTTCATTACGAAAATGATTGTTCTATATGGACTATTTTATGAACTGTGAAATGCTTGTCCGTCAGAAATCTCAAACCACTTTCTGAACTAGAAAGGAACTACCCATCATGGACCATTTTTCAAACTGGAAAATGAATGTCCATAAATCAATAACATATCAATTCTCCCTCCCAACCTAGGAGTAATCACTTCCTTTTCCAATCCGAAAGTTGTCTCCACGAGCCCCATCTTGTCTCTTAAGTACGCAAATTTTTTATCTTGGATAGAGGCTTTACCAAAATATTTGTTATCTGCTCATCTGTGGAGATATACTAGAGAACCACTTCTCTCTTCTCGACTTTATCATAAAGAATATAATGCTTGATCTCAATGTACTTTAGCCCGTCATGGAACACTAGTTTCTTTGAAAGATTCACATGGCTCTGATCATTACAATATATCATGGTCGAATTCAACACCTAGTCAAACGGTCTAGAAACCAACTTATGGAGCCACATTGCTTCTGTACAAGCATCACAAGCTACAATATACTTTTCTTTTGTAGTTTTGAGTGAAAAAAACTTTTGTTTCCTGTTATCCCATGACATCGTGGCAAAGCTCAAACTGAAACATATCCAAGTAGCACTTTTTTTTTCATCTGCACTCCCTTCCCAATCTAAATTGATGAATTCATACAGTTGTATGTCATAATTTAAATGTCCCACAAAACAAATATCCGATTGAGTATTCTCCAAATACATTAACGAACCAATCAATTGTCAATACAAGGACGAGTCTACTGGATTAGAGTCTCTTCAACTTCTTCAGATTTGTTATCATGGGAGTTAGCCATGGATTTTCAATCCATCATCCCAGAGTTCTGAGTAATCATTATGATACACTTTCTCTGTCATAGGAAGCTTTCACCATGCTTATGTTGTATATGAGATACTTTGCATCAAGTTTCTTGAATCCATACATGGTCTTCTTCCATTTTCATAAATGGGTCTCTTTTTGGTATAAGCTTCTTTCCCAATTTTCTTTATTGGGAAGAACATGTAAATTTCAATCCATGGATACTACAAGAGGTATATCTGGTTTACTAGAACAAGCTGTCATCATACTCTTCTCCCTACTTATGGAAGAACCTCTAGTTCGGAATCTCACAATGCTTCCATTCATAAGTCCTTTTCACATTTTCTTACATACACTGTTCTTCATCACAAATTCCATTTCTTCTGCTTGATTTCTTCTAATGGGTTCAAACCAAGCTGGTAGTCGTATGCTTGTCGGTATAATAACTGTTTGTTCTATATTTTATTTCTTTCTTGGAATCTTCATGTTCTTCTTCATGTTCCTATTTAAATTTGGGGTCCATGGAGTCTTCTATAGATTCCCTGTCCTTCCTTCCTAAATATTCCAACTTCTTTCGTTCATCATAGGAACATAGATGTAGATGGACAAGCAATGATACTTAAGACTTCTTCTAGAGTGAAACTGAACATGTGTTGCTTATCATGGTTGTTACATTCAATGGGGAACATGGACAGATACTTCATAATGTTCACGGATTCTTCAATGGATCATATCATTTAGGATTAGCTCCCTCCTAATCCTGGCTTCATGCATGAATGCATGCTCTTCTTTTGGAATTTTGTAATCAACTCCCTCCATCTAAGAGAGTCCATGCTTATTTCTACATCCTTATTGCCTTCTGCAAAGTGTCACAAGTCTTATTATAATTTCCTCTTGATTACTGACTTCTTTCTGATTTGAATCCTTTTGGGTCTCTTCAAGTTTGATTTTGATTTCAACCTATTTGGCCATTGTTAATTACATAGAGATTCCTCAAGAATTTTTCAACGTAATTCATCTTATTGTAGTCATCATAATAGTAATCCTTATCTTGTTATTCTTCCATAGGTATTGTTTCACTGACCATATTTTCTTCTCTGAAATATATATGCATGATATGTATAGGAACTATGTAAACATAGTATGTACAAGAACTATGTTATAGAAGAATATTGTTCCCTTGACTAGAAAAAGACATTTGTTTTATCTTGCTTGGCTTTCTTTGAGGGTTTCGTTTCTTAAGAAATTGTTGCTTCGTCTATTTTCCTTCCTTTTCTTTAACTCGGGATAGTGGTTCCTATAATGACCATATTTTTGACAGTTGAAGCATTGTATTTTTTACATATCCTTTTCTTGATTTGGTTTCTTCCTTAAGACAAACTTTCTCGTATTCCTAAAATTCTTGAATTTTGTTGTGAAGGCTTGATCATCGTATATCTTTTGGGATTTCTATTTTGTTCTAATCCTTGATTCTTCTTGTGCACAACAATTCCAAAGTTCTTTAAATGTGGGATTATCCTTTCTTGTGTTCATGCTTTTGACAAATGCATCCCATTTCTTGGGAAGGACATTGAGTACTATATTTACCAGTTCCTTTTCTGAAATGATTTATTCAATATCTTTTAGTTGATATAGTAACTGAGAGATTCTTACAAAGTATGATGTTATGTTTTCATCATCATTCATTTTCATGTCACAGAGCTCATTCTTCAGACTCATTACTTGTCCAATGTTTCTGACTGAGAAAAGGTTAGTTAGGGCATCGTACATCTTCTTAGATGAGTCAAGATGAGAGATGTAGGGTATCAAATGGTATTTTATAGAGTCCACTATGATACTCATAGTGTTGATTCCATTTTCCTTGAACTTCTCCATAAATGCAACGTTCTGAGGTTCCTTCTCTTTTCCTGCATCAAACTGTGGTTCCATGATCTCGCCTTTCATGATATCCAATACTTTATTCTTGTAAAGGATGAGGTAAATCCTTTTCTTCCATGATCTGAACTTAGAATCCCCTTCTAACTTGTTTTCTAACTTCATAGAGTAAGTCATGACTACTTTGACTTGGTCAACCTTTAAATTTGACCAAAAACTCAAACTTGATGCCTTGGCTTGCTGAGAGTATTGAGAGGTGTGCTAGGATAGGGCACACTAGGATATCTAGGAATTAGGTCAATCTCTTCACTTAAGGTTCCTTAACAAGATGGTTAGGGTTTTTTTGTTGCAGCAAAACTTTGACTGCAACTGTAATTGAGAAAATCCTCCCAATCTATCTTCCAACGGTTAGACCATCTGAAGATCATGTGGGCCCATAACCTATTATAAAAATAGGTGTTCTCATTTCACCATAGACAATATAGCAATATTGTCACCCAACCATAGGCACAAAGGCCACCCCTAAGCACCTTAATCTTGTCAGACAAAATAATTCTGGAAGCAATCCAATAACCAACCAAGGTAGCACACCTTTCTCCAAGGCTAGCACACCAAGCAAGAATAACCAAAGACCAAGAAGAAAGTCCAAACCTCCATCATGTCATCCTTCCACACTTTCTGCTTAGCAACTTCCTCAAAAGTGGAGGGTTTTGAATGAATGATTTTACTCATCAGCACCACATAGCTGGAAAACTTGTGTGGTCTCTTTCTCTCTCTAAAAGATCCATTAGGAGTTGCATGTCCTTCAACTTCCTTTAAAGTGTTCCAGAGCCATGTTGGTCTCTTACTAGTAATTGTAGCTTCTCTGGGTGTATCTACAGCTCTCTCTGACAATATTGTCTCATTATGATCTTCTAGAATGTGATCTTCTGGAGTAGATTCAACCATTATTGCATCCCTTGGAGCCTCATGCTCCTCTCTATCCTCATCCATGTGATACTCCCTAGATATTCTGAAGGTTTCTTCTGCATCAAATGTCACATCCCGACTGATCTCAATCTGTCTCTTTCTGGGGATGTATATTTTGTAAGCCTTTTAAGTCTCATTGTATCTAAAAAAGGTTCCCTTCTTTCCTGAAGGCTCCAACTTTGTTCTCTTTTCCTTGGGAACATGAATGTGCACTGGAAAGAAAAATATTCTCAAGTGGTTGACTTCTGGATTCTTTCTAGTGAATTCTTCTTCTGGTGTCTTGTTCCCAAATATCTTATGAGGAATTCTATTATAGAGATATATAGTTGTATTGGATGCTTCTTCCCATAGGTGCATGGGTAAGTTCTGGTCATGGATCATCGGTTTAGCTGCTTCTACAATAAATCTATTCTTTCTCTTTGCAACCTTGTTATCACACAATCTATACTTTTCCAAAGCCCAAGGAAAATGGAAGCAAGATTTGTGTAAAAGGGAGTGACATATCAATGTCACCTTAATAGGAAACCCCTTTCTATTTAGGAGTATGTCACAATTCCCCAAGGGAGATGTCCCCAATGACCTGTAGGTTTGAGAAGGCTAAGGTAAAGGTACAAGAAAGTGCCCCCCCCCCCCTCTCATAGATCACTCAAGTCAAAGGTTCTTTGTGTCTTATAGAGATGAAGGAAAAAGATAAATAAGGTGTACCTGCCCAGAACAAGACAACAAATAGAAAATAAAGACAAATTTCAAGTACCAAATGATGTTAGTGATTCATAAGACAATGAACCTCAAAAACATAAGTCAGCTGATATAAATTGCAAAAAATTAATTATTTACAACAAAAATAAGTATTTTGCAACAACCATCATAATTATGCCTTGAAAGTGCTCGAAGAAGACAAGAAAATATAGATTTGCGTTGGCACACTGATAACTACTTGTCACAAGCAAAATTGGCAATGTCTAATGAGATTTTAATGTCACTTTTGGAGATGAGTTTGTTCTTGTAAGATGGTTGTAGAAATCGTTTGCAACAACAACAAGTTAGTTAGTGGTTTAGTATAGTTTAAGGTTAGTAGAGGTTAGTAAATGTTTCAAGGAATATAGTTTGAGATTTGTTTTGATCAACCAATCACTATAGTGGGTAGACTAGTGCCTTTAAAGGGTAATGGAGTCTATAGACAACGATTTTCTTCTTGGAAGAAATGACACAATGATTATACTTTCCTAAGGATAAGAGATGGATGGAAGAGGTGTTGGCTTTTCAAGGCCTCAATATCCAAACCCTAAGAACAAACATGCTAGACTGTAAGTAATTTTAGGCTCTAGCAAGATCTTCCTTCCTTAGACTATTGAATAAATACTAGAAGCAACAATTGACTAGATAATGACTTCTAAAGGCTAGTATTTAGGGCTCTAGAAGTTTACCTAAGTCAAGAATCCTCTTGGAAAGGTATAGCAAATGAGGAGTAAAGAAGTAGCAAATTAAGTCCTTTAATCCTAGGGTTTGTCAAGCAAGTAATTTCACAATCTTTAACATGAATAAGAAAATTTACCATAAACCATTCAAATAAAATGAAGAATTGCAAATTTACTTACTTCATCAAGAATAATCAAGTCATAAAACCCTAGAATGTTAAGTAACTTCACCAAACACTGATCCAAGTTGCAAATATTTAGCCTCCAAGCGAAGTGCGCTGAAAATTTCAACCAATAACCCTAGAACAGGGCCAAATTTCAGACCACACACTTGTGTGATGAGTTTTTGATGAAAAAATGAGAGTATTTTGTCTCTATTTATACAGTATCAATGACCTTTAATTAAAATTAGGTCATAAAAAGGTTGACCTGGCCAAATTACATCAAAAATCCATTTTTTACATAAATGAAAGCAATTAACCCCTGAAATCATTTCCAAGGGTGACGCCATGCCCTTTTAGGGTGACGTTGAGCCCCTTGGGTGAAACGTTGGGATCCAAAAGTAGGATGTTTGGCCTCCAAAGGCTTGGATGATGCCTACACGTGCCAATCAACTCACAACTAAACTCAAGGTGCAAACCCTAACTCTAGATGATGTCTAGGGTCCCAAAGGTGATGTCATGGGATCCCAAAGGTCAACGTCCAGGTGGAAAGGAAAGATCCTCTTGGGCCTAGGTCTGTCAGGGTGTCTCTAGTGAAACACCCTTACTTCTTCCCGATGAAAGTATTTGATCTCTCTCAACCCCTGGCTAGGGTCACACCATCCATCTGTGGGATTTCATCCGCATGGAGGTCTGAGCCAATCATTCCCCCATATGTACCTATCCACCGGGAAAAGTCTTATCGGAACAACAAGTACGCCCTCTAGGGGTTCATAATTCACAGGGATCATAACAATGTCAATCATATCTAACAATCAAATTACCCAAACATGTGCATCAAACCTCCCTTTACCGAGACAAATTCTCAAAGACATTATGCAGTTTAGCATGTCAGGTTTGGAGAAGGTCTCAGGGTGTCCTATTGGGATAATCCTCTTTAAGTCTGGGGTGTTTCCTAAGTGAGTTCCAATCTAGGTAATGTAATTTTGTGTGAGGTGGCATGGGGGGAAGTGTTTGTGCATGGGGTGCAGTGATAACAGGGAAATGTAGATCTTACCTGTGGGTGCCTTTGTAGAGGGCGAGTTGCACCTTTTCATAGATTTCATTCTTTCCTAACCCATTTAATGCCTTTTTTTCTTAGTTTTATTGTTTTTTTTTCTTTTTCCTTTCTGCTTCAAGGGAAGAGTTGGGGGACATTATCTAGGCTTGGTGACCAAAGGTGACGACATTACCCATAATAATTTCATGGGGATGAGAAGGTTGGCTCGTGATGAGACCTCTTTTCTCTTAGCTATGCCATAAAGAGCCACTAGCCTAGTTTGGTGACCAAATAGATGGGTAGTGTCATACCGCTACATACCCATGGTCATAATAGGATGACTCATGATGAGACCTCCCATCCACCAACTAATACCTTAAATGTTTATTTATCTTATGGGTTCCCTTATCTTACTGAAAATCATTTTACTACTTTCTCGGGAATACCTGGGCGAAGCATCTCATAAAAATAGGTGTGTTCATTTCACCATAGACAATATATAAATATTGTCACCCAACCATAGGCACAAAGGCCACCCCTGAGCACCTTAACCTTGATAGAAAAAATAATTCTGGAAGCAATCCAATAACCAACCAAGGTAGCACACCTTTCTCCAAGGCTAGCGCACTAGGTAAGAATAACCAAAGACCAAGAAGAAAGTCCAAACCATAACCAAGAGAAATACCAAGCCAAAATCGAAATGCATGTTGCAGCGACTATAGTTCCTCTCTAAACTTGTGCACCACTGGTCTTATGTAGTTGTGAGAATGAGTATGACAAATGAGCTCTAATTCCCTCTATTTATACTACTCTATCTCACTTGACTGAGCCGACTTCTCTTTCTGGAGGCTAATAACTCAATATTAAACATTCTCGAGTCGACTTGTCTCCTAGAGTTATTATCCAATGTTTTAGGGTTTCTCTTGCTTCCCAAAGTATTCTAGTGTTATCAAAGGTTACACGTGGAGGTTAATACCTCCCGCTGCTACCATAATATCAACATAGGTCATCCACATATAGGACCAAAATTAATGGGAAAACATCCTCAACCTTGTAGTACAGGTTGGAATCTGCATCACTCTTGGTAAACCCCAAGCTCATCAGATAATTGTTTATTCTAGCATACCATGCCTTGGGTGCCTGCGTAAGCCCGTACAAATATTTCTTCAATATGAAAACATGGGACTCCTTCCCATGGATTACAAAACCTTGTGGTTTCTCTATGTACACTTATTCTTTAATTACACCATTCAAGAACGCAGTCTTGACATCCATCTGGTGTAATTTCCATCCCATAATGAAAGAAATAGCAATAATAGATCTGATGGAAGTGTACTTTGCTACTGGAGAAAATGTATCGTCGTAATCTTCTCCCTCTTTCTTGGAGAATCCTCTAGCCACAAATATCGATTTGTACTTGTCTATGCTGCCATATGTAGCATGCTTTATCTTATAGATACACTTGGAAGTCACTATTGGTTTCTCTTCGGGTCTTGAAACCAGTTCCCACACATCATTCTTCATGATGGATTGGTACTCTTCCATCATGGCATCCTTCCACAATTGCTACTTAGCAGCTTCCTCAAAAGTGGAGGGTTCTGAATCAATGATTTTACTCATCAGCACCACATAGCTAGAAAACGTGTGTGGTCTCTTTCTCTCTCTAAAAGAGCCATTAGGAGTTGCATGTCCTTCAACTTCATGTAAATTTTTCTAGAGACATGTTGCTCTCTTCCTGGTAATTGTAGCTTCTCTGGGTGGATCTACATGTCTCTCTGACTCTATTGTCTCATTCTGATCTTCTAAAATGTGTTCTTCTAGAGTAGAGTCAACCATTACTTCATCCCTTGGAGCCTCCTGCCCCTCTCTGTCCTCATCCATGTGAGACTCCCTAGATATTATGAAGGTGGCTTCTTCATCAGATGTAACATCTCGACTGATCTCAATATGTCTCTTTTCAGGGATGTATATTTTGTAAGCCTTTGAAGTCTCATTGTATCTAACAAAGGTGCCCTTCTTTCTTGAAGGCTCCAACTTCGTTCTCTTTTCCTTGGGAACATGAATGTACACTGGAAAGAAAAATATTCTCAAGTGGTTGAATTCTGGATTCTTTATAGTGAATGCTTCTTCTGGTGTCTTGTTCCCCAATATCTTATGAGGACTTTTATTCTGGAGATATAAAATTGTATTGGATTCTTCTTCCCATAGGTGCATGGGTAATTTCTAGTCATGGATCATCTCTTTAGCTTCTTCTCTTTTCTTTCTATCTGCAACCCTGTTATCGCACAATTTGTACTTGCCCAAAGCCCAAGGAAAATGGAAGCAATATTTTCTTAAAATGGGGTGACCTATCAATGTCACCTTAATAAGAAACCCCTTTCTATTTAGGAGTATGTAACAATGCCACGAGGGAGATGTCCCCAATGACCTGTAGGTTTGAGAAGGCTAAGGTAAAGGTACAAGAAATCCCCCCCCCCTCTCACAGATCACTCAAGTCAAAGGTTCTTTATGTCTTATAGATATGAAGCAAAAAGATAAATAAGGTGTACCTGCCTATAACAAGACAACAAATAGAAAATAAAGACAAATTTCAAGTACTAAATGATGTTAGTGCTTCATAATACCATGAACCTCGGAAACATAATTTAGCTGATATAAAATTGCAGAAAATTAATTATTTACAATAACAATAAGTATTTTGAAACAATCACAATAATTATGCCTTGAAAGTGCTCGAAGAAGACAAGAAAATATAGCTTTGCATTGGCATAATGATAACAACTTGTCACAAGCAAAATTGGCAATGTTTAATGATCTTTTAATGTCGGAGATGAGTTTGTTGTTGTAAGATTGTTGTAGCAATATTTTGCAACAACAACAAGTTAGTTAGTGGATTAGTATAATTTAAGGTTAGTAGAGGTTAGTAAATGTTTCAAGGAAGATAGTTTGAGAGTTGTTTTGATCAACCAATCACTATAGTGGGTGGACTAGTGCCTTTAAAGGGTAATGGAGTCTATACACAATGGTTTCCTACTTGGAAGAAATGACACAATGATTATACTTTCCTAAGGATAAGAGATGGATGGAAGAGGTGTTGGATTTTCATGGCCTCAACATCCAAAACCTAAGAACAAACTTGCTAGATTGTAAGTAATTTTAGGCTCTAGAAAGATCTTCCTTCCTTAGACTATTGAATAAATACTAGAAGCAACAATTGACAAGATAGTGACTTCTAAAGATCTAGTATTTAGGGTTCTAGAAGTTTACCTAAGTTAAGAATCCTCTTGGCAAGGTCTAGCAAATGAAGAGTAAAGAAGTATCAAATTAAGTCCTTTACTCCTAGGGTTTGTCAAGCAAGCAATTTCATAATCTTTAACATGAATAAGAAAATTTACCATAAACCATTCAAATAAAATGAATAATTTCATATTTACTTCACCAAGAATAATCAAACCATAAAACCCTAGAATGTTAAGTAACGTCACCAAAAAATTATCCAAGTTGCAAATATTTAGCCTCCAAGCGAAGTGCACTGAAAATTTCAGCCAATAACCCTAGAAGAGGGCCGAATTTCAGACCACACACTTGTGTGATGAGTTTTTGATGAAAAAATGAGAGTATTTTCTCTCTATTTATACAGTATCAATGACCTTTAATTAAAATTAGGTCATAAAAAGGTTGACCTAGACAAATTACATCAAAAATCCAGTTTTTACATAAATGAAAGTAATTAACCCCTAAAATCATTTCCAAGGGTGACGTTGTACCCTTATAGGGTGACATTGAGCCCCTAGGGTGAAAAGTTTGGCTCTAGAAGTAGGATGTTTGGCCTTAAAAGGCCCTAGATGATGCCCACACATGCCAATCATCTCACAACTGACCTCAAGGTGGAAACCCTAACTCTAGATGATGTCTAGGGTCCCAAAGGTGATGTCATGGGATCCCAAAGGTCAATGTCCAGGTGGAAAGGCAAGATCCCCTTGGGTCTAGGTTTGTCAGGGTGTCTCTGGTGCAACACCCTTCTCTCTTTCTGATGCAAGTCTTTGATCTCTCTCTACCCCTAGTTGGGTTCACACCATCCATCTTTGGGCTTTCAGACCCATGGAGGTCTGAGCTAATCATTCCCCCATATGTACCTGTCCACCAAGAAAAGTCCTACCGGAACAACAAGTATTCCCTCTAGGGGTTCATAATTCACAGGGATCATAGCAATTTCAATCATATATAATAATTAAATTACCCAAACATGTGCATCAAACCCCTTTACCGAGACAAATTATCAAATACATTACGCAGTTTAACATGACAGGTTTGGAGAAGGTCTCAGGGTGTCCTATTGGGATAATGCTCTTTAATTTTGGGGTGTTTCCTAGGTGAGTGCCAATATTGGTAATGTAAGTGTGTGTGAGGTGGCGTGGGGGGAAGTGTTTGTGCATGGGGTGCAATGATAATAGGGAAATGTAGATCTTACCTATGGGTGCCTTTGTAGAGGGCGAGATTCCCCTTGTCATAGATGTCATTCTTTCCTATCCCATTTAATGCCTTTTGTTCTTAGTTTTATTTATTTTTATCTTTTTATTTTATGATTCAAGGGAAGAGATGGGGGGCATTGTCTTGGCTTATTGACTAGAGGTGAAAATTTTACTCACATGCATTTCACGGGGATGAGAAGGTTGGCCCGTGATGAGACCCCTTTTCTCTTGGCTATGCCACCAAGAGCCACTACCTTGGTTTGGTGACCAGATAGATGGTAGTGTCATACCGCTACATACCCATGTTCATAATAGGCTGACTCATGATGAGACCTCCCATCCACCAACTAATACTTTGAATGTTTATTTATCTTATGGGTTCCCTTTTCTTACTGACAAGCATTTTGCTACTTTCTCGGGAATCCCTGGGCGAAGCATCTCAAAGGTTTCATTTTGGATTTTAACTCCCAAGATATTATCTCCTTAGTTATCACTAGGATAGGGGATAACATTTGGCTCCAACTTAGGGACATGTGCTCATCATAGAGTGCATGAGAACCTTAGCATCTCTGGTATGAACTAGCCTGCTAGATCTCAACAAAATACATCAGTAATCCTTAGGGTGTTTATATAACCCCTCACTCATATATGATATAGTAAAATAAATATAAGAATTCATATATACATAATGGAAAAATACAATGTGAAAATTAAATTAGACTAGCATGATATGCAGATGGTATATACAATGGATGAAAATGCCTAGCTACCTTTACTTACTTTTTGGTTGAAATCTAAGTGTAGTCAAATAACCAGTGAAACCATCCTAGCAATATCTCATAATACTTTCCTATGTTCTTCATCATGAACCAAAACAATGACAAGTCAAGCACAAAATTAACATGAGTTAGAACATGTATCACATCATCGGAAATCATAAAGTCTAGCTCATGGAGGCGGGAGGGAGGGATAAAATTATGCCAAGTCACACTTCTAGCAAAGTTCTCAATCCATCTCAGAAAGGGATCGTGAAAAATCAAAGGCTCAAAATAATGACTAAAAGAGTCTGAAGGTTGGCTACCTTGGATGTCTTCACATATTGAGTTCTGGGAAGGGACTAGTAAGAACCTAGAGGGTGGTTGAAAATTTATTAAGGGAAGGTTGGAATACTAATATAATAAACTTCTTCTTAAAGTATTCCACCTACCCTTGAATTCTAAAAGTAGGCTTTTCCCCAGAGAAAATTCAAGACAAGGGACATGTTTCCCAACTACACCCTTAGTGGCATAGTGAGGTAAAGGCATCGAAGGGGGTTGGAGAACCTTGTCACAAGTACCTTGTTTTGGGAAAGCAATGTCATCACCTATACCAATATTTGAGCACAATGGTGGTTTATAATCTTCTTCATAGAATAAATCCAAGTGCTCAAAGGAATACTCATCAAATTCATCAAGGTATGACTGCAAATAATTAGGAGAATATTTCACTGGGTCATCCTTGGGTGTTTGGAAAACTTTTGTAATTATATCATCATCTTGTTTCAAAACATCAAAATTATTAGGAAGATCATATGATTGTTGTAAAGGAAACATTTGAAGATATCCTTTCATATCATAAATGGGATCCTCATTTGAACCAATCACATCCCACTTACGTCTTCCAACATGTATGAAATCATCAATATTATCAACTATGTCACTACCTTTGTCATAACATGAAGGATTTAAAGCATCCAAGGGATCCTATAATGCTTCTTTTATTTCCAAATCATAAAATAAGGCATCATCAAAATCTTGGAAAGGGAAGTAGCTTACTATGTTCACTTCTTGTTGTGCATGAGCGTCAATGGCTTGGATGACTTCATCAAATGGAAGAGGTTCCATTATAGCATCCCCAAGACTCGTCTCTTTAATCATATTTTCACCTTCATTAGAAAATGAAGGGCCTAGCTCTTACAAGGGTTCCTTTACTTCTTCACCTTCTGAATCATAGAACAAAGCATCATCAAAAACCTAGAAGGGAAAATGACTAACCTCATCCTCTTCTTTTTGTGTAGGAGGAATAGGATCTCGGATGGCTTCATCAAAGGGAGGAGAAAACATTCTTATTTCCTCATCATGTTTGATATCTTCAGGCCCTCTCTCCTTAACCATGTATTCATTATCCTCAGGAGAAGCATGAGTAAATTATTTCTCTTCCTTATGTGATTGGAAACCTTCATTAGGATCGTTCTTTTCAACCTCTTGTTGGTTGATTACTTTCTCCCTTATTTCCTGGAATTTACTAAAAAAGTTTTCAAGGGAAACTAATCTTTCCAGACTAAGAGCATATGGGGTATCTTTGGGGTCATCAACTTTAGTTTCTGGAGTAAAAAGGTGTTCTCTCTTGAACCAGGAGATATTTTCCTAGATTTGTATAGCCATGCAATAAGCTTCTTTGATTGATCTTGGCCCCTTTTTACTAAGGAGAAACCCTAAATGTACTAAGAGTGCATTGGTATAGAGGTAAGTGAGGTACTTGTCTTCAGGGTGATGGCTTCTAGGAATTTGGTGTAGAAAATTATCAAACCTAGTATGGAATTCCTTGACAGTCTCATTCTCAGTTTTGTTTCATGTACTTGAGTATTTTTATCAACATGCATATATATTCTATTTTAATATTCCATTTCTTGAGAAAGGTTTCTTCCAATTGGTCCATAGATGTAATGTTGGCATCAGGGAGATTGTCATACCATTTCCTGGCATTGCCATGAAGAGTGGCAGAGAAAAGTTTCATCGCCAAATCTTCAATATCATCACTGATAAGGTGGAGTTGAAAGAAAGCCCAAAAATTATCCCTGTGATCTTAGGATATAACCCCATCATTACTAGTGAATATAGGGAGCCATTTTTCATACCTTGGAGGCATTTGTCGAGGGTAACCCAAAATTGTACTCATATCCAAGGGTTTAAAATTTCCTGGGTCCCATTGAGAAGCCATGGTTGGATTTTTCATTAGTGGAGTTGCCAGATAATCCTTCTAGGGATCATCAAGGAGAAAAGAGGGAATCATCCTCAGTGGAGTCGCCATGTAAGCTTTTTGAAGTAAAGGCTTTGAGGAAAAGACTTACCGAAAAAGTTTCTTTGAGGAATATTGACTTAGTGTTCCCCGAAAACGACACCAAAATGTTATTGCACAATCTGTACTTTCCAAAATCCCAAGGAAAATGGAAGAAATATTTGTGTAATAGGGGGTGACCTATAACTGTCACCTTAATATAAAACCCCTTTCTATTTAGGAGTATGTCACAATTCCCCAAGGGAGATGTCCCCAATGACCTATAGGTTTAAGAAGGCTAAGGTAAAGGTACAAGAAAGTCCCCCCCCCCTTTCACATATCACTCAATTCAAAGTTTCTTTGTGTCTTATAGAGATGAAGAAAAAAGATAAATAAGGTGTACCTACCCAGAACAAGACAACAAATAGAAAAGAAAGGAAAATTTCAAGTACCAAATGATGTTAGTGCTTCATAAGACCATGAACCTCGGAAAAATAAGTAAGCTGATATAAAATTGCAGCAAATGAATTATTTACAACAACAATAAGTATTTTGCAACAACCACTATAATTATTCCTTGAAAGAGCTCGAAGAAGATACGAAAATATAGCTTTGCATTGGCAGAATGATAACTACTTATCAAAAGAAATTTTTTTAATGTCTAATCAGATTTTAATGTCACTTTTGGAGATGAGTTTGTTGTTGTAAGATGGTTGTAGCAATATTTTACAACAACAACAAGTTAGTTAGTGGATTAGTATAGTTTAAGGTTAGTAGAGGTTAGTAAATGTTTCAAGGAAGGTAGTTTGAGAGTTGTTTTGACCAATCAAACACTATAGTGGGTGGAGTAGTGCCTTTATAGGGTAATGGAGTCTATAGACAATGATTTTATGCTTGGAAGAAATGACACAATGATTGTACTTGCTTAAGGATAAGAGATGGATGGAAGAGGTGTTGGATTTTCAAGGCCTCAACATCCAAAACCTAAGAACAAACTTGCTAGAGTGTAAGTAATTTTAGGCTCTAGCAAGATCTTTCTTCCTTAGACTATTGAATAAATAGTAGAAGCAACAATTGACTAGATAATGACTTCTAAATTTCTGGTATCTAGGGCTCTAGAAGTTTACCTAAGTCAAGAATCCTCTTGGAGAGGTATAGAAAATGAAGAGTAAAGAAGTAGCAAATTAAATCCTTTACTCCTAGGGTTTGTCAATAAAAAATTTCACAATCTTTAACACGAATAAGAAAATTTACCATAAACCATTAAAATAAAATGAAGAATTTCAGATTTACTTACTTCACCAAGAATAATCAAGCCATAAAACCCTAGAATGCCAAGTAACTTCACCAAAAAATGATCCAAGTTGCAAATTTTTAGCCTCCAAGAGAAGTGCGCCGAAAATTTCAGCAAATAACCCTAGAAGAGGGCCAAATTTCATACCACACACTTGTGTGATGAGTTTTTGATGAAAAAATGAGAGTAGTTTCTCTCTA
The DNA here is from genome assembly GCA_009831015.1 of Picea engelmannii. Classification (NCBI taxonomy): domain Eukaryota; kingdom Viridiplantae; phylum Streptophyta; class Pinopsida; order Pinales; family Pinaceae; genus Picea; species Picea engelmannii. Next base: position 349,670 of record ML787398.1, on the reverse strand, counting down.
TTTATATAATATCAATGACCTTTAATTAAAATTAGGTCATCCTGGCCAAATTACATCAAAAATCTAGTTTTTACATAAATGAAAGTAATTAACCCCTGAAATCATTTCCAAGGGTGATGTCGTGCCCTTTTAGGGTGAAGTTGATCCCCTAAGGTGAAACATTGGGTTCCATAAGTAGGAAGTTTGACCTCTAAAGGCCCTGGATGATGCCCACACGTGCCAATTAGCTCACAAATTACCTCAAGGTGAAAACCTTGACTCTGGATGATGTTTAGGGTCCTAAAGGTGACGTCATGGGCTCCCAAAGATCAACGTCTAGGTGGAAAGGAAATATACCCCTGTGTTTAGGTTTGTCGAGGTGTCTCTGGTGCAACTCCCTTCTTTCTTCTCAGTGCAAGTATCCAATCTCTCTCTACCCCTAGCTGGGGTCACATCATCCATCTGTGGGCTTTCAGCCCCATGGAGGTCCAAGCTAATCACTCCCCCATATGTACCTGTCCACTGGGCAAGGTCCTGTAGGAACAACAAGTACACCCTCCAGGGGTTCATAAGTCATAGGTATCATAGCAATGTCAATCATATCTAATAATAAAATTACCCAAACATGTGCATCAAACCCCCCTTTACCGAGACAAATGCTCAAAGACGTTATGCAATTTAACAAGCCAGGTTTGGATAAGGTCTCAGGGTGTCCTATTGGGATAATCCTCTTTAAGTCTGGGGTGTTTCCCAAGTGAGATCCAATCTAGGTCATGTAAGTGTGTGTGAGGTGGCATGGGGGGAAGTGTTTGGGCATGGGGTGTAGTGATAACAGGGAAATGTAGATCTTACCTATGGGTGACTTTGTAGCGAGCGAGCTGCACCTTTTCATAGATGTCATTCTTTCCTAGCCTATTTAATGTATTTTTTTCTTAGTTTTTTTTCTTTTTATATTTTTCTTTTATGCTTCAAGGGAAGAGTTGAGGGACATTGTCCTGGCTTGGTGACCAAAGGTGACACCGTTACCCACAAGCATTTCATGTAGATGATAAGGTTGGCTCATGATGGGACCCCCTTTCTCTTGGCTATGCCACCATGAGCCACTACCCTAGTTTGGTGACCAGATAGATGGTAGTTTCATACCTCTACATACCCATGGTCATAATAGGTTGGCTCATGATGAGACCTCCCATACACCAACTAATAACTTGAATGTTTATTTATCTTATGGGTTCCCTTTTCTTACTAAGAAGCATTTTATTTCTTTCTCAGGAATCCCTAGGTGAAGAATCTCAAAGGTTTCATTTTGGATATTAACTCTTGCCAGCTACTTTTACCCCCTGGGCATTTAGTCGCTTCTTCCCACAAGGCAAGGTAAATCTCTTACTAGTATGGCAAATTCCAATTCCTGAACAAAGGTAGGGGAAAAATGAGAGGAATGAAGATGGAAAGTGGTAAGTATGGAGGGAATGGACGATGACCTTTCATAGACCCACCCAATGGCAACCCATTCTAAAGGGAGATCTACTTACTAGGGCATCATGTCACCCTCCCATGTATGAACAAGTTAAATAGCATAATTTCCAAGCAAAGGTTATGAAATGAAGGAGAATTTAATGCAACATATTCAAGTTCTTCAATAATCATAGTGACACATACCATGATACCCAGAATCATTACCTTGTGGAGAAAGACTTACTTCTTCTTCTAGACCATGCTGGTGGGATGGATGTTGATTCTACCGATAAATAGGTTGCACTGAAGAAAATAGGGGCCCTCCAAGGCCACACTCAAGTCATTTAGCTTTCAACACTCCATGTTTGGGACCTATGGGCCTCGAGACATAATCTCCTTAGTTATACCTAGGATAGGGGATAACAAATCCCATTCTGCTAGGGGTTGTAGGGAGTTGTCAACTCCCTCTTAATCCATGCTTCTATGCAAAAGTCTTTAAAATCATTTGAGCTATAGTCACCTCTATTATCTAACCTCAAGATTTTAATCTTACTTCCAGAGAGATTTTCTACCAAAGCCTTAAATTCTTGAAACTTGGTAAAAACTTCATCTTTTTCTTTCAAGAAATAGATCCATGTCTTAGGTGAGTAATCATCATTGAAAATGACAGTACAAAAAATTATCTAGAGAAGGTATCGTCGTTTCCCCACATACATTTGAATGTATGATGTCCAAGATCCCCTTATATCTGTTGTTATTGCTTGAAAATCTTTCCTTGGCATTCTTTCCAAGTGTTCATCCTTTGCAAACTCCATCATGTTCTACATGCA
>ML787398.1:314155-347186 GCA_009831015.1 Picea engelmannii | reverse complement strand
TTTGGGGGCCCCACGACCCCCCCCCCCTTTTTTTTTTCTTATTTCACCTCAAAGATGCTCGAAACGTTGGTCGTATGGGATCATTGGTCATACCATACGACATTTCCAAATAGGGAAATGCCATATGGTATGGTCGGCGACGTTTCCCAAACGTACCATACCTGTACCAGAGTTTCAATTCGTTTCGAGGGAGGGTACTGTTTCCTACAACTTAGCCTGTAACCATCTTGCTCAAAATTGGTAATGCTCTGTAATTGAGGTGAGAAAGTATTTTGTGCCATAACTCACTAAAGATAACATTGTTATGTACAAGGTCTTGCTCTAGGTGTCCCTTAAATTTATACAATCCTCCCTCATGGACACCAATCATAGTAGCTGAATCAATATTTGAACCCTTGGGCCATAGAATAACTTGGCCATCCACAAACACTACCCTAAAGCCTTTATCTTCTAGAGAAAAAATAGAAAGAAGATTCATCTTTAAGCCTTGTACAAACAATACATATTTAATTGAGATATAATTACCATAATCGAGTTGGTAGGAGGCTTCTCCTACTCCTTTAATTGCATGCCTAGAATCATCCCCAAGTTCCACCTACAAGGATGAACTATTTTCTGTCAATTTCATGTGGGAACATTTGAATCCTATCATGTGCTTGGAAGCACCATTATCCATGAGCCAAATATCACTTCCTTGAGTGATAGTACTTGTGAGGGCTGAGACAAAGACATATTCTTCATCTTTTGATTCCTTTGACTTATTCTAAGTAAGGTGTGGACTATTCCATATCTGTTTCATGTGCATGATGTTTCCTCTTTCCTTTCCCATGAGGACATTGATAGGAATAATGTCCCAATTTCTTACAAGTGTAACATCTGATTTTAGATTGATCCTTCTTGTGGTTTGGTCTTCTAGTTTTCTTCAGATTGGTATTTCTCCTTTTTTTCCTTTTATTCACATGAGAAACAAGAGCTTGGTCTTCTTCATCATTTGTCTTATACGATTTGGGTATCAATCTAGATTCTTCTTGGGTACAGTCTATCCACAAGAAAACTTGTCAAATTTGGGAAACTTACTTCTTGCGCAAAATCCTTGAACAAATGGGTCCCAGGAAGAAGGAAATTCATTAAGAGTAGTGGTCATAAGCTCTGCATTTCCCATTGAATCTCCAATAGTTGTTAATTGGTCCTTGATCTACGGAATTCTCATGAAGTAATTGGAAATTGTTTCTGACTTGTTCATCATCACGTTTATGAGTTGATGCCTTAGGGTTGTCTTCCTGCTGGTGTTCTTGATTTCATATAGTCTGGTTAAGGAATCAAACATCTCCTTTGGTGTTTTCAATTCTAATACATTTCCTATCAAGTGATCCTTGAATGAATCTGTCAATATTCTCTTGGCCTTGATTTCATTTTTCTCGAACTTTGCCTTGGGATTTTCTTCTTCTGGTTCTGGGAGATATTTCTTGACATGATACAACAACTCATTATCAACTCCATCCAACCTATCCTCAACTCTGATACTGGTAATCATTTTGGTTGGTAGAAACCCTAGGTCTAAAAATTTGCAAAAATTTCAAACTTCACCAAACTAGAATCTCAGAGTTGTAGTGAGTGTGCTAGGGTCAAGAGAGTTTCTCTGAGGTGTATATAGTCCCAATGACTTGAAACAAGTGCTCAACAATCTTGACAAAAGAATGTGTAATTGCAAATCTCAATATCTTTCCTTCCAATGGTTAAATTGTTTTGAAGGTAACCAACTCTGATACCATGTTATGATTTTTGTTAATTTTTCAGAGCAATAGAATCACCAATGTATTTAGATATTATTTTATATTCATTAACCATATACCATAAAATGAAAATATGAACAACATAAACAAGAACAAAGAGACATAGGAGTTATCTTAGGAAAACCCCAAACCCAACGAAAAACCAAACCAACCTTTCTAGATAGATTCCTTCTGATAATACAATCAAACCACGAGCAAGCTCTTCTTCTCAAGAGAAAACTGATAATCAAGAACCCCTGATACAAGACTAGTGCACCAACAATTTCAGAAACACCACCATACAAAACCAATTCACCTCTTCCCATACATAGCGCACAAGAGAAACCACCACCAAGAATAACCAAGAACCCCAGTTGTTGCAAAGCTACATCTTCTCCTTGCCTCAGACTTGCGTCGCCTTATTAAGTGAGATAGTTGAGTGAGTGTGTAAAAATGAGGAAGGAGTCACCTTATTTATATTCTTCAAGTCACTTTAGTTGGGCCGACTTCTTCTTTGGGAAATTCTATTTCCCCTTGATCTTTTCCTGTGGGTTGACTTCTTTTCCTAGAGGTTCTAATTCCGCTTTATTCTTTTCCTGTGGGCCGACTTCTCTTTTGGGGTGTTCTTCCACTATTCAATGGTCTTCCTTTGACTTATGGAATCTTCTTCTCTTCTAATAAAGGTTTTCCAGGAGGAAATAACTCCCGCAACTACTAAAACATCAACAGGTTAATACTAGTAAGTTCTAGGAATACAATGGGGTAAATTTTCTTGGAAGTAATAATTTGATTAGCAATTCACTGTAGTGGGTACATGTGATATCATACAATGATGAAGACAATCAAAGTGTGTTAAGTTGCTGATTTGTTTAGGCTAAGGTAAAATATTGGCCTTATAAAGAGTGAGAAAAGTTGTCATGTTGCATGTGTCAAAAAGAAAGAAAGGTAATAAGAATTTTGCTTAACATGATCTCTACAATCTCTGTTTCTGAATGGTATTTTTATTTTCTCATGGAAATCAGGGTAAGCAACACTGTTGTAGTAAATACTAGATCTGAAATTTTATACATGGTATAATCCATGTTGGAAGATCTGCAAATTTGTTGTGGTATGTAGACAAAGGCCAGACAGATTAATTATATCAGTCCAAGTTGATGCTTATTTTGGAAATCTGAATATTGCAATAGATAAGCATAACTCTGTTGCTTATCAAAATATCGGTAGATGGGGGAATCTATTTTATTTTTTCAAATAGTGGGTCAATTCATGATTATCAGACCCAAGTTTTTTGTTGCTGATCAGATAGCTTGGCTTGTATTATTGTATATTTTTTATTAATAAAAAATCTCCTAATACCAAAAGAGAATTGCTCATTTGGTAGTTTTAACAGGAAAATTTCAAGTGGCTAACATTTGTCATTTTGCAATGTTTTCTGTTTTACTTTTGAACTGGTATTTTAAGCTAGAAAGGATGCCTTTGGCATCATAATGAAAGAAGTCTCATACTACACTTTCCATTTTTTTTCCAATAACAATTTTTGAAAACATTTTGAAAGTTTTGTTTTGTTGTATTCTTATTGTTATCACAGGATTTGCACTAGTGCAAAGTCCTCCACAAAATGTCAATCTTGTGTAACAACTAGAATCACTTGTCATTATCACTTAGGCAAGTACTTCCCTCATTTTAGTGAAGGAGAGAGATCATCTTGTGTAACAACTAGAAGTACTTGTCACTATCACTTAGGCAAGTACTTCCCTCATTTTAGTGAAGGAGAGAGATCATCTTGTGTAACAAATAGAAGTACTTGCCACTGTCACTTAGGAAAGTACTTTCCTCATTTTAGTGAAGGAGAGAGATCCAACACAAGGGAGGATTACCTAGTGACCTCAAGGGATACTATATCAAGCTTAAGGAAAGTCTATGGCCCCCTATCTTGGTCACTCAAAGATTTAGGCTAGGTCTAGGAAAGTGGGAAGGTTGGAATTAGTCATACGAGGTAATTGGTTGACCTGTGAGAAAGAAGAAACATTACAATGCATATAATAGTCAATTACGAAGTTATATTAACTACCAAATACTCCTAGATGCTAGATATCAAGTAAAACTAATTGATTTTGCAAAATTGTCGTAGTAAGCCAATGTATATCAACATTTACTAATTTGCAAGAAGAAGAAGAAATCAGCCCAGAAAAATTAGCAATAATTTTTCATAATTAAGCCCTTGACAATTATATTAATATATAATCATCAAATAATATTTCTAAGCTGATTTTCCCCCAATATTAAGTAAGTTATCAACAATTTAATGAAGCCCTAATGGCTGTAGCAAACCTTCAATAAATGGAACAATAAATGTACTATATTTTCCAAGCGTTTGGTTAGATTTAGTGAGAGAGTGATGTTGAGTATATAATGATTAAGTTGTTTTGTGAGGGAGAGAATTTGTGTACACTTGTAAACCAAAGAAGTGTCGTTTTTTCTTTGGGCAATGGAGTCAAGAAACACCATGGATTGGATAGACAAGAAGATGAGAGTTTGAAACTCTATGACTATGGATTTATAGGCCTAGGATCAAATTCAAGAGGGGATCCCTAATGTTTATAGCCATATTAACCCTAGGTGTCGTATCCTTCTTCTTGGACGTCCAATTTGAATATAAGAGTGAACTAGGTCAAGGTATAAAGTTTGTGGCCTTATAAAGCCTAGAATTTGAGCTAGATAGAACAAAACCCTATGGGGACAAGGACTTTTAATCCATAGGACTAGGTCTCAAATGATTCAACGACAAGATGAATGAAATTGGGAAGGGGATGAAGACTTAGAATCTCTCTTAGGGTTTCTAGCAAAAGAACCTAGCATACAAGGTAACATGCAACACTTAAAAAAATATAGAGCATTCACCAACATATACCATGATAAACACTTGAAAAAGAATACTTACTTATCCAAGTCAATGTGCAATGAAGAAACCCTAGCTCAAGATCATCCATCAAAATAAGACAAAACATCTGCAAATTCTCCTCCAAAAGTTGCGCACAAGACACATAGGAGAGAAAGTAATGGCGATCTCACAAGTGTGAGAATTGGGTTTTGATACAATGAGTGTTCCCCCTATTTATATGAGGTAACCAAGTGCATATGTCCACAATAATCAGGTAAAACAACAATAATCCATGATACAAGTGGGGTTGGCCCCTCAAATAGCCTCTAAAAATGTTAAAACATGCCAATACATCACAATAGGGTCACAAGTGTGGTGACGTCAAGCTCTCAAAGGGTGAAGAGAGCCTCCCAAGGCTACTTGTCATCATCAAATGGTGCAAGCAAGGTGGAAGATCCTCATCAAGTGGTGTCCAATGACAAGAAACCCCCAATATCATCAACAAACCCTACATGACATCATCATCAATAATCCAACATCAAGGGTGAGAGGTTAGCATTCAGGTGTGATGATCAGACATCACCTCTCTAAGTGGTGTCTAAGCATAATCAAGTGAAATGTCCTCCATCAACTGTTGAATACAGTATGGGGTTCACTGTCCAAGGTGTGGGATTTTTCCCCATCTTCTTATGATAATGACCATATATGTCAAATGAGAGCTCATATGACCATCGTCGAGGGTCTAGAAGGTGTGAGAGTATGTATCTGAAGGGTTTCAATCAACAAGTGACCCAACGCTCTGCATCACACGTAATGTATCATGTACAAAGTGCACAATGTCTTAGGGTGAAATCACCAAAATTTTATCCAAATACCATGTTAGGTGCACTCTAGTCAATCAAAACCATGGATATCATTTTTTGGGATTAACTACATAGATTAGTCATTAATATGTGACCCATATCCATGAGTATTAGTTGCAACTGACTAATAATTCTCATGATTTCAATAGTCCACTTAGCACTCATTGCATCAGGTGATGCTCACAAGGGTAAATAAGTGGGATTGAAACCATTAGAATGAATTCCATAGCATCAATCATCACTTTCGGGGCTTGCACCCAGTAACCATGACTTCCCAGGTGGTCACCCATCCCAAGAAGCCTCTGTCTCAAGCACACTTAACTGTGGAGCTTGCACTTGGTAACCAAGACTTCCAAGGTGGTCACCCATCCCGAGACACCTTTGGCTCAAGCGCACTTAACTGTGGATTTTTCCCCACAATCAAGCCCACTTAGATTGCTACCCCATTTGTAAAACCTTAGCAAGTATTGTTCCTTATGAACTATCCAGTTATAGCTCCCTTCACTCTTATTATTAAAGCATAGAGGGGTTTCTATAGTGCAACATATTAGATATCAGTTTTTGGGATTAACTATGTAGAGTAAGTCAGTAATCTATGACCCATATCCATGAGTATTAGTCACAACTCACTAGTAATTCTCATGATTTCAATAGTCCACTTAGCACTCATTGCATTGGGTGATGCTCACAAGGGTAAAAAGGTGGGATTGAAACCAGAAAAATAAATCGCATAGCATCAATCATCACTTCTGAGGCTTGAACTTGATAACCATGACTTTCTAGGTGGTCACCCATCCCAAGATGCCTCTGGCTCAAGCATGCTTAATTGTGGAGTTTTCCCCACCATCAAGCCCACTTAGCTTGCTACCCCATTTGAAAAACCTTAACAAGTATTTTGCAAGCCATGGAAGTGATGATTGATGCTATGCGATTCATTTTGTTGGTTTCAATCCCACTTCTTTACCCCTGTGAGCATCACCTGATGCAATGAGTGTTAAGTGGACTATTGAAATCATGAGAATTATTAGTCAGTTGCGACTAATACTGATGGATACGGGTCATATATTAATGACTTACTCTATGCAGTTAATCCCAAAAAATGATATCTAATATGTTGTACCACGGAAGCCCCTCTATGCTCAAAAACCATGGAATCAAGTAAAACCAACAATCATAAGTTGCAATATCCCTAAGAAGCATATAAAGTAAGACATCAGATAATACAAAAGTCAAATGAGCAACTCTCATTTGCTATCCCCTTCAAACTTCACAAAAGCCCAACAATTTATGCAATTTGACAAGTTTAGGTATGGGAGGGAAATCAAAGGAACTTATTAGGTGTGTCAGTACCCCCAAGTAGAGAGATATTTCCTAGAAGAATCAATCAGAGATATGTAAGGATGTGAGGTGGTCATGGGGTTTACTTTTGGGCATGGTATCATTAACATGCAAGACAATGTATGGACTCACCTCCATGAGTTCCTTTGTAGAGGGTGCACTTGGCGATTGAGTTTCCCTTTCACCGATGCTTTTTTCATTCCAAACCCCTTTAGTTGTCTTTTTCTTTTGCGTTTTTATATCATTTGTGAGTCCCCTTAAAAAGGTTTCAATCATAGCACTTCCTTTGTTGTTATTCGATATGTATTCAAGTCCTTTTTAATATATGAATGTGTTTATTTGCATTAGGGATAGGAGTGATTTCCATTAATGAGAGGGTAGATCTCAATTGTGGACTTATGGATTTTAATTGTCCTAATTGTACCATTTCTTTCTATTTTTTCCAATTGGAATCTACCTTTGGGACTTTATCCCCTTCTTCTCATAAGAGAATGAGGCACGTGCCTTTTTGGTGTACATGTAGCCACATTAACCAAAAGGTGGGAGAATGGAAGGATCAAGGATGGAAAATTGGTAAGTGTGATCGCGAATGGTATGCTACCCCTTTCAAGGAATCACCAATGGTACCCATTTCCTTGAGTGACAACATGGGACTAGGATGCTCGGGATGGCCACCAAGGTGAAACAAGGGAAAATGCATAACTTATGGGCTCATGATTCATTATCCAACTTCAACCTATGATCATTACTCAAATTCCCAATGCATTAAATACAACACTTTATATGAAACAAGGACTAATGTACCTCATAATATGTTGGGCCACCATCTCCCAATGAGCCTTGTTGATTGAGTGTGATGAGTTGTGTTGATGGGGAAGAGGCATCTAAGGGGCTATTGGGATGATCTATGTGGACATGTTTATCATCATGATCGTCGGGAGCATTGCCTACATTATGGTCCATGAGACATGATCTCCTCAAGCTACATGTTGGGCCCGAGATATGATCGGTTTTATGATAGTAACTAGATACTTTTGCCGAATGTATATATGTGTTTTTCATGTTTTGGAGAAGATTTTTGAAGAATTTTGTGCAAAATGCTATGATTTACACCAGGTATGCATAATTCATGTTTTATGTTGATCTTGAGTATAATTAATTATGTTTTCAAGAATCGAATTCGCATTTTTTTGGTGTTATAGGGAAAAATCGCATCATGTTTATGCTTCTAACACTCAGTCTGACACTCCATCTGGTACTCAATACGGTACCCAGTCTAGCACTCCGTTCAACACTCTGTCCTGCACAAAAACAATTGGCGATTTGGCGGTTATGGTATTGGCAGCCAGTGATGGGAGAATTGGGAACATGGGTTTTGCTTGTGCTTGCCCCCTCTAGCTACTGAAGTCTTGACAACTTGGTTTGGGTTGTTGAGTAGGGAGATTATTGGCTCACTCCATTTCGACAGTTAGGGCACCATTAATGTAATTTGTTATTTTTAGAAGTGGTTTGACCCTCCAGTGGTCGACCACTTGGTCTGTAAAGCTTATAAATACCACCGTAGTGGTCATACAATAAAAAGGGAAGTGAAGAAGTCGTGTGTTAGAGGGAAAAGACAATTTCCCTCTGTTCTGCCATTTTCATTTTGCCTAATTGTGTAAAACCTGTGTTTTAGTTTTAATTGTGCAAATTTTTCCTAAATCTTTTTTTAACAAAGAAATGATTGTTTTTAATTGAAAATAAATTCATTTATTACAACACCAAGTACACATTGAAATCCAAAGAAATATTCAAAAAAAAAGGAATCTTTGAGATTCTTCCATCACAACTAATTTTGTCTTCTTTAAATCTATGTGTTCATTCAAAACTAAAATAAAAAATCTACTTAAGCATTTTTTATATCTCCCATAAAGCTGAGAATATGATATTATTAGAAAAATAAGTCATACATTTATGCACAATGGTGGAGAGAGAATGAATAATATTCTTTATTAATAAATGATACCCTAGCCATATATCTCTCTCCCACACATCGTCTTTCACTTCACACATTTACATTTCTCCTAGGTTAGTTAAGGGGTTCAACTATCCAACACCTAAACATCTAAGATTACATTGGTCAAATATCTCACATATAATGTGACAACTATTAATGACACATTTCTTGAGTGATCACTTTTAAGTCTCATTTATCTAATGGTGAGAAATTGCCAAGTGTTTTAGTTCTGATGTATCTACCAATGAGGAATCACCAAGCGTTTTAGCTCTGGTGTATCTATCGGTGAAGAATCACCAAGCATTTTAGCTATGATGTACCAATTGGTGAGGAATCACCAAGTATTTATCTTTGTTGGGAATTAGCTTTGGTTATGTATATCTCTAACTTTTGATTCTTGAGTACTGCTTCCAGTTGCATTTTCCAAGAGTAGAAATTTGACCACCAAGTAAATATTATCCCAACATCCCCGTTAATATGCACTTGGGTAAGATGAGATGCAAAGAGTTGGTGAAATTTACAAGGATACCCCCTTCTAATATCTAAGGTAGCATACTTTCCTTTATGGATTGACTTCCAAAAAAATCCTTACCCGAGTACAATTCCCTATGATAAGAATTTACTTGCGCCACAAAAGTATCACCAATATCTTTCATAGTCATGCAATTAGATGTCAAATTTTGGAGATATCTTTAATTTTCAAACATTTTGGTATACACGATATGTATGATTCGTAACCAGATTTTCCAAGTGAAATAAAAATGTCATTATGCAAACCTACTCAACAATTACGAATGGAAGACATTTCAAAAAAAATATTAGAATTCATGTGTTTGTCACAAGGTTTGATTTCACTACATTGATTACGTAATCTAAAATAAATATTTATTGCATAGGTTGAGTACTATATCACTTTCTATTTCTCATGTCATATACTTAGAAGCAACTACTAGAGCAATTCGAAGCATTAAAATTTGCTCGGGAGAGTGAATTTACTGATTCAATTGAGTTATGTGAAGATGAAATAGAAATATGGATAGATCGGTATGTAAATAAGAAATAAGACATTGAGGACACACTCCATCAATTAAGCCTTGATTTGAGAGAATTAAAAAAAAATTTATTCAAAACTAAGACCAAGCATGAAATAGTGATTGCTCCAATGCGGGAGTACATAGAACAATGGTTAACAAGGGCCTTAGTTAAGATAACCGAGATAGATTAGAAAGAAGTATTTACATCAGCTATGCCACTTCCAACACAACAAAAAAAACATACAAAAGATGACACAACAAGAGAATGACGCTTTGTAATTTCCATCACAGTAAGTCGAGTAGTCACCTTATTCTTGCTTCCACCACTTTTTATTCCTTGGTCAATAGTAATTTTTCCTTTTCTGTTCCCAGAATCTATGAAACTTAAGGATGAACCTTGAATACTTTATTTTTTCTTCCAGTTCTCTTTTCATTTGATGGTCTACAAGAGCCCCATCCCAGTCCTCTTTGAAGGACAAACGTAATTTAATTTTATTGAAATCTCAAACATTATTGTTTATTTTTATAAAGACACCTATTATTTTTTGAGGTTCCCACTATTCGAGACATAAAATTATTGATATCTCACACTTTAAGTTCTAAGAACGAGATTTCAAATGTGTCTATCAAATTTTTTTTTTCATTTATTGGAATGATCATTTAAAGTTCTCTACCATATGTAGTCCATATTTCCCTCTCCTGTGCTGAATATTTTTTCTTTGATGAATGTTGTGATGGAAATGTCATCCCATGATATTGTTTACTTTTTTTGTTTACAATCTTGTATAATAGTGTAAATATTTTCTTTATGTAAGTTACCTGGTCCTTTCTCAGGTACTCTTTGCATGTGAATATTTATTTCAAGAATAAGTTTGGTCCCCTCTCGAGTATTGTTTTATGTTCTTGTATGTTGTTTAAAATAGAGGAGTACCACCTCTTTAAAAATGCAGGGGGATTTATTCTCGTGATGTTATATAAAATACCATAAGACAATGTTTTGTGTCAACAAAAGGCTCATTCGGATGAGAATGTTGGTAATAATTTGTCTTAGTGGTTCAGTTTTGTCTCATTCTATAAAAAATTATGCGGTTCCTCCCATGGTATTGGGTTCTATATCTCATGTCCTTGTCCCACTGGTTTCTTCATCCTCTTTGAAAAGTCTTGTGGGGTCGGGGAATGATTGTCATTATCATAAGGTCAATAAATCCAATATGAGTCAATTTCCTCTTCCTTTTCCCCTTGCAAGGAGCCTTCGTCCCATTTTGGAATAGTTCCAAGGTCTCTATCCCATTCAGAGATGTCCTTGTACCAATTCCAAACCCTCAATTAAATTTGACTACCTCTTATGTTCAAAAATGAAAAAGGATCCAAGGGATATTTTGTAGGGGGTCTCGCCATGGATATATGTTTTGGTGGAAATGTTTATAGGAAATCATTGATTTCCTTATCCCAAATTCAAGTTGTAAAAGAGATTAGAAGCGAGAAGCAATCAGCTATAGTTTGGTCCCTTAGAGCGCAGAAAGCCATAAAATTTTGTAGTATGGGAACTTGTGTTAGAGCAATGGTGACATCTTTTTGGTAGATTTATTCAATTTTCCAATCTCCAAGTCAAAGTTCAAGAATTTTCCAAAGCCTTCTTGATGTTTCCTTTGCAAGTGCAAGATTGTGTTTATGTGATGCAATTTTGGAAATATGATCTAGTCGATGTAGCGTTAACATATTTTCTCATCAAATTTAACATTCATAGTGGAAGTAAACTCAGTGCATTTACTATTCCTTCATTTACAACAAATTGAAAGTTTTATTGAATTGATGTGGAGCAGTTTCCTTGGTTTGTCTCTAGATTTTGTTGAATAGATGGATTTACCATTGTAAATTCCTTATGCAACATTGGTTATCCTTCTATGTGAATGATTTATTGCAACAAATATATTATTATGAGATTGTATGATCTATCCCTTCTCATTAAAGAGTCGATCCCAAACCTACTCTGAGACTAAAATAATTGAGGTTTTAAACTAAAGTCCCTTTTCATAAGGATGAGTATGTAACTCAATAGGGGAATGTATTAATGAACACTATAATCCATAAGTGATGACATCCAATATAATGGGAGATAAACCAATTGTATAATGCAATATGGGAAATGGTTTTGATGAATTAGTAATAATAATAACAATATGATATATTTTATTATTATTGTATGTTAATTCTAGTAAGACCTAGAGCGGAGCTCTACCATGAAAGGGCGGTTTTCTTCCATATATCTTCAATGGCGGCTATACTCTTTTGCATGGGATTGAAGTTATGACATGTTAAGTTTTGAGATATTATTAGATTTCTTTTCAATTTACTAGATAACAATAACATACGTAGGATAAATAAGAGAAACACAAACACAAGATGCACAACATTTATCTTGGGAAACCCTCATGGGGGGGAAAACCCAACAAAAAATTCCTTAATAAAGATAGCCAATACAATGCCAAGACAATAAACCAAAACACTAGAGAATATCCAACACTAAGAAATGTGCCTCTCTCTTCCTTTTTCTCCCAACTGCATCTACCAAATGTGCGCACTTGATGAGTGAATGAGTGAGTGAACAAATGAGGTGCTAGCCTCCTTTATTTATATGAGCTGGCAGGTGCTGGAAAGGTGTCTCTTCACTGGGTAGGGCTGAATTCTCTTCTTAGTAGTTAAAACCACTTTAATTAGGCCTAGGGGCAACTTATTAATTAGCATAATATAATTAGGGTTAGAACAATCCACAAAAAAGGATTTGGTCAAGTACAAAGCCTGACATGATCAATCCACAAAAGGGGATTGATTTGATGAAGAATAACTCAATAATAAATAGAATACTCTTTGTAGTTACAATATTTCAACAGTCCCCCTTAACAAGAAGAGTATTCGACAACATCATTAGGAGAGAGAGAGAGGGAAACAACATCAAAAGTATCTGGAACACTGACTAGCATATCTATAACTCATCAAAAAAAATTCTCATCATCAATATCATCATCCACAACAAGGAACTGGAATGGCATCATCATCATCTGCATCAACATGTATTAGTTTAACACTAATACAACATCATCATCAATAATGGCACAAGGTTGATACAACATCAACAAAAACAACATCACATCATGAAGGCTGAAGCATCATCAACATCAACACTAAGCTAGAAATATTCAGCATGAGGCTGGCATCACATCAACATCATCACGAAGATGGAAATATTTAGCACAAGGATGGCATCACATCAAAATCAACACGAAGATGGAAATCTTCAGCACAAGGCTGGAATCACATCAACATCAACACGAAGATGTTAATCTTCAGCACGAGGATGGCATCACATCAAAATATGCACAAAACTGGAAATCTTCAGCACAAGGCTGGCATCACATCAACATCAACACGAAGTTGGAAATCTTCAACACAAGGATGACATCACATCAACACTACTATCTCTTTCGAAGGAGGTCCTTTTGGACTACACCAAGCTTGTCTCGAAAGTGCTCAAACTTTACATAGAATAGAGGCTTGGTCAACACATCTGCAATCTTCTTATCCATGCCAACATAATGGATATTTATGGCTCCTCTCTGCACCATATCACAAATGTAGTGATATCATATTTCTATGTGTTTTGACTTGTCATGGAACAGAGGGTTCTCTGTCATTTTTATGCAACTCTAGTTATCACATAGAATCACGATTGCTTCCATCTCTAGATCAAATAGACCTGTCAATAGCTTCTGAATCCATATGGCTTCACAATTGGTGGAACATGCAGTAATGTATTCCACTACTATCGTGTTGAGAGAAATACTTGATTTATTCCTACTCTACCATGAGATCATGGTTGACCCCAGACTAAAACAACATCTTGAGGTGATATTTCTATAAGAGACACTTCTAGCCTAATTTGAATCATTATAACCACTCAGTGTGAAGTCATGATCTCCATTATAACTGAGACCAAAATCCAAAGTACCCTTAAGGTATCTCATCACATGTTTTGCAACAACAAGGTGAACATGTCTAGGTTCTACCATAAATTTACTCAAGGTGTTCACAACAAAACATATATCTGGCTTGGTGTTCGTCAGATACATCAACGATCCAATGATCTGTCTATACATCGTAGCATCAACCAATTCTCACGAAGTATCCACCAGAAGATTCAACTTTGTTTCCATGGGTGTATTCATGTATTTACACTCCAACATATCAAACCTCTTCAGTATTTCAACTGCATACTTCCCTTGGTTACGAAATATCTTCTATAGGCTCTGCCAGACCTCAAGACCTAAGAAATAGTGCATTAGGCCTAGGTATTTCATCTCAAATTATGCAACGAGCTCCTTCTCACAATCAGCGATGATATTTTATTCTTCAGTTAAGAGTAAGTCATACACATACAATAGAAACATAATAGGCTCATCGTTAATAACCTTGAAGTAAAGGTTAGAATCAAATTTACTCTTGGTAAAGCCCAAGCTCGTCAGGAAACTGTAAATTCTTCCATACAAAGCTCTAGGAGCTTGTTTCAATCCATAGAAATCCTTCTTCAACTTGCAGACATGTGCTTTTCTATATTCAACCTCAAACCCTTTAGGTTATTCTATATACACTTCCTCTTCAATGACACCATTTAAGAAATATGTTTTCACATCCATCTGGTGTAACTTCCATTTCATCTTAGCTGCAAGGGCTATGATGGTTCTGATTGAAGTGTATCTGGATACATGACCAAACATCTCTTCATAATCAATGCCTTCCTTTTGAGAAAATCCACGAGCTACAAACCTTGATTTATATTTCTCAATACTTCCATCAACAACATGTTTTATCTTGTATATCCATTTGGAAGATACCACATCCTTTCTCTTCGTTCTTGGAACTATTTCCCATACATCATTTTTATAATGGATTGGTATTCTTCTATCATGGAATCTTCCCATTCTTTCTTCTGAATGGATTCTTCAAAGTAAGTAGGCTCCTTCTCTATAATATCACACATTAAAGCCATGTAACTGGAGAATGGATTAGGCTTCTTGATATGTCCCATGGTTCCTTCTGGGGCACCATACTTCTCTCCATCTTGAATAAGTTCATTTGCCTAGGCTAGCTTTCTCTTGTGAGGGATCGTCATCTAGGGAGGTTCTTGATATTCTATTATTTCATGATTTTCTGGAATATCCTCATCAGAGGAAGTTATGACTTCCCTCACTGGTTATGCAACTCTGGGAGCTATAGGTTCTTCTTCATATACTTCTTCAAGCAGACATCTCCTTGATTTATCGAGTGTTACATCTTCATCAAAGGTTACATCTCTATTGATCTCAATATGATGGTAACGTGGTATATAAATTTTGAAGGCCTTGGAGACCTCACAATATCCAACAAATATTCCCTTCTTTCTTGAAGGGTTCATCTTGGTTCTCTTCTCTTTCGGAATGTGTACAAATACTGGACAGCCAAATATTTTGATATGGCTTACTTTTGGATTCTTGTCGGAGAACATATCTTCGGGGGTTTTGAACCCAAGTGCACTATGGGATAATCTGTTCTGTACATACACTATTGTTCTTGTTGCTTATGCCCATAACTCCTTTGATCGTGGATCATAGTCTTCACTACTTCCATTATAGTTTTGTTCTTTCTTTCTGCTACACCATTTTGTTGAGGATTCTAGGGAGTGGTGAGCTCCCTCTTAATCCTAGAATCTTTACAAAAGTTTACAAACTCTTTTGAGGTGTATTCTCCTCCATTATCTAACATGAGTGTCTTGATCTTTCTTTCAGAGATATTCTCTATCAATAATTTGAATTCCTTGAATTTTCCAAACACTTCATCTTTTGATTTCAAGAAGTAAACTCAAGTCTTGCGAGAATAGTCATAAATAAATGATACATAGTGTAATATCCCCAAGGATGAGCCCCGGTTGCATTTATGAATTGTAAACAAGTTTTGAAGGTTGGTGAGTCGAACAATTATAAGATGGTAATCTTATGTGTTATTAGGCCGGAAAGCCTAGGCATTAAAGGCCAGGAGCCTGATTTTTGTATATGTAATTATGCAGATCATTAATAAAATATAAACATCGTTGTGTATAGACCAACCATGAAGAAAGAGTATGGGGGACTAAGCTCCACTAGTTTGGGTAAGGGAGAGGGGGCTGAGAGGTTGGAAAGAGGGGCTAAGCCTAAGGGCTTAATTCCAAGAGAATAATAATTTATTATTATTCCAAAAAATGATTAGAAGGATATGTTTTATCCTAAGTTCCTGGAAAAGGGAACAAATGCTAAATGGAGTGCATGCAGCTCCAAGAAGATAGGTGTCAACCTGGGAGCATGTAGTTAAAGCTGGAGAGMCAGCTCGTGTTGGGGGTTCTCTCCCCATCCATCCATCCTCCGTCTAACCCGTTTGGCCTCTGTTGACGACCTTGGCATCTTCACGCACCTCTGAAACCACTAACGRCAAAAATMTGACCTGTGTTTTCCTGTGAACCCAACCTATCTTAACTTTCCAAAACTGAGTCATACCTTACCCAATTTTTGGTTGATGCCTTTTCCTAAGCTATATTGAACCATTTTTGTTGTCMTAACCTTGCTGGAATTGATTTGAATATTGGTAGAAGAGGTGGGTTTTCAGGCTTGTGGTTGAAGAGGTAGGTTGTCAGGCCCATGAGWAAATCTCTCCAGGTGAGAGAGTGTTCTAAGGAAGTGGGTTCTCCTGGAGGGAGTCCCATAGCTGCTACAGAGCTCTGAGAATTCCGGTCTAGCCYGTTGTTGAAGACCAAGGTAAGGGAGGTAGAGTAGCCAATGGACTATGTGAAAGTGAAGGTGTATACTTCTGGGGTGGGATAGGCATGTGGGGAATGAGAGTYTGTGAGCAGTGGGTGTAAGTGGCTTCTGGGAGAGAATCCTTCCTCTTAAACTGTGTGACTTTCCTATTGACCTTGCCTAGCCTAAGAATCCCTTTCCTGATGGAGTTTAGTCCCAGCTTGGGGGTGACCCATTGCTGAGAATGATGAGCATTGTGGTCTAAGGCTGAGAGGTTCGTGGAAGGTCTGCATGAAGTTGGTGGTTTTAATATAGTTAAAATATAAGTATCATTTCCATGCTTAATTATGTATGTTATACATGTCTGTGATTCTTGAAATATTATCGTGTGTTTTGTTTCATGTGGACTTACTATCAATTCCATTTGAGTCTGTATGGTAGCAATAACTCTGTGTTATTGTTTTAAATTCATTAAAAATGCTTGTCATATATATGTGTGTGTGTGTTCCTATGTGGCATTGCCTAGCCTGTTAGTGGTTGGGGATGTTACAAATTGGTATCAGAGCTAGTTTATTGAAGACAAGGTTTTTGGGTAGCATTTCCCCGTAGTGGTGTTGAAGGTCAGGGATGTTACAAATTGGTATCAAAGACATGGTTTCAACACTTAACATGGATGGGCCAGATAAGTGGTCATGAGAACCAAGGTTTTAGGTGGAAATTGTGTCAAGAGGAACCAATTTTGAACTTTATAACATTCTTGAGTGTCGATAGGTTACCTTAGCCATTTTATGAAGCTCAGGAGGTGCAGTAGTATTATAAAACCATGAGAAACATGGTATTGGGCCGTAGAGTAATGTTGGTCATAGGATCTATTCGATAAAAGGGGAATCCTTCACGATCGTCAGATCTGGAGAAAGTGCAGGAGGGTTAACCTGGAAGCCTTTAGACTTCGCGACTTAGGTAAAGTTATGTGTTATAAAGTGGAAGGGGATGAAGTATCGGAGCTCCAAAGCTTCAAAGTCCAGAGTTAATTTGAACCGTTCGTCAAGAGGGACATGTGTCAGCAGATTGGTTGTTCAGGATTTCAGCATTCAGGAAAATTAGTGGGTGTAGAGGCTAGAACTCTTGAAGTCTGAGCTCCAAATCCAGAAGAGTCGAAGTGGTGAGCCATGATGATGTCACCTGGAGGTGATGTGGATCTCTCTTATGCCTACCACGTGCCCCCACCTGGAATGTTTTTAGTTGTACTATGTGGGCCCTGAGGTTACATAACATAGTTAAAGGTTGGCGGACCCACACTGGTGTTGATCACGATACATCAAGATCGATGGACAGGAGGCATTGCAGGGACCCAAGTTGCATGGGAGTTAATTCCCCAAGGCGGTCTCACAATCCAAACCATGGGTTTATGTGTCAGTGTCAGAAGAATTGTGGGTTACTCCAAACCATTGTTGCATGCCCCCGCAATTTGAAAGGTGTTAAGTGATGTGACTATTCAGTATCTTAGTTCAAGTATGGAAACTGTGGGTCCCATTGGATGCGTGGCGCCAATTTTGAAGTCCAGATACTTGACACTCCAGAATAATGGTTCATAAGGGGACAAAAGGAATAACTTTCAAAAGTTTCATAATGTTGAGGTGACGAGATGTAATAATGTCACCAAAGGTGACATGGAAGTGTTCAAAGATTAACGGTTCGGGGCGTTGGAGGTGTGTGGATGTGAAATCCTCTGAATTCCTAGAGCTTAGATGCCTGAAGTTCCATAGTGGGTGTCATACATTGGATGTTGGGTAGTCGTGGACTATTGATCCACCCTACTTTGCGAGTTCGGTAATCCAGAACTCCGAGATACTGTGAGATGTGCTTTGAAAAATTCTGAATCTAGAGGCCTAAGGCTCGAGTAAGCACCTATCGATCTAGCGCTTGGCCATGACCCATGGTCACATGGGTTGGGGGATAAGAGAAAGGGGCTAGTCCTAGAGAATTGTTGCAGAACAAAGAAGAACTTAGAAAGAAAAGATCTGTGGGGATTCCTGATTGGTCGAGAATTGCAGAGAATGAAATCTGAAATTTTCTTTAAATCAGATTGGTTTATGAATACTGTGGACTTTGTTAAGGACTGTTGGCCTAACAAAATTAGTTTGAATGAACATTGTGTTTGTAGAGTCAACGATTGTTAGAATCGAACTGAATTTCCGCAGAGTACAGAGAATGGAGGAGGCACATAAAGCTTCCATTTCAGAGAATGAAGCAAGATGAATGGATGTCCATTTGGGAGTTGAAGGATCAAACTCCAATGGGCATGGAGAAGAGATAGATAAGGAAAGAAACATGATGAAAATCATTGAAAGATTGCAGAAAGATGTCCAGACTCACCGAGGAGATAACAGAATGCTCATGAAAGCCGGGGATCAATAGGGAGAATTCAACATAAAGTTGATGCGAAGCCTGTAAATTATAGAAAGGAAATTGGGTAAGGAGAGTGTCTCCAGTAAATCAGGAAGTCACAAGTCCCATGATGAGAAGAGGAAATCAAGGAGTGTTGGAAGACACCATCATCACTCCCAAGGTCACTCCAAGAGGAGGCACACATTAGTTCAAGCCCATCTCCTACCAGGAAGCATAGGAGATCTGGAGTGGATGAACTGAAGGGATAAATGAACAAGATTAAGACTCCTACATTTGATGGAGATCACAAGAAGGAGGAAGATGTCAAGACATGGCTTCTTGGCATGAGGAAATATTTCCAATTGCAGAATTATTCCTCTCAAGTAGAAGGAATAATTGCAATGTATCAACTGAAAGGAAAGGCATCCATGTGGTGGGATCAACTTGTGTAGGTGAAACACATTAAAGAGAAAAATGTTACTTGGAATGAATTCAAGAAGTATTTCGAAAATAAATACTTGACTAAGAGATACTATGACAGAAAGATGAAAGAGTTCTTTTAACTCAAGCTGGGTAGCATGACCATTGATGAATATGAATGAAGGTTTTTGGAATTGTTCAAGTACGTTCCTTTCGTCAAAGATGAGACTGCCAAAATTCAAAGGTATCTGAGTGGAATGTCATATTCCATCAGTGAAAAGATCTAGTATGATGATCCTAAAACTATGGAAGAAACCATAAGGAGAGAAAAATGCTTATATGAGAAGCAAGGAGAAAAGCCTACTTTCCGAAAGGCTTGAGAAGAAAAGAAGAAATTCAAGGTGGATCAGAGGAATAAGGGAACTAAACCATCCTTTTTCAGAAACAATCCTCAAAGAAAACCAGGTTTTAGAGAGCCTAGGAAGGCTGAAATAGGTGGGAAAATTCCAAGACAACCACCTATGGAATGTTGGGGTTATAAAGGAAATCATAGGTACAGAGATTGCCCCCACAAAAATGACAAAGTGAGAACTGTCCACAATGTTCATCTGGTAGAAACAATGGAGGACATGGGAAAAAGTGTACCAAGTATCTACACAGCCTTGGACAACAAGCAAGAAGAATACCAGTCACATATGATTGAAGTTGAAGGTATGATCAACAACCAAACCATTACTATTTTAATTGAATCATGAGCTAGTCATAGTTATACAGATCCTAGAATGGTGGAAAGTTTTAATTTTCCAAGAAGCAAGAATCTTGAATCTTGGTTAGCCAAATTCACTAACCAAGAGAAAGGTTGTTGAGTTGGTTAAGTCATGTCTAGTGGACATGAATGGACTGAGCACAAGGAATTCACTTGCATGGATGAGGAAGGAAACCCAAGGAAAGTACAGGGAATCCCAAGGGAAGTTACTATTAGAGAGATCTTAGCAATGCAGCTGAAGAAGTGCTACAGGAAAGGCTATAAAATATTTGCAACCACATGGAGGAAGAATCTAAGGATAAAGTACCAAATATTGAAGACCATGAAGTATTAAAATATTTTAAAGATGTATTCCAGGAGGTACCCAGACTACCCCTGAAGAGATATATTGATTTCTCTATAAACCTGATGCCTGGAGTAGCTCCAGTGTCAAAAACTCCTTAAATAATGAGTACACCAGAGCTGAAAGAACTACAATTGCAGATAGAAGAACTTCTGAAGAAGGGTTATATATGCCCAAGTGTCACCTTAGGGTGCCTCGGTCTTGTTTGTGAAAAAGAAAGATGGGACAATGAGATTGTGCATCGATTTCAGGCAGTTGAAAAAAGTGACTATTAAGAACAAGTATCCTTTGTTGAGGATCGATGATCTCTTTGATTAGTTGAAGGATGCCAAGATATTTTCAAAAATAGATCTCAGGTCAGGGTACCACCAGGTAAGGATAAAATATGAAGACATCAACAAGACTGCCTTTAGAACAAGGTGTAGTCATTATGAATTCACAGTGGTACCATTTGGATTATCAAATGCACCCACTGTTTTCAAGTGCCTAATGAATGGTGTATCCAAGGAATATCTAGACAAGTTTTTCATAGTCTTTTTGGATGACATCCTGGTGTATTCCAAGTCAAAGGAAGAGCATGAACATCATCTAAGGATGGTGTTGCAAGTGCTAAGAGAGAACCAATTGTATGCCAAATTGAGCAAGCGCTCATTCTATCAAAAGAAGATCCATTACTTAGGGCATATCATTTCAAAGGATGTGATAATCGTGGATCTTGAGAAGATAGAAGCCATCAGAGAATGGTCAGCGTAGAAGAATGTGACATAAGTCAGATCCTTTATGGGTCTAGCTGGCTATTACAAAAGGTTCATTGCAAGATTCTTAAGGATAGCTCATCCCATCACTTCCTTGCAAAGGAAGGAGAAGAAATTTCAATGGATAGAAGAATGTGAGAGAAGCTTCCAACAATTGAAGCAGTTGTTAACTAGTGCTCCAATCCTGAGGATTGCTGATACAAATGAATATTTTGTAGTGTGTACCGTTGCATGCAAAGAAGGACTGGGGGATTCCTCATCCATAATGGGTTTGTAATATGTTATGATTCCAAGAAGATGAAGGATCATGAAAAGAAATATGAAACTCATGATTTGGAGTTGGTGTCCATTATACAAGCTTTGAAGAAATGGAGACATTACCTCATGGGAAATAGGTTTGAACGGAGGATAGACCATAACAGTCTAAAGTATTTGTTTGATCATCCAACCTTGAATGCTAGATAGATGGTTGGAATTCCTTTGTGAGTATGATTTTGATATCAAGCATATCAAAGGAAAGGATAACAAAGTGGTTGATGCACTCAGTAGAAGAGTGCATGAACTACATGTTATGACCATTATCATGTATCAAACTAATATTAATGGCATAATTTTGGAAGCTGCAAATGAAGATTTGCAGTACGTGGAATTGGTAGCAAAGATACAACAAGGTAAGATGCTACAGAAAGTGGAAGATTATAAATTGGAAGTTGATGGAACACTCATGTACAAAAATAGAATTTATGTACTTAATTCCTAGGAATTAAGAATTATGATCTTGAAGGAAATGCATAATGTGCCTTATGCTGGGCACCCTGAATATTAGAAAATAGTGGCAGCAGTCAAGAGCCATTACTTTTGGCCATGTATGAAGAAGGAAATTGCATACTACATCGCTAGATGTATGGAGTGTCAGAAGGTCAAGGATGAGCATAGGCATCCAACAGGGTTTCTATAGCCATTTATCATTCCTAAGTGGAAGTGGGAAGTGGTGACGATGGATTTCATCACAGGATTACCTAGAACAAATAAGCAACATGATTCCATCATGGTGGTGGTGCATAAGCTTACAAAAGCTGCCCATTTTATTCCATTGAAGACTACTCACAAGGAAACAAATGTTGCCAATATCTATATGAGGGAAGTAGCATGATTGCATGGTATTCCCAAGACAATTGTGTCTGATAGAGACCCACAATTTACCTCAAAGTTATGAAAGAGGTTATTCAAAGGGTTTAGAATGAATCTAAACTTCATCACTGCTTATCATCCTGAGTCTGATGGGAAGACAAAGAGGGTGAACCAAGTGATAGAAGATATGCTAAGGATGCATGTTATGGAAAAACCATCTAAATGGTAAGACTACCTACACTTGGTATAATTTTCCTACAACAATGGGTATCAAGAATCACTGAAGATGATCCCATTTGAAGCACTTTATGGAAGAAAGTGCAACGCACCAATAAGTTGGGACAACCTAGCTAATAGAGTAGTGGTTGGACCAAAGTTTCTTAAGGAAATGGAAGAGCAAATGATGAGGATTAAGCAAAATTTGAAGGTTGCCCAAGAGAGGAAGAAAAGTTATGCTGATAAGAACAGGACCCACATGGAGTTTAAAGTGGGTGATCATGTTTTCTTGAAAGTGAAAGCCAACAGAGGTTCCATGAAGTTGGGAAACTGTTCCAAGTTGGCAATAAGATATTGTGGGCCATTTGAAATCCTAGAAAGGATTGGACTAGTTTCATATATGATTGCATTTCCTGCATCCATGAATGTACATAATGTGTTTAATGTTTCATTGCTTAAGAAATATATACCTGATCCTAATCATGTGATTGATTGGAATATGATTCAGGAGGAGAAAAAAGGCGTCTTGCAGGTGCATCCGGTGCACATATTGGACCGGAAGAGAAAACAACTCCAGAATTGAGCCATAGGGCTTGTAAAGGTCTAGTGGACCTGGTACGGTCCCGAGGACATGACATGGGAGCATGAGGATGCTATGTGGGTAGAATACCCACATATTTTTGAATATTTTGAAAATCTTGTTGATGTTGTGTAAATAAGTTGCACTGAGGACAATGCAAAAATAAGGGGAGGGGATTGTAGTATCCCCAAGGACAAGCCCGGGTTGTATTTATGAATTGTAAACAAGTTTTGTAGGCTGGTGAGATGAACAATTATAAGTTGGTAATATTATTTGTTATTAGGTTGGAAAGCCTAGGCATTAAAGGCCATGATCTTGATTTTTGTATATGTAATTATGTAGATCATTAATAAAATATAAACATCGATGCTTGTAGACCGACCACGAAGAAAGAGTATGGGGAACTAAGCTCCACTAGGCTGGGTAAGGGAGAGGGGGTTGAGAGGTTGGAAAGAGGGGATAAGCCTAAGGGATTAATTCCAAGAGAATAATAATTTTTTATTATTCCAAAAGCTGATTAGAAGGATATGTTTTATCCTAAGTTCCTGGAAAAGGGAATGAATTCTAAATGGAGTGCATGCAGCTCTAGGAAGACAGGTGTCGACCTGGGCACATGCAGTTAAATCTAGAGAGTCAACTCATGTTGGGGGTTCACTCCCCATCATTCCATCCTCTATCTAACCATTTGGCCTCTGTCGACGACCTCAGAATCTTCACGCACCTTTGAAACCGCTAACGGGGAAAAGTCGACCTGTGTTTTCCTGTGAACCCAGCCTATCTGCACTTGCCAAAGCTAAGTCATACCTTATCAAATTTTTGGTTTTTGCCTTTTCCTGAGATGTATTGAACCATTATTGTTTTCCTCACCTTGTTGGAACTGATTTGAATATTGGTAGACGAGGTAGGTTTTCAGGCCCGTGGTTGGAGAGGTAGGTTGTCATGCCTATGAGAAACTCTCACCAGGTGAGAGAGTGTGCTGAGGAAGTGGGTTATCCTAGAGGGAGTCTTGTAGCTGCTACAGAGCTATGATAATTCTGGTCCAGCCTGTTGATGAAGCCCAAGGTAAAGGAGGTGGAGCAGTCGATGGACTATGTGACAGTGATGGTGTATACTCCTAAGGTGGGACAAGCATGTGGGGAATGAGATTCTGTGAGAAGTGGGAATAAGTGGATATTGGGAGAGAATCCTTCCTCTTAAATTGTGTGAATTTCCTATTGACCTTGCCTAGCCTAGGAATCCCTTGCCTAGTGGAGTTTAGTCCCAGCTTGGAGGTGACCCGCTGCTGAGAGTGATGAGCAGTGTGGTCTAAGGCTGGGAGGTTCATGGAAGGTCTGCATGTAGTTGGTGGTTTTACTCCAATTAAAAGATAAGTATCATTTCCATGCTTAATTATGTATGTTATGCATGTCCGTGATTCTTGAAATATTATCATGTGTTATGTTGCATGTGGAATTATTGTCAATTCCATTTGAGTTTGTATGGTAGTTGTAACTCTGTGTTATTGTTTTAAATTCATTAAAAATTCTTGTCATATATATATATATATGTGTGTGTGTGTGTGTGTGTGTGTGTGTGTGTGTGTGTGTGTGTGTGTATGTATGTATGTATGTTCCTCTATGGCATTTCCTGACCTGTTGGTGGCTGGGGACATTACAAATTGGTATCAGAGCTATTTTATTGAATAAAAGGTATTTGGGTATCATTTCCTGGCAATCGTGTTGATGGTTGGGGACGTTACACATAGTATATGTATCCATTAATGGAGGTTGATGGCATTGGGACACATACATCTGAGTGGATGAGATCTAAGACTCCTTCTGCTTTATTGTATCTCTTTGAGAAATAGTTCTTGATGTTATTTCCTTGTGCACATCCATTGCACACACCTTCATGATCAACCTTGAATTCTGGTAGACCTGTAAATTCCTTTCTCACATATGGTAATGCCTTGTAGGCTTCTTCTAAGTGACCTTTTAGCTTATACAAGCCACCTTCTTCTGTTCCAATAACAATTTCATCTTCTATGGTTTTTCGTTTAATCCAAATAAGAACTTCTCCATCTATGAAAGAAACTATGAAGCCTTTCTTATCTAAAGTTGAGATAGAAAGTACGTTCTTTTTCAAACCTGGTACATATAGTACATCCTTCATCTTCATTGGGGTCCCTGAATCAAGTTTGTAATTGGACTCTCCTACTCCTTTGATACGGTACTGATAATCATCTCCAAGTGTAACTTTCTAGGGAAAGTTATTTTCTGTAAGACTAGAGAGAATGTCTCTCTGACTTGTCATGTGCGTGGAAGCACCACTATCTATGAGCCAAGTATCCTCTCCAGGTGACACTGATCCTGAGAGGGCAGAGATTAAGACAAAGTCTTCAATCTGTTCTTTTATCATCCTTGTGGGTGGCTCTTCATCTTCAACTGTATGGGCATGGTGCCTTTTGTTTCTCTTCTTGTATTCTTCTCTCTTAGCTGGACAATCTTTAGCAATATGTCCCATCTTATCACAATGGTAACATTGATAAGAGGATACATCTCTTTCTCTTATTTGACTTTTCTGAAACTTCTGGAATCTCCTTGGAGGGTGAGATTCTTTATGAGAGTTGTTGAATATCTTTGGGGAGTGATATTTGTTATGTTGATGAGTCTCCTTATGGAAGTGTGATCTTTTCTTTCCTCCTTTAGAATGATCATCTAGGGATTTATCTTCATCTCTTGATAGTACTTCTTCTTGGTTATCTACTCTTGCTTCTTCTTGAACACATTCTTCCCAAAGACTGTCAAAGTGTAGTTTCTCCTTTTTGGCACACATGGTTGATGAACACATCCCAAGTTATTGTGATACCATTAAGAGTTATCATTATGAGTTCATATTCATATAGAGTATCTCCAATTGCTTCTAGTTGTTCCTTGAATTGTGATATTCAAGAGAAATATTCACGAATTGTTTCTCCTTTCTGCATCCTTGTACTTTTGAGTTGGGTTCTTAGATTCATCTTTTAGTTGATGTTCTTTCCTTCATACATTCTGGTTAGGGAATAAAACATTTATTTTGTAGTCTTATTTGAAGCCACTTGAGGGATCAAGTGATCTTTAATAGAGTCTGCAATGATTCTTTTGGCCCTAACTATGTCCTTCTGGTGTTTTTCTTTAGCTGTAGCATCGATAGGTTCTGGTACATATTCCTTAATGAATCTTGCTAGGTCATTCTCTTCAAGAATGAGTGCAATGCTATACTTCTAGGCATGAAAGATATCCACACCTTCTATCTTATCAACAAGCTTGGTGTTTGCAGACATCTTGACTTGTAGTTGGGAAAATGACCAAAAAATGAAAGTGATCATAAATTAAATCCGCACTTACCAAGAGGTGTGCTTGGCTGAGGCAAGTAGTATGGTGCAGTTAGATTTCAGAAAATCCAAATTTTACCCCTTCAAACTAGGATTTTGGAATTCTGGACTCGTACTTTTGGTATTGGTTCTAGTTTCCTGGTTTTCTGATACCAATGAAAATCGGGGTTTCACTTTCTGGGAGTTCTATCCACTAGAAAAGTGCGCTGAGGCTGCTAAAGAGTTCGCTAGGCTAGGGTGCACTTTCTTGATGAGTTTAGGATGAAATTCCTCTTCAATAAAAAGCCCTAATTTTCTTGTATGAAAACAATGAAGTTTTTTCTTATCCAGTGAAAGGTGCTCTCTTCAGCTTAGCTCTGATACCATGTTAAGTTTTGAGCTATTATTAGATTTCTTTTCAATTTACTAGATAAAAATAGCATAGGTAGGATCACTGAGAGAAACACAATCACAAGATACACAACATTTATCCTGGGAAACCCTCATGGGGTAGAAAACCCAACAAAAACTTCCTTAATATAGATATCCAATACAATGTCAAGACAATAAACCAAAAAACTAGAGAATATCTAGCATTGAACAATGCGCCTCTCTCTTCCTTCTTCTCCTATATGAAACTACCAAACTTGCACACTTGATGAGTGAATGAGTGAGTGAACAAATTGTTTATGATTACAACTACGGGATACATCCTCTAGGACATAGACAAAGTGAGTCGGCTTGTGAGAGAGCCCATGAGTTGGGTGTGCCCATGATATGGGTGTGTTTTTCCTCTCTAATACGAAGATGGAACTTTGTGTGCCCCTGTGTAGGGAAGATGCCCATGATTTGGGTGTGTCATTCTCTCTGAGACATAGATGAAACATTGTGTGCCCCTGTGTAGGGAAGATGCCCATGAGCTAGGTATGTCTTTCTCTCTGAGATGAAGATGAAATATTGTGTTCCCCTGAGGAGGGAAGATTCCCATGAGATGGGTGTATCGTTTGATATGAAACAATGTGTATCGTTGTGAAGGGTGAAGGATCCCATGTGATGGGCTTACTGTTATCCTCTATGCAAATATTTGAGATGATGTGATACTCCAAATGATTCTCCTATGAGACTCAGTGAGATAGAGATATGTTAAGTAGGAAGTTCATGCGGCTGAGAACAGGTGGATGTGATCCTAGTGGTTGGGCACTAATGAGTGTGTATCCTGATGATTCTCATGTGAGACGCAGTGAGATAGAGATCTATTGACTTGGACGTCCATGTGGCTGAGCACATGTGGAAATTCCCCTAGTGGTTAAGAACTAGTGGGTGTGTGAGATCCCTTGCTATATTTTCTAAGAGTCAGACTTACCTATAACCCTAATTGTGATGTAAAGGGTACAGGTCAACCCCACCATAAAGTGAAATACAATTAATGTAAAAGATAATTAATATGGTAATTATTAATTATATTTTGAGTTATTGAGGTCGGCCCTGTTGTGCCAGTAAACACCACTTTTGATGTGTCTAGTCTAATATAAATAAAGATGATTTCCCCATTGAGGAAATACAACACAAGTGTGATTTTGTAAATTTCATCAAGTACAAGTTCAAGGGTTGAAGTTCGTACCTCTCTTGGGCGCTAGCCTTATAGGTTTTGTGAGCACTCTTTTGTGTGCTAGGTTTATGGTGTGGGAGGTATTTCTCTTGAATAATATAGCAAAGGATTGGCTAAGTTTTCTTCCCTTGCTGATAAGGGTTTCCCAGGGTACTTCTTGTGTACTTGTGCATGGTATTTCTTCTTGTGATCTTGATTATTGCAGCAAATTGTTTATGGTGTAACTGCAATTGTCTATGGTTCAAGACAAATGCTAAAATTGGAATAAACTTCATTGTTGAGCCTAGCATAGTGAAAAATAAACATGGTTTCAGAGCATAGGCCTTGAATAATCCATTGCACAAACCTTTAAAGAAAGTCGTCCTCTTTTTGAAAAACTATACGCCCTCCTAGGGTTTCCAAAAATTCCATACGAACATCTTTCTTTTTCAGTTTCAACCCTTAATATTTGGATGTTGGGGATGATTTTGGCATAGGAGAGTAAGACCTCCTATAACACACCTCCAGAGACTCTCAGAGTAAAATTCCAAGAATTTTAAATTTTTGGCCCTAGGGTTTCTAAGGTTTCACAATTTTCTGCATATTTTTGGTTTTTGGGTTTCTGCAGCTCATTGAATGATATTTTCAGCTCACCAGTATTCTCATGACTCTCTTAAGGATTATTGTTGGTATTCATAAGCCCAAAAATACCCAAGGTTGCTAGCCTAGCCTAGTCATTAGGTTTTCTAACCCAGTTGACAAGGGTTTGTGAAGAATCTGAAAAATATGAATAACAAAACTTTGGTAGAAGATAGGCTTGATGGATTAAGAAACTTCAGCTCCTGGAAGTCAATAATTTAGATCACCCTTGAGGAGGATGACCTATTGAGTGTGATACAAAAGACTCTACCAGAGACAACTACCAATAAAGAGAAGGAAGAAAGGAAGGAAGGTGACGTCAAGGCAAGAAAGATAATCATCTATTCAGTAAGAGATCATCTCCTACCTCGTATTTACAACCTGAAAACAACCTATGAAATGTATGAAGCATTGAAAGATATGTTTGAGAATGACAACACCCTCAGAGCGCTTACATTGAAGGGCCAACTTCAAAGTATCAATATGACAAAATGTGACACCGTTGTTGCCTTCTTTATGAAGATGTTAGAGATCAGAGATCAACTAGGTGCCATTGGAGAAATCATATCTGATAGAGAACTTGTTTTGACCACTCTCAATAATCTTCCAAAACATTGGGAACCATTTCATCAAAGTATCAGTGGAAGAGAAAAACTACCTACTTTTGATCGTATGTGGACAAACTGTACCCAAGAAGAAATAAGACTTAGAGTTAGAGGAGTGGAAGAATTTTGTCCTAATGACAATCATGCTCTTGCACTTCATACAAAGAGAGGAGGAATATTTAAAAGAAACTTCAGACAAACATTCAAAGATGATAAGACTTCATCAACCTCAGGTTATGATCAGAGAAGAGACATGACAAATATCCAGTGCTTTAGATGTGACAAGTATGGACACTATGCGAGAAATTGTCCTACCAGAAAGAAAGGAAGACAATATGCTTCCACCACTGACATTGATCTAGACCCACCTCAAAAGGATGAAGTCAAGAGAGATGAGGATTACTTCCTCTAAAAAAAATGCAAGACTGAGAATGATTGTAGACTAAGGTAATTTGTATGATTTAATCATTAATATGTAGTTGATTGCATTTTTTATAGTGAAGGATAGTATCCCTAGTGTGGGAGCCCTCATGAATTGGACCATTATCCCTAGTACGAGATTCCAACTTTACTTGGTTGATTATTATCCTAGTACATATATCATCAAAATCATGTAGAGTCAGTAGAGAACCTGAGAAGACATAAAATATCTTCAGGTTAGCAAATAGGAAAAAGGAGATATCTATCCTTCAAACTTCAAAGGGAGTTACTTGACTCAGAGGGAGTCAAACAAATTGAGAAGAAGGAAGAGAAATTATGTTCTCCCCTTCAGCAGTTTAGAGAGAGACAACCATTATTCTAGTTGATCCAGATGCTCTGGTTGATATCCCAAGAGATATTGCAGTAGGACATAAAAGTCATGGCTAGGCTCGACAAACTCTGCAAGAGGAAGATGAACATGCAGTCCCTCAAGGCACATCCCGAGAAAGAAAGAGACCAAAGAGTTTTTCAAGCTATCTTTCATCCATGAGCCACATCATTGATTTTCAACCTTCTTATCATGGAGACGCTACAAGAGAGAAAGTATGGCTAGATGAAATGACATAAGAATATCAATATATCTTGAAGAATGATGTATGGGATATTGTTTTGAGACTAGAAGGGAAGTCCGGAGTGACTTCCAAGTGGATCTATAATATCAAACATGTAGGTGATGGAAGTATCGAGAAATACAAAGTGAGACTTGTAGCCAAAATATTACCACAAACAAAGGGAGTTGACTATGATGAGACATTTGATCCAGTAGCCTGATACACTTCCATCTGTAATATCATCCATGAGTTGGAAACTACATCATATGGATGTAAATACAACCCTTCTCAATGGTGATATTGAGGAAGAAGGTTATATCGAGCAACCAAAGGGATTTTTGATAAATAATGAGAAATATCATGTGTACATGTTGAAGAAATCCCTATATGGTCTAAATAAAGCACCTTTTGCTTGGTACGAGAATATGGATGGATTCTTGATGAGTTTGGGCTTCAACAAGAGTGTTGTTGATCCAAACCTATTACCATATTGTTGGTGAAGAGTGTCTAATATTGGCACTGTACGTGGATGATTTACTCCTTACCAGTTCATAAAGACTTATTGTTGAATGCAAGCGAGCAATGAATTCTAACTTCGGGATGAAGGATCTGGGTATGATGCACTACTTCTTGAGACTAGAAGTATGGTAGAAAACATATGGAATTTTCTTGAGTCAAGGAAAATATGCAGTGGAGATATTGAAGAAGTTCGGTATGAAGGAGTGCAAATTCATGCCTACACCGATGGTGATGGAGTTGAAGAAAATATATGATGTTCCTACTAATTCAGGTGAGATTGATCCACAATTGAGAGGATCACTGATGTATCTGGTTAACACCAGACCTGACATATGCTATGCAGTGAATGTACTTAGTTAATTCATAATTCAGCTGAGATAGATTCACTAGATAACAGTGAAGCACGTATTGAGATATCTACAAGACACAACTGGATATGATCTGAGATATACCTTTAGTGTAGACTTGATTTTGCGGGATATGCCGATGCAGATTGGGTAGGGAGCACAGTGGATTAGAAGAGCACATCTGGTTGACGTTTTACCTTGGAGTCTATCATGATTTCCTAGTGTAGTAGGAAATAGAGCTTTGTGGCCTTGAGTACCACAGAAGCAGAGTATATAGCATTGAGTGTGGATGTTCGCGAAGCAGTGTGGCTAGGCAAGCTTCTGAAAAATTTATTTGATCATGAAATGGATCCTACCATTATTCATTGTGATAACCAGAGTTGTGTGAAACTCTCTGAGAATCTTGTGTTTCATGATAGATCGAAACACATTGAGATAAAATATCATTATAACAGAGACATGGTGCAGAAGAAATATGTACAAGTGCAGTACCTTCCTACCCATGAGCAGATTGCAGATATCTTCCATGAGAGGCTTGACCTGGTGAAGAATACCTCCCTAGTTGAGAGGAAGTGTTGATGATTATTTCCAAGATGAAGTTTGAGTACTTCCATGAGAGACTTGGCCTGGTGAAGAATACCTCCCTAGATGAGAGGGAGTGTTGATGACTACAACCAAGACGAAGATCGAGTACTTACATGAGAGACTTGGCCTGATGGAGAATTCCTCCCTAGTTGAGGGGGAGTGTTGATGATTACAGTTGCGTGAGACATTCTCCAGGACACAGAAAAAGTGAGTCGTCCTATAAGAGAGCCCATGAATTGTGTGTGCCCATGATATGGGTGTGTTGTTCTTCTCTGATATGGAGAAGGAACGTTGTGTGCTCCTATGTAGGGAAGATTCCCATGAGTTGGGTGTGTCATTCTATTTGAGACGGAGATGAAATTTTGTGTGCCCCTTTGTAGGGAATATTCCCATGAGCTGGGTATGTCGTTCTCCCTGAGACAGAGATGAAACGTTGTGTGCCCTTGAGAAGGGAAGATGCCCATGAGATGGGTGTATCGTTTGAGATGAAACGATGTGTACCCCCATGAGGGATTAAGGAGCCCATGTGTTGGGATTACTATTCTCCTATGTGCAGAGAGTTGATATGATGTAACAACCCTAGTTAAATAGTTGCTTAAGGTTTGTCAAGTATAGTTAATTAAAGAATTAACTGTCGTAATGTGTATTAGTTAAATGATGATTATTTATTAATAATATTAATTAATTAATTAATTATTGTTTAATATATGTTGATTAATTAAGTAATTGATTAATTAACACATTTAATGTTTGCATAACAAATTAAAGGTGTTTGCACTCTTTTCGTCGATGTGTGAGCAAAAAGTGAGTGCTTACATGCCTAGTTGGGCTCTGCTAGTCATGACAGCTGTATGGTAAAAGGTTAGAAAGAAAACAACTAAGCTATTAACAAGAATTAAACAAAAACTAAATAAAACTATGAGCATGGAAATAAAAATAAAAACAAATGACAATGGACCGATATCACCAATGTATTAGCTGGTCTGATAGATGAAATCCAAAGATACACAATGGAGAAAGAGGACTTGGGTCCCTTCCCTCTCCAATGGAAGGCTCTTGAGGCCCTCAACTGATTTGCTCTCCTTACAAGAAAAGATGAAATG
>ML787398.1:284071-299115 GCA_009831015.1 Picea engelmannii | reverse complement strand
CTGTAGAGGTAAATTCTTCTCTTTTCTGTTACAATAAAAATGGCTTAAAATGACAATGGCCTATAATTAGGATGGAACTCAGTTCCCTAGTAGGGCAGAAAATTCCCCAATATACAAGTCATTTAACCTTGATGAATCCTAAGAGACAAGTAACCTTGAAACCTTAAGAAAACCCTAAAAATAAAAGAATGAGAAGTGTGAATCCCTCATAATGTCCAGTCTCTGTTCACTTATTCAAGTCACCTATGCACCTGTAAAAGTCCTGACCCCTACAAGAAGTAAGAAGAACATAGAATAAAGAATATTACGTTCAGAAAAACTTAAAAAAAAAATGAAAGAATATATAGCCAAATAACCAGACGTAAAGGAAAAGAAAAAAATAAAAATAAATAAAAGCGCTCATACACAAGTCACAAGTCAATACATAAATCACATAAACCCAACAATGAATATATTTGGAGTAAAGCCAACGCCCAAGCACCAGAGCCAAGCACAAATGGGTGCCTTATTTTTCAGCTTCACGCATCCATCTACCCACAACTCCTCCAAATATACCAACATTTCCATACTTGGCAAAATCTTCTAAATGCACCCAACACATCAATTCTCAGCATCTGGTTTAGCTCCATAGACCGAGCACCAGGTTGCATAAATATTGTGTGTTCTTGAGTGTTATAATCTAAACCTAATCCATATCACATACCAAAGTCCACACATTAATTTACAAAGACCAATGCTCTACCAACTGAGCCATACACCCATTTGACATAAATTACATTAATAAAAGAAGGATCTGCATCGACTACCACAAGCTCAATGCGGCCGACAACGTATGCATTGATGCGCCCGCCATAAGAGAATGTTATTTTCATCAATAGCCTCAAGAGAATCTGTTGGTAACCAATACCACCTTTCCTGTTACCACCTTTCCTGTTGAAGAAGCTTCTTTTGCGAGTTTCAGCGAAGGTCAGGGTCGGTCAGGTCAACCATCCAATTCACTCCTATATTTGGGTACTATTGGGTTGGGTCAATTCCATGCGACTATGAAATACATGATCTAATCTCCGGAACCACTCCTTACCTATTCAGGGGGGGGCATGGGTTTCCTGGCTTTTACCGTTGAGGCGAAAGGAGTAGGATGTCCCTGTAACAGGAAGTAATAATGCAGTTGTGGATGCCTATTGATAATTCAACAGATATCTACTCTACATCTATCGCTGGTCTGGATGAAATAGCGAACTGAGATCTTCCCTGTTGGAGTTTTTTTGTCCATGAAACACAATCTAATATGTGTTTGGATGCCGAGAATGAGAATTGGTATTGGGGTTGAAATCTAGGTGGGTGAGACCATCACCATTCAATCATTACGCTCAAGAACTAAACCAAGCCCATATTCAACAGAGGAAATACTTGCACATGTAAACCACCCAAAATCTATTTGGGAATGCAATTCAACAAGAATGCATACGAAATAAATGGATAGAACTGTACATTTCGGAGAAGTTGAGAACTTAATGAGAGGGGAAAACACACAGTCCTAACAACAACATGCAGTCCATGGGCCAAGCACCCTAGAGGTATACCAAGTCGCATGCCAACACAATACAAAAGTTTACTATGCGCTCATAGTTCTGTAAGGTAAAGTTTACTATGCGCTCATAGTTCTGTAAGGTAAAGTTTACTATGCGCTCACAATTCTTCCGAATACACAACCTAGCCACACTGTATGTCAAAGTATTAACAACAGCCCCAAGCATGAGCCACGGGGAGGGATCCCATGTTGAGGCATGCTTTTCAAAGTATTGTTATTTTCTAAAGGCACCGGGCACAGCATAACAACACACAGGCCCAGCCCGAAAACTTTTAAAAATGGGTGTAGGCTCATGGGTTTTGAACCTGCGACCTGTAGCCACACAAATCACCACAACGCATAAATTGTGCAGCCCGTAAAACATAATGTTCAAAGGATAATCTACAGGAAATAAGATTAGTATGATGAGCACCTATATCTTGTGACTTCTGCGCTAACAAAAAAAAGGAAGCCAAGGCCATGGAAAATCGTACCGAGCACCAAGCCACTAGGAAGAAGCCACAGAGGAGCAGAGGGAATGTGCCACTGTATACGATGCACCCTCCAAACCTTGAAACCATGTACACAGGGTCGGCCAAGCAGGGAAATGGCCATGGCCGCTGGCCTCATCCTTCACCTAGAGCATTTAGAAAAAAAAACATGAAATGTAAAGGGGAGAGAGGGTAGGGTTTGAAGAGATAAAAAGGAGGAGACTAGGGTTAAGGGATGAGCGCTGAGGGGGAGGGGGCACGTGGGCCTCATGCGAGGACCCACTGCCTGACCTTAGATATTTTTTTTAATTATTATTATTTTTAATTTTATTTTTATGTTATTTATTTTATTTTGTTTTAATTACTTTGAATTATAAAAATTGTATTATAATTACTTGTTTTAATTGTATTTTAAATTTTAGAAGGATTAATTCAAAATTTTAAAATATTTATTTTATTTATTTAAAAAAAAAAAATTTCAAATTTTAAACTTTATTACAACCATTAATTATATTGATTAATGGATTAAATGACTAGTGGTTAATTAATTAAACGATTAAAGGATTAATAAGAGTGATTAATTAATTAAATGACTAATTAATTAAAAAGTGTAATTAACATAACTTACGATTCGAATAAAATTTATTTTGGATTAGATTAAATTTTGTTGGAGCGGACAAGTTTTGAACCTACAACCACTCACCAAGCCCAAGCACCTTGAGAAATGGACCAACACCAACATGATCCAGATGTTACTTTACAAAATAAATTCATTTATACAAATAGATTAATTATCAATAGTAACAAAGTACTATCCTGAAGTATAACCTCCCATTATCCAAGTTAACCAAGCACTAAGTTCCATGCCCTCAACCATTGAGCCAAGTGCCAAGTCCTTCCATTCTATTCCACCAGTCAAAGCCACACACCAAGCCCACAAGGGAGCATTTTGTGCACAACGTATTAACATTATAAAATTTTAATGTTAACAATGGGCTTGAAACCTATTATTATTAATCAAATATATATATCCCCTTGATTAATGAATGTAATAGTGTAACTTTATAATTTATAGGTTAAAAGTCCTTGTAGAGTAGCGGGATTTTGATGCAGGTTATGGGAAATAGTCAGGGTAGAATGGGGGTATAATAGAAAGCACCATATAAGGGATCTGATGCACTGTGGTGAGTATGGTACAGTGCTAGCGTAACTACCAGGGAGAGGGTCAATAGTTTTCTTAGGTGAAGACATCAAGCTTAGATGCTTAACCCTAACCTTGCCACTCCCCTAAAGAGAGTAACGTCTGTTTACAGACAAGTAAAAAAAAACTTACGCCTAACCCTATTTTCTAGTTTAAGCTACGCAAATGTGAAACATCCTTGAACTCACCCTCACAACTTTGGTTGATGCAGGTTAAATCATATAGGATGGTTAGGACTCAAGGAAATCGAGGTAGAGGGTCATCGTCGCAGGGGACCTCCAACACTGCCACCACCATCGCCTAAACTAGCTCTCATACTGTGCTCTTTGGAAGCCATAAATGAGACTTTAAAGGGGTTTCAACCAACAGGGATCAAAGTGGAGCCTCCACCATCTGGAACAGGTAATCCAAAAGCATCAAGGGATTCAGGGGGAGGACCTCCACTCAAAGACATCACTAGAGAACTGCAGAAGATCAAACTTCCAGAGTTTGTCGAGGGTCATGCCAGTGAAAGTGCCGAGGCATGGTTGGAAGGAATGACAAGGTATTTTTCCTTAAGGGACTATGATTTCATGATGCAGGAGCATCGCCAGCACACCAAGCGAGCCAATGTGGAGCGAGAGACAGTTGGACAAGCCAACAACAAATTTTGAAAACAATTTGGGATTGTTACGCAAGTCTTTAATGAAGCCATTTATGAAGGTGCACTTTGTGTATTGTAATGTACCTTGAGCCTTTAAGCTCTCGTCCTTTAGGTAGATAGTCGACATTTAATATATTTAATGCAGTTAGATAGGAATTTAATTCTAGAATTGATAGCCTAGAGTCCAAGAGGGAAAATGGATATAGACACCCTCATTGTATCATTGTATCATGAGAATGATCAATTCAAGAAGGAGAAGAAGAGCAAGCAGAGAATAGTGTATGAAGAACACCCATGTACAGACATTTGAATTAATAGAAGAAAGCTTTGATTCAAATTCATGATTTGTGTTATTTCTTTGTGTATTGATGTTATGCTCATGAATGTTCATTTTCTGTTATACATTTGATTTTATATGTTGTGTATGTGATTTCATGAGTGAATTGAAGTCAGAAGGGAAGAAGGAATTAGTTTCAATTGTTTCTCTATTTTGAACCAGAGAATTCCTGCAAGGAATGCAGTTGAATTGTCCGCAAGGAGTGCATTGACAGAAGGGTTCAATTAGAGATAACTTTTGTGCTCATTTCCTCGAAGGTGCAGTTAGGCATAGTGACGTGTAAGGAGTGTGCAGGACAGGCTAAGTCTCATAGTTGCGATTCTGAGCAGAGCATCGGAAGACTGTTGTTGCAGGAGTGCACAGAATCGAGTGCCTTCAACACTTAAGCATTGTTGAAGATTTTCCGCAAGGAGTGCGTGCAAGGTTTCTTTATGAAGACTGAAGTTGTGGAAAAGCTCAGGAGGAATAGACCTTTGAATTCACTAAAGGGTAAGTGCAGGGAAGCTGACGTGGAAAGTCTGAGAGAAGCGTCGTAGGTTGACAAGCGGGCGAACGAGTCTCATGGAGAGACACTTCTTCATTTCGCAGAATCATCAAAAGGAGAACGAGCAGTCAAAATCCTCTAAGGAGATTTCGCGATTCACCGAGAGCCGTCAGATCTCGTGAAGGTGCGAGGAGGTTACGGTGTAAGTGTGGAAGGGTTTGAAGTTCAGGAGGAGTTTAACCATTGATCCGTGCCACAAGAGCCGTCGGATCTACACGTGACATCACATATCGGGGACTCGCGAGGTGAAGCTCCAAAAGATCGCAACGAGAATTGCGATATCGCGAGACGTGATATCTTGACAAGTCCGGAACCATCCATTAGTGAGGACACGTGGCAGGAGATCCCAAGGAGTCGAAGTTCGGAGAATCAGGGTTTTCAAAGGTAAGAAACTATTTCACATTGGAATCGTGAAACGCGATATCCTGACGGAGGGTCGTGTGGGCCACAGTCAAGGTTAGTGGAGGACAGGTGGCATAGTGTTGGGAATCGGGGAAAGGTAAGTCCCAAATCCTTTGGTGTTAGGATTCACGATCCTGCGAATCCCAAAGTCCCGATTGAAGTAACGAGGGGTGGAAAGGTTAATCCACACGCGCACATCGGAGGTTCGGCGCATCGTGTATCGGGAGTCGGCAATTCAAAGTGCATGACATAGCGAGTTGCGAAATAGCGATAGAGCAGAAGTCCTAACAGGTTTGGGAAGAAGTCAGCATTGACTAAGGCATCGGGTCTCGGAGATTTGAGAGCCGGAGATAGACAGTGAACTTGCGAAGCTGCGAGTTCTGATTTCCCGATCAAGTGAACAAAGTGAATCACGAGAAGAGAGAATCTGTGGGGTAACGATTTCCCAATAGGCAAATAGAGGAACCTTGGAGTTCTTCGGGCCGAGAAGAAAAGAAGATCTTGTGTGAGCGGGCGGGCTGTGGTAGCACGACTGCGTCAGGTGTGGTATCAGAGCAGGATTAACTCTTTGTTTTCTGTAGCAGAGAGAGGAATTCACCATGCCGCCCAGAAGAGAGAGACAATCACCCGATCCAAAGGATAGGGAGGTGCAGAGAAGAGGCAGGCCAGTAGGGAATCCAGAAATGGAGAGACAGATGAGAGATCTCTGAGCAAGACTTGAGGAGATGGAGACAACGCAGAGATGCATAGCTAGCGCAGGGGATCTGAGTGATTCCGATAGTGAAGTTGAAGCTGAACGCGATGAGGAAGAAGTTGCAGCCGAAGATGCATCAACTGAGCGATTGATCAAAGCTATTTCCAGAATGGGTGCAAAGGCGAAGATGGACATTCCAGTTTACGAGGGAAATCTAGATGCAGAAGAGCTTCTGGATTGGATTAGAGCTCTTGATACCTACTTCGATTATGAAGATATCGAAGAGGATAAGAAAGTCAGGCATGTTGTCACATGCTTGAAAGGACATGCAGCATTGTGGTGGGACGAGCTACAAGATGACAGATGCTGCAAAGGCAAGCAGAAGATTAAGAGTTGGGATCGAATGATTGCAAAGATGAAGGCGAAGTTCATCCCAAGAGATTACCAAATTACTATGTTCAAGAGGATGCAGAACCTGAGACAGAAACTGATGGCAGTGAAAGAATACACTGAGGAATTCTATCAACTGAACATCAGATTAGGTCATCGAGAGAGCGATGATGAAAATATTGCCATATATCTGAATGGTCTGAGATACGACATTCAGGATGAATTGAGCATGGTAACCATCAGAATGGTGGAGGATGCTTATCAGATGTCTCTGAAAGAAGAGGAGAAGATGAGCCGTAAGAAAGGTCAGCGAGGGCGAGGCAAGGGTCAGCCCAGAGGCAAGGCAGTTGCCCAAGATAAATACCAGAAGCCCAAGGAGGAATGGAATAAACCTCAGGGTAAGATTGAGAGAGGTGGGACCTCACAGAGAGGGCCATATGTTGAATAGAAAGGACAACATAATGAACAGAGAGGAGATTATGCTGATGCAAACACTTTTCCTCGTACCAGAGGTAGAGGAAGAGGAAGAGGTGGAGTAATCACATGCTTCACATGTGGGAAGAATGGGCACAGGTCATTTGAGTGTCCAGAGAAGAAGAAGGATATTGGAGAAGCTCACATCACCGAAGCACAGAAGCGGGATGTTGAGGCCGAAGATACAAAAGGCAGAAGGTCACTGATGATGCGTAAAGTTCTCTTAACACCCGGGAAGGAGGTGGAGGACTCAGCTCAAAGGACCAAACTTTTCAGAACATCTTGCAAGACCAAGGATAGGGTGTGCAAGGTCATAGTAGACAGTGGTAGCACAGATAATCTCATATCTACAGAGATGGTAGAGAAGTTGGAGTTGGAGACGATTGATCACCCAAGTCCATACAAAGTTTCATGGCTACAAAAAGGACATCAGGTGAGTGTCACTAAATAATGCTTGGTTGAATTCAAGATAAGGGAGTATAATGATAAAGTACTCTGTGATGTCATTCCCATGGATTTTTTTCACCTATTACTGGGTAGACCATGGAAATATGACAGAAATGTTATTCATGATGGGAGAATGAACACATATACCTTGGAGAAGAATGGGAGAACCCATAGGTTGCTTCCGATAAAAGATAAAGAAGTGAAGCCGGAAGTAAGCAACACAGTACTTCTCATGAGTGGGAAGGAGCTTATTACAGAGGTGAAGAAAAAAGAAGATCCACAATTCTTTGTAGTCAGGAAATTGAGGATTGTTCTGACTAGCACAAGAGTGGATGATCTACCGGATGAAGTTTAGGAACTGCTGGAAGAGTTCGCTGACATCATAGTGGATGAATTACCTCGTTCATTGCCACCTATGAGGAGTGTGAGTCATCATATATACCTCATACCAGGAGCTGGTTTGTCGAACAAAGCCACGTACAGATTGACGCCACAAGAGAATGAGGAGGTCAAGAGGCAGGTCTAGGAGTTGTTGGACAAAGGATTGGTTAGGGAAAGTTTGAGCCCATGTGTTGTTTCGACAGTACTTAGTCCAAAGAAGGATGGAGGCTGGAGAATGTGTATCGACTGAAGGGAGATCAACAAGATAGCCATCAGGTACAAATTTCCATTGCTGAGGATGGATGATCTGATGGATTGCCCGAGTGGGGCAAAGTATTTTTCAAATATTGATTTGAAAAGCGGATACCACCAGATTCACATGAGAGAAGGTGATGAATGGAAAAAATCCTTCAAAACCAAAGAAGGATTGTATGAATGGCTAGTCATGCCATTTGGCTTGACAAATGCGCCAAGTACCTTTATGAGGTTGAAAAATGAAGTCTTGAGGGAGTTCATCGGGAAATTTGTCATTGTGTATTTGGAAGACATACCGATTTACAGTAAATCAGAGCCTGAACATTTGAAGCATTTGGCTACAGTGA
Source organism: Picea engelmannii (assembly GCA_009831015.1). Taxonomy (NCBI): domain Eukaryota; kingdom Viridiplantae; phylum Streptophyta; class Pinopsida; order Pinales; family Pinaceae; genus Picea; species Picea engelmannii. The sequence continues at coordinate 290,939 of ML787398.1, read as the reverse complement.
TGAGGAAGCTACAGCAGGAGAAGTTGTTGATTAACATGAGGAAATATTCATTCATGAAGACAGAGCTCATTTACTTGGTTTTTGTTATATCCAAAAATGAGTTGAGGATGGATCCGGATAAAGTGGAAGTGATCAAGAATTGGCCATCACCGAGAAATATTTTCGAGGTGAGGAGTTTTCATGGTTTGGCTAGTTTCTACCGGAAATTCATCAGGAATTTCAGTGGAATTAGCACAAAGATGATGGACACAGTGAAGAAGCGGCATAAATCTTTTCATTGGATAGCAAAGGCTGAGAAGAGCTTCAATTTGTTGAAGCGGAAGATCACGGAACAACCGGTTTTGGTGTTGCCGGATTTTCAGAAAACATTTCAGGTGAAATGTGATGCGAGTGGGTTTGCCATAGGAGCGGTCTTAAGTCAAGAAGACAGGCTGGTTGCATACTTCAGCGAGAAGTTGGATGAGGCGAAACTGAAATACTCCACGTATGATAAGGAATTTTATGCTATCATACAGGCGTTGAAGAAGTGGAGGCATTACTTGATCCCAAAAGAATTTTTATTGTACAGTGATAATCATGCATTACAGTTTGTGATTCAACAGGAGAAGTCGAATCAAAAACATGCAAAATGGGTAGAGTATATGCAGAATTTCACATTTGTGACTAAGCATATTTCAGGAACTGCTAACAAAGTGGCTGATGCTTTGAGCAGGAAGTGTTTGTTGTTGCAGGAATTCCGAGTCAAAACATTGGGTTTTGAAAATCTCGGGGACATGTACGCAGGAGATGCAGATTTTGGAGAGGCGTATGAAGAAACTGAGAATCCAGTTCTCAGAGACAGAAGCCCTTGGATAGATTATATGATCCAGGAGGGATTTCTGTTCAGAGGCAATCAACTGTGCATTCCGAAATGCTCCATGAGGGAGAACCTGTTGAAGGAGAAGCATAGTGGTGGATTGGTAGGACACTTTGGCCATGACAAAACATTCGCGAAGATGAATGAGTCATATTTTTGGCCAGGAATGCAAGACGATGTCAAGAGATTTGTTGACAGATGCAGAATTTGCTAGCATTCGAAGGGGAGAAAGCAGAATGCAGGTTTTTACCAGCCATTGCCCATACCAGAGAGGCCATGGGAGGCGATTAGCATGGATTTTGTATTGGGGTTGCCGAGGACGCAAAGAGGTGTTGATTCAATATTTGTGGTAGTGGATAGGTTTTCAAAGATGGCACATTTCATCCCATATCAGAAGACCAACGATGTGACTCATATCGCGAATTTGTTCTTCAAGGAGATCATTCGACTTCATGGATTGCCGAAAAGCATAGTTTCGGAAAGAGATACCAAATTCATAGGGCATTTTTGGAGGACCTTATGGAAGAAGCTAGGAACTAATTTGTCATTTAGTTCGGCTTATCATCCGCAAATAGACAGACAAACATAAGTGGTCAACAAAATTATGGGAAACTTGCTGAGGAGCTTGGTGATAGAGCACCATAGCAACTGGGATGGCATATTGCCACAGGCAGAGTTTGCATACAATGATTCAGTGAATCGGAGAACAGGCCGAAGTCCATTTCAGGTTGTATATGGAATGAAGCTGAGAGGAGTTTCTGAACTGAGGGATTCAGAACAGACTATGACTAGCAGTGCTAGTGCAGAAGAATTTGCTGAGGCAATGAAGGAACTTCACAATCAGGTGAAGGAGCGACTGCTGAAATCAAACCAGGAGTACAAGCGCAGAGCAGATAAACACAGAAGACAACTTCAGTTTGAAGTTGGTGATCTAGTTCTAGAACATTTGAGAAAAGAAAGGTTCTCTAGGGGAACGTACAATAAATTGAAGATGAAGAAAATCGGACCATGCAAGGTCTTGAGAAAATTCGGGGAAAATGCTTATGAGATTGAGTTACCGGATGGCATCGGAATATATCCGATATTCAATATTGCATATTTATACCCATATAGGGCTGGAGAAGCAGAGACTGGAACTGAATAGCCAGTGATCTAATGGGTGAAACAATTTCTAGTTGCAGAGAAACCACAGATGGAGTGCATACTGGATAAGAGAGTGGATAAGAAGACCAGGAGAAAGGAATACTATGAGTATCTGGTCAAATGGAAGGGTCACCCAGTGGAAGATGCCAGTTGGGAGACAGAAGCGGAGATACAGAAGCATGGACATACTGTGCAGGAGCTCATGGACAGGATCCCATGAAAGTTTTCAAGCCGAGGAGTATGATGTAGGAGCATCGCCAGCACACCAAGCGAGCTAGTGTGGAGCGAGAGACAGCTGGACAAGCCAGCACCAAATTTTGAAAACACTTTGGGATTGTTGCGCAAGTCTTTAATGAAGCCATTTATGAAGGTTCACTTTGTGTATTGTAATTGACCTTGAGCCTTTAAGCTCTCGTCCTTTAGGTAGATAGTCGACATTTAATAGATTTAATGCAGTTAGATAGGAATTTAATTCTAGATTTGATAGCCTAGAGTCCAAGAGGGAAAACGGATATAGACACCCTCATTGTATCATTGTATCATGAGAATGATCAATTCAAGAAGGAGAAAAAGAGCAAGCATAGAATAGTATATGAAGAACACCCATGTACAGACATTTGAATTAATAGAAGAAAACTTTGATTCAAATTCATGGTTTGTGTTATTTCTCTGTGTATTGATGTTATGCTCATGAATGTTCATTTCTTGTTATACATTTGACTTTATATGYTGTGTATGTGATTTCATGAGTGAATTGAAGTCAGAAGGGAAGAAGGAATTAGTTTCAATTGTTTCTCTATTTTGAACTAGAGAATTCCTGCAAGGAGTGGAGTTGAATTGTCCACAAGGAGTGCATTGACAGAAGGGTTCAATTAGAGATAACTTTTGTGTTCATTTCCTCGAAGGTGCAGTTAGGCACAATGTCATGCAAGGAGTGTGCAGGCCAAGCTAAGTCTCAGAGTTGTGATTCTAAGCAGAGCATCGGAAGACTGTTGCTGCAGGAGTGCACATAATCGAGTGCCTTCAACACTTAAGCGTTGTTGAATATTTGTCGCAAGGAGTGCGTGCAAGGTTTCTTTCTGAAGAATGAAGTTGTGGAAAAGCTCAGGAGGAATAGACCTTTGAATTCACTGAAGGGTAAGTGTAGGGAACATGACGTGCAAATTATGAGAGAAGCACCGCGGGTTGACGAGCGGGCAAACGAGTCTCGTGGAGAGACACTTCTTCATTTCGCAGAATCATCAAAAGGAGAACGAGCGGTCGAAATCCTCTGAGGATATTTTGCGATTCATCGAGAGCCGTCAGATCTCGTGAAGGTGCGAGGAGGTTACGGTGTAAGTATGGAAGGGTTTGAAGCTCAGGAGAAGCGTAACCGTTGATCCGTGCCACAGGAGCTATTGGATCTACACGTGACATCACATATCGGGGACTCGCGAGGTGAAGCTCCAAAAGATCGCAACGAGAATTGCGATATCGCGAGACACGATATCCCGACAAGTTCGGAACCGTCCATCAGTGAGGATGCGTGGAAGGAGATCCCGAAGAGTCAGAGTTCGGAGAATCAGGGTTTTCAAAGGTAAGAAACTCTTGCACATTGGAATCACGAAACACGATATACCGACGGAGGGTCATGTGGGCCACAGTCAAGGTTAGTGGAGGACAGGTGGCATAGTGTCGGGAATCGGGGAAAGGTAATTCCCAAATCCTTTGGTGTTAGGATTCGCGATCCCGCAAATCCCAAAGTCCCGATTGAAGTAACGGGGTGTGGAAAGGTTAATCCACACGTGCGCATTGGAGGTTCGACACATCGGGTATCGGGAGTCAGCAATTCAAAGTGCATGACATCACGAGTTGCGAAATAGTGATAGAGCAGAAGTCCTGATAGGTTCAGGAAGAAGTCAGCGTTGACTAAGGCATCGGGTCTCGAGGATTTGAGAGCCGGAGATAGACAGTGAACTTGCGAAGCTGCGAGTTCTGATTTCCCGATCAAGTGAACAAAGGGAATCATGAGAAGAGAGAATCTGTGGGGCGCAGATTTCCCGATAGGGAAATAGAGGAACCTTGGAGTTCTTCAGGCCGAGAAGAAAAGAAGATCCTGTGTGAGCGGGCGTGCTACGGTAGCGCGACTGCGTCATTTCACTTCAAAGGTGAAGATAACAATTTTTTAGTTGAGAGACAGTGCCTTGAACTGGTGGGGAAACCTGGAAAGGCAACTGCATCTTACCCCAGACATTGTATCTTGGGAAATTTTCGAGGAGAGGTTCTGAAGGAAATATCTACCATCTTACTATGAGGAACAGTAGGTAGGGGAGTTTCATGCTCTAGTACAGGGAAACAAGACTATAGAAGAATATAAGATTAGGTTTATGTAATTGGTCAAATATGTTTCGTATATGGATAGTGACCAACGACAGACATAACACTTTGTCTATGGGTTGAACCCTAAGATAAGGGCTATGGTGCAGATGTGGAAACTGTCTTTAGTAGTGGAAGTTGTGGAAAATGTGCGTTATGCGGAGGAACACATGAACTTAAATGGAGGTACGAGACCAACCTTTCCACATTGTCCTGGATTCGTAGGGAAGGCCCCTAGGGCATTTCCCAGGGGAGGGGGCTCAAGGCCACCTCCATATGGTAATAGAGTCGCACCAAGGACAGTATCCGCAGGGATTTCAATGGTAGCAAGTGCAACATCTCGTTCATCACCAACGACGCAGGCAAGTCCAAGGCCATCTCAGGGAGCAACTAGTAGGGGCAGGGGTTCCAGGGGAAGGAAATCATTTCAGAGACAGTCATAGAACAATGCGCAGGTTCAATCTCATGTTACCTGTTGGGGATGTGGAGGACCCCATTACCAGCGTGACTGCCCAGAGTTACAATCAGGATTTGTGCATAGAGAACGAAAGGTCCCGATGGGAAGAGCAAGTAGAAACCACCAGATTTACGCAACGGTTAATAATCGTCAGGCCGAACATCAATCCACGACGGTGGAGTCATCAGGTACGCTAAATCATATCAACGTTAATATTTTATTTGATTCTGGTGCTACAGATAGTTTCATTTCACCATATGCATTATAAAAGAGTGGGTTGGCAGCCTACGAGCATGATGAATTTAAACAAGTCAAGATGGCTTCGGGGAAAAAACAAGCGGTAGGACCTAGCGTCGATAGTTGTATAGTAGACCTGAGAGTGTGTACTACCAGGTTGAAGGTATACGTCACTGATATCAGGGTGTATGACCTAATCATTGGAATGGATTGGTTAGAATCTCATCGAGCTTTGGTAGATTGTTTCACAAAAAGGGTGCTTTGTGTCGAAGATGAAGGAAGACCAGTAGAGATCCATGGTGTACGGATAAAGGTGTCATTACGCTTTATCTCAACTATGAAGGTTAAGTGATGCTTGAGGCAAGGGTGTCGACTATATGTAGTGGAAGCAGTGAATGAAAGGAAGGGGCTCTCCTTGGATCAGTACCCAGTATTGTCATAATTTAAGGATGTTTTCATGAACGAGTTACCAAGGTTACCTCCTGAGAGGGAGCTTGATTTTACTATTGAGCTAAAACCTGGTGCAAAACCAATTTCCAAGACTTCGTATTGGATGACTGTGCTAGAACTTTGTGATTTACAAATGTAGTTGAAAGAGTTACTGGACTTAGGGCTAATAAGGCCCAGTGTTTCACCTTGGGGTGCACTAGTAATTTTTGTAAAGAAGAAGGATGGTTCCTTACGATTGTGTATAGAATACAGGGACTTGAACCATGCTACAGTGAAAAATAGGTACCCAATGTCGCGAATATATGACCTCTTCGATCAGATGAAAGGAGCAGTGACATTCTTAAAGATCGATTTGCGATTAGGGTATCACCAGTTAAGGATTAAGGAAGGTGATATCCCAAAAAATTCCTTTCGAACTTGGTTTGGACATTACGAGTTTGTCATAGTACCTTTTGGATTGACCAATGTTCCAACAGTATTCATGAGCCTCATGAACGGAGTATTCCAGAAGTACCTAGACTATTTTGTACAAGTCTTTCTAGATGACATCCTCATCTATTCCAAAAATGAAAGAGAACATGAGGAACACTTATGAGTGGTGTTGTCCTGCCTTAGAGAGAGAAAATTGTATGGGAAGTTGTCAAAGTGTTCCTTCTTCTAGAAAGAGATCCATTATTTAGGTCATATCATTTCCAGTGAAGGAATCTCTATGGACCCAGAAAAGGTAAAGGCCATTATGGAGTGGCCAGTGCCGAAAAATGCCCATGAGGTGAAAAGCTTCATGGGGCTAGTAGGTTATTATTGGAGATTTGTGGAGGGATTCTCTAAAATAGCGAAACCCATCACCACTTTATAGCACAAGGGGGTCATGTATGAATGGACATAATAATGTGATAGTGCATTCATTGAGATTAAGAGGTTACTAACTAGTGCACCAATTCTATGAGTGTCGGATATGGAAAGGGACTTCACAGTCTGCATGGATGCCTCAAAGCAAGGTTTGGGGGCCATTCTAATGTAGGATGGAGGAGTGATAGCTTATGTGTCAAGGAATTTGAAGAAACACAAAGAGCTATATGTGACTCATGATTTAGAGTCGGTAGTTGTAATGCTAGCTATGAAACTTTGGAGGCACTATCTTGTGGGGCGAAACTTTGAGCTCAAAATGGACCATCAAAGTTTAAAACATCTCTTCACTCAAAGGGATCTAAATGCCAAGAAAAGGCGATGGAGTGAGTTTATGAGTGAGTACGATTTTGGTATTTCATACATCAAAGGAAAGGAAAATGTGGTCACAGATGCCTTGAGTATGAGACCATGCGTCTTCTCCTTGGTACCCTTAAAGGTCAATCTAAGGGAACATGTGTTGA
>ML787398.1:220890-252689 GCA_009831015.1 Picea engelmannii | reverse complement strand
TGAGGGTGAGACGAGAGGTGATGAGGTGTGAGAGGGGTTACAGGGGGAGACAGATGGCAGAAGGAAAAAAATGGAGGGGGCAAGAGATGACACATAATGGGCACGCTCTTAGTGAGAGGTTGTCGTGGAAGGGAATGGAACACATGGTAGGTGGTGAGTGGACGATGAGATAAGGGAAGGGGCCATATGGACCAGAAAAGGGGAAGTAGGCGGGTGTCGGAGGATGAGGAAGGGCTAGAGGGAGCATAGTCCACAAACCGACCCGACGAGAAAGGGCCCACGCTGATTAAACACAGAGTGGAGGGAGAGGTCTGGATCACCTGCACGCCATTGATCCATGCGCTTCAATCGCAGTCATCGAAAATATGCACCTCGGATTCCGGACCCCCCCCCTCCGCTTAACAGTAGAAAGGCGGGGGGGGTCCGGAATCACCTCACGCGCCGTTGATACGGGCGCTATGATCGTAGCCGTTGGAGAGATGTGCCCCAGATTCCGGACCCCCCCCCCCTCCGCTTAAAGGTAGAAAGGTGGAGGGGGTCCAGAATCGCCTGTACACCGTTGATCTGGGCGCGTGGATGTCTGCCGTCCAGATCCGTCTGCTACTTATCACAAGCACATTTGCATCCCGAACTTAGGACAAGTGGGCTTTTTACCCATTCCTTCGCATTTTACCCCCATACCAGAAATATCGCTAACAGTTCCTATCGAACTAAGGACTAAAGAAAGGGAGCTAGTGCTTTGTCGTTAAGCGGCGGGTAGATCTGGACAGCCAAAATATGCCCGCCCAGATCTACGGTCAGGATTTTATTTTGAAAACCTCTCGCCACCCTATCTTCAAGATTGGACCTCATGGTATCGCTGAGTCGTGAAAACACGAAAATGCACCTGGTTTGTTTGGTCTGTGGTCCTAACCCATGATCATAGGGAGGTGAATAGGGGAGAACTAGCACGCACTAGACCCCCGTAGGACTTCGGGGATTCGGTCCCTTGAGGTAGAACTAAAATTTTCATTAATTTTGTAGTGGGTATGTTACATTAATATATGTTGATTAATTAATTAATTGATTAATTAACACATTTAATGTTTGGATAACAAATTAAAGGCTTAATAAATTTTAATTTATTATTAGAAAACTTTATGTATGACGGGAAAGGGGATTGAATGGAGGGATAAGGTATTGAATGGAGGGATAAGGTATTAAATGGAGGGATAAGGTGGGTGGCATTAAATGAAGGGAGGAGGCAGTGAATGGGAGGGGGATATGAGGGGGTAGATGATTCGAGAGAAGCACTTATGGAATTTTGGGGAAAGGGAGCATTTTGAGAGCAGGGATTGTATTTTGTTGTCTGATATTGTTCTGGTTTGGGGTTTGGGTGGATTGTTATAGGGGGTGCACCAGGTTGCTAGGATTTTTGGGCTCGGGGACCAGGAATCCTCATAGAATCTTGGAGATAGGGAGCCGGACAAGCTCTGTTCCTAGCTGGCAGGGAGGAAGATTCAGTTTTGGGTAGAGTTTGGGCAGAGCAACAGAGAGGACAGACGTAGATTGGAGAAACAACATCAGACAGAGGTATGTATTTTCAGGATTTCAGGGGGTTATCATTAAACTGTTGAATATGTTGTGTTATGTGGTTATTATGTAATTTATTTTCATGTTGTTAATAAATTAAATTTCTGCAAAATATTAAATGGTTATATGTTGATAATTAAAATGTACAGGATAACATTTATCTATCCTCTATTTTAACTTGTGTTTTATAAGTCTCTGGGGTAGAGACCTTATAGATGATGTGATACTCCAGATGATTCTCTTTTGAGACTCAGTGAGATAGAGATCTATTGAGTAGGACATTCCTGTGGCTGACCACAGGTGGACATGATCCTAGTGGTTGAGCACTAGTGAGTGTATATCCTGATGATTCTCCTGTGAGACACGGTGAGATAGAGATCCGTTGACTTGGACGTCCCTCTGTCTAAGCTCATTTGGATATGCCCCTAGTGGATGAGCACTAGTGGGTGTGTGATATCCCTTTCTATATTGTCTAAGAGTCAGACTTACTTGTAACCCTATTTGTGATGTGAAGGGTACATGTCAGCCCCACCATAAAGTGAAAGATAATTAATATGGTAATTATTAATAATATTTTGAGTTATTGAGGTCGGCCCTGTTGTGATAATAGACACCACTTTTTATGTGTCTAGTTTAATATAAATAAAGGTGATTTCCCCATTGAGGAAATACAACACAAGTGTGATTTTGTAAATTTTAGAAAGTACAAGCTCTAGGGCTGAAGTACGCACCTCTCTTGGGCGCTAGCCTTATAGGTTTTGTGAGCACCCTTTTGTGTGCTAGGTTTATGGTGTGGGAGGTATTTCTCTTGAAAAATATATCAAAGGATTGGATGGGTTTTATTCCCTTGCTGAGAAGGGTTTCCCATGATACTTCTTGTGTACTTGTGCATGGTATTTCTTCTTGTGATCTTCGTTATTGCAACAATTTGTTTATGGTGTAACTGCAATTGTATGTGGTTCAATAAAAAATATAAAATTGGAATAAACTTCATGCTTGACCCTATCCTAGTGAAAAATAAACATGTTTTCATAGAATAGGTCTTGAATAATCCATTACACAAGCCTTCAAAGCAAGGCGTCTTGTTTTTGTATAACCATACGACCCTCCTAGGGTTTTCAGAAATTCCATATGACCCTCTGTATTTTTTAGTTTCAGCCCATAATACTTGGACATTGGGGATAATTTTTGCATAGAAGAGTACGAAATCCTCCAGCGCACCTCCAAAGACTCTTAGAGTAAAATTATGAACATTTTAAATTTTTGTCCCTAGGGTTTCTAAGGTTTCGCAATTTTCTGCATATTTTTGGTCTTTGGGTTTCTGCAACTCATTGAAGGAGATTTTCATCTCACCAGTATTTTTGTGACTCTCTTAAGGCTTATTTTTGGTAGTCATAAGCCCAAAAAAACCTAAGTTTTCTAGCCTAGCCTAGCTGTTAGGTTTTCTAGCCCAGTTGATAAAGGTTTGTAAAGAATCTAAAAAATATAAAGAAAAAAACTTTGGTAGAAGATAGGCTTGATGGATCAAGAAACTTCATCTCCTGGAAGTCAATACTTCACATCACAATTGAATATGATGACCTATTGAGTGTGATATAATAGACTCTACTAGAGACAGATAACGATGAAGAGAAGGAAGAAAGGAAGGAAGATGACGCCAAGGCAAGAAAGATAATCATCTATTCAGTAAGAGATCATCTCCTACCTCGTATTTCCTACCTGAAAAAAACCTATGAAATGTATGAAGCATTGAAATATATGTTTGATATTGACAACACCCTCAGATCGCTTACATTGAAGGGCCAACTTCATAGTATCAAGATGACAAAAAGTGACATTGTTGTTTCCTTCTTTATGAAGATGTCAGAGATCACAGATCAATTATGTGCCATTAGAGAAATCATATTTGAAAGATAAATTGTTTTGACCACTCTATATAATCTTCCAAAACATTGGGAACCATTTCTTCAAAGTATCAGTGGAAGAGAAAAACTACTTACTTTTGATCATCTGTGGATAGATTGTACCCAAGAAGAAATAAGACTTAGAGTTAGAGGAGTGGAAGAGTTCCTTCCCGATGACAACCATGCTCTTGTACTTCATACAAAGAGAGGAGGAATATTTAAAAGAAACTTCAGACAAACATTTAAAGATGAGAAGACTTCATCAGCCTTAGGTTATGATTAGAGAAGTGACATGACAAAGATCCAGTGCTTCAGATGTGACAAGTATGGACACTATGCGAGAAATTGTCCTACTAGAAAGAATGCAAGACAATATGCTTCCACTACTAACATTGATCCAGAACCACCTCAAAAGGATGAAGTTAAGAGAGATGAGGATTAATTCCTCTAAAATAAATGCAAGATTGAGCATGACTGTAGACTAAGGTAATTTTTCTGATTTAATCATTAATTTGTAGTTGATTGCATTTTTTATAGTGAAGGATATTATCCCTAGTGTGGGATCCATCATGAATTGGACCATTATCTCTGGTACGGGAGTCCAAATTTCCTTGGTTGATTATTATCCTAGTACAAAGATCATCAAAATACTTTAGAGTCATTACATCACCTAAGAATACATAAAACATCTTCAGGTTAGCAAACAGGAAAACAGAGATATCTATCCTTCAGACTTCAGAGGGAGTTACTTGACTTAGAGGGATTAAAAATAATTGAGAAGAAGGAAGAGACATTACCTTCTCCCCTTCAACATTTCAGAGGGAGACAACCATTATTCCAGTTGATCCAGCTGCTCCAGTTGATATCCCTAGAGATATTGCAGTAGGACATAAAATGCATGTCTGGGCTCGAAAAACTTTGCAAGAGGCAGAGAGACATGCAGTCCCTCAAGGCACATCCCAATAAAGCAAGAGACCAAAGAGATTTTCGATCTACCTTTCATCCATGAGCCACATCATTGATTTTGAGCCTTCTTGTCATGGAAAATCTATAGTAGAGAAAGTATGGCTAGATTCCATGAAAAAAGAATATTAGTCTATATTGAAGAATGATGTATGGAATATGGTTCTGAGACCATAAGGGAAGTCTAGAGTTACTTCCAAGTGAATCTATAAGATCAAGCATGTAGTTGATGGAAGTATCGAGAAATACAAAGAGAGACTTGTAGACAAAATATTCCCACAAAAAGAGGGAGTTGTCTATGATGAGACATTTGATCTAGTATCCTGATACACTTCCATCCGTACTATCATCCATGAGTTGGAAACTATATCATATGGATGTAAAGACAACCCTTCTCAATGGTGAGATTGAGGAACAAGGTTGTATTGAGCAACCAAAGGGATTCGTGATAATAACGAGAAATCTCATGAGTACAGGTTGAATAAAGCCTTCAATACTACATATGGGTGGATTTTTCCATGAAACTTTTCCACATTTCATACATTTGTCGAAAAATATGTAGTAAGTTAAGCATTTTTTTCATTTTTTTATTAAATTGTCTGTGATTATCGTCGCTATTGCAATGAAAGTTCATCGCTATAGCAACAATAATGCTTAACCATTATAATGCATATCCGACAACCGTTATAACCTAAAAAATAACTCCAAACCATATAACCATTAACCCCTAACACTTATAACCCTAATGTGTGACTTATAATCCTTAACTCCCCTAAACCTCATCCCTATGACATGTAATTCCTATCACCCTAATCCTTATAAACTAGATCCATGCAACCACTAACCCTTATAACACCAAACCCCTAGCAGTTATAACTTATAGCTTTAATTATTATAACGCCTTACCCCTTGCTCGTATCACGTTATACCCCTATAACCCTTATCACCTCTAATTCATGACCTTTATAATCCACGATGTAACAACTTACCTATATAATCCCTTACCCTTTGAAAAATTATCACCATTGAATTTCTTGATGCTATAACTATGACCAATGTAACCACTCACTCATATAGCTCATATAAAACCTATAATAATTTCCATTTAAAATTTATAATTAATATAAACCCTAACCCCTATAAACTTGCAATCCTAAATCCCTTAATCCCTTAACTCTTATAACTCTATAACACCAAACCTTGTAACCACTAGGCCCTAACATATATACCTAACACATAATCCTTATGAAAACATACATGTAACTTGTATAAACCCTCACCCTTAAAAAACTCAATATAAACCTTAAGACATATATCCCCAACCCTTATAAACCATACCACTAGAACACATACTCTTTAACGTTAGTATGTTTAACCATCATAACCCCTAATCCCCATAAAAATTATCACCACTAACCCCTATATAACCTCTAATCTAACCCATGTCACCTACAACTTATAACCTCTATAAATGTCAAGCATAACCCCATAACATATAACTTTTATAATTTCCATCACCCCAAACCCCTAAACTCTTAACATGTATAACTAGTGTAATATCCCTAAGTCCGAACCCAATTGTAAATGTACTTAAGTTGGTGAGTTGTTTTGATATCGTTTTTGTATGCACATTTCATGGCATAGGGTGCACATGTACCGCGCAGTAAGAAGAGGAAGTGTGCATATTCCAAGATACCGCACGCAACAACTTAAGTGCGCGTGATTTTGAGGCCATGGCGCCTTTGTGTATATGTGGTGTTTTATAGGCCGGTGAGCCAATTTTGTGACGATTAGGCCGGAGAGCCTAGATGCTAAATGTCAGTGTGTCTATTTTTGTATATGTCTCATGATTAATATAAAATACATCGTTGTCGCAGACCAACCACAATACAAGAGTATGGGGGACTAAACTCCACTGGTTAGGGAAAGGGAGGGGCCTAAAAGTTCAGGAAAAGGGGTAAGCTAGGGAGCTTAAGCCAAAAATGAATATTATATTAATATTTCTTAAATCATAAAGTATGGATAATTATTTTATCCTAAGTTCTAAAGTTGGGGACAAGTGGGGCCATGGTATCTCCCAACATGACAAGTGTCAAGTTGGGGACATGCATGCATATTGTTGGGACTTAGTTCATTTTCCCATATTTTCCATCATTCCCTCCATCATTTAGCCATGATTCAATGACCATTGTCACTCATGCAGTCATTTATCCTTCATACATTCATGTCACTGTATCAAAACTTGTATCCATATCCATACTTGTTCGTGTAGCTGGTTATGTTGGTAGCTGGACTGAAGAAGCGGGTTGTCAGGCCCATGGGATATTGAAGAGGCGGGTTGTAAGGCCCATGAGAAATTTCTATCTAGGTGAGATAATTGTTGGGAATTTATTTCCTAAAGGTGCTAAACTGTAGCTACAGTGCTCTGAGACTTCTTGTTCGTCCTGTTGCTGAAGCCTGGAAAGGAAGTGGGGCAGTTGAAGGACTGTTGAGTAGAGAAGGGGCATACTTCCTGGGGTGGGAAAGGCATGTGGGGAATGAGATACTGTAGGTTGTTAGTTTTATTTGTCACCTTTGACAATGTAATGTTCCCAATCCATTATGCTAGGAACATCACGGTTTTGGTGTCTTTTTAAACCTTTTTTGGTTGTGGTATTTTGTCAAACACTTTGCTTATAGTTATGCTTAGGGTTTTACTAATGTTTTTATATGTGTGTTTGCAGCAATAAACAATAATATACAATCATGGAACATACCTCAACCATATGCAATATGATAGACAAGACAAAACATCTCAAATCTAATTTTATTCATGAATAGAAGAACCTGCTACAATGAAGATGTTGATCTGGAAAACTCAATAGATGGATCCAATAATATAATAGGAGTTGCTATAAAATGCTCCAATAGAAGTCCACTAGCCTCCCAAAGGATAAATACTCAATGAATATTAAGACACGAATAGATCTGGCCATATGAAGTGCCAAATCTCTAACTGAATGATGCCACGTCTTGTTGGAATGCTGAAGCTCCTCAATAATTTGGCCCAGCTGTCAAAGATTTCTGATCACCCTGGTAAACATGCCAAACAATATATCGATTGAAGGAAATAACAACCTAGGGGCCCGAATCTCCAATATCCCTCTCAAACCCTATGGATTTGAACCTCCTCCAAGGAATGGTGCGCCCACTTGAATGCTTGAAACCCTAGATAAATCGACCACTATCCTAGAGACCTCCAATAGCTCCACCAATCCTCTAGAATGATAGATTGGGGCATGACAATGAAAACCCAAGTGCTCAACTTGGAAAAATACCTGCTAGATCCTTAGATCTAGCTACCCTCCAAATAATGGTGTGTCCTCCTCTTGGGAAATCATCCCACTCTTAATATAAATAAATCCTCAACTGAAACACCTCTGGAAACAACCAAGAATGATGCTAAGACACCTGGAAGGAAAAAAAAATACCTGGAATTCCCACAATCTCCTCTCCTCAACTAGATTGAGCCTTCTCTCAAGGAATGGTGTGCCCCCCAACGGTGCACCCCCCTCCTCTTCCTATGCCTGTGGTTGGTGTAGAACCCTCTTGCATTGAATAGATCAAAACTAGAATGGTGTGGGAAAGTATTGCATCTTCGAGACCAAGCTTGGGACAAGCTAGGTGGAATCTTTCACCACTGAACCGCCCTCTAGGGTTTGTTAAGTCAAAACCCTCAAAACCCCCAATGTTGGGCTCACTAGCTAGAAGCCAGATATCAAAAGATGATCATACATGAATGAATAAATAAAGGTCCTTGCCTTTCCTTTATATTTACTTCTCACCTTCTCCCTCCAAAGTGAATTTCATTTTATTAATATTTAATTAATTAATTAAATCACTTTAATTAATTAATTAACCTTTTTACCTCTGAAAAACACCTTATCTCTCCTTGTGGATTCCCTGGCCACTGAAAGTCACTTCTAGCCATCCCATCCTATAGTGTTTCTCCTCCTGATTCCAATGAACTATTACACTAAGAGGTTCCTCCAAGCAATGTTCCCAAAATGACCTCTTCAGTGAATTTAATTGATTTATAGCTCAAAATACTCAAAATCATGGAAATTGTTGGAATGCAACGAAACCAAAGCCAGCCTATGAGGAATGGATCATAATGATGAAATGGGGTGGACAATGCAATATGGATCCCAAAATTCCTCTCAATAACCTCTGTACTCGCTATAGCACCCATCTAGCTACTCTGGACATCGTAAACCTCTACAATGTAATGATGTCCCAAAGTGGGGACATTACAGTCCTCCTTGCTAGAAAATTGTTTGTCCTCAAGAAATAACTAAATCCCCTCAAGTATAATACCAGGATCCAATGTACACCTATGGGATACATAGTAGAACCCATCGAAATATGAAAACTCATACACTCTTCCCCATGGGTCCCATATCAAGTCATGGACTGCTAGCCCCCAGGAAGCATAATCCTGAAATATACCAACTCTGTGAGTCTCTTGCACATGACACATGGCCTCATCCCAAAATGAGTCCATCCTCCAAGACACTATCAATATCAACATGGCCTCCATCAACTGCACATGCTGGTGCAAGAATGAGGAACTGCAAGACCTCTGTGGGACACCCTCAAGCGATGTGCTCCCCTCAACACTGAAGCTCAACGGAAATTCAGGACAACTTTCCCCTGCAAAGGTCCACTCAAATATGTCAGTCAGTGAAATTCTCAATCCTACAATCCTTGGGTCCCATGCTAGCCTCTATCGAATATCACCATTCTAGCCCTGCACTACTCTGACTATGATTGTCTGCCCCCTACATACATACTGGATCCTCCTATCTTGGATCCTCATGTTGAAATATCTGTGACCATTGGACCTGTTGTCCAAGAACTGTATCTATAAGGACATCTCTGTAGAAGAAGTACCTGTCCACCAATATCCACGTCTGATCATAATGATCAAGAGTGAAAAGATGCCTTGCTCTATCAGACAAATCACTGCAGACCCACTCCAAACCGACCCCTGGTGGAGTGTGTATCTCTCTAGTGCAACCTGGGTCACCATCTAGTGAAACACCCTGCTAACCAAGTGAACTCTTGGATCCCATGTTAGACTTGGAATTTTATCACTTTCGATCTCCTCTAACTTCTCTGGTATTAGACTGGTCACCATCAGAATCCCTCTGTTCTCATCTGCTATCATCTGGCCTATGATGCTCACCATCATGCACCAAGTCTCAACTAGATGCCTATGCCGATCCATCTCTATCCGGCTGGAGGCTATAAAGATACTCATGTCAGGTGGTCTCGGCCTAGCCAGTCCCCATGTCCTCAGCCACGACCTATCCCTCCTCCTTCCACTGTCTATGATAAAAGTGTCAGGACATGCTAATAGAAACATCTGCAACTGACTATAGGAATGGAAGGTGTCACATGCTTTGGTCAATCCCAAGGATTCGACAAGAAGCTCGTCCATCAGTACCCATGATAAATACTCTCTTGTGGTCATCACTGAATCCCAACCATCTAGTACAGCCGGAAGTAACTCCTCCGACTATTGGTCAACCAACCTCCATCTCTCATCTCCCATGCAACTGCTGAAATGGTGAAGGTGATCTCCCACAACTATGTGTTGCTGCAAAGGACTGACATCTGCATACTCCCCTAAGTGTGTCTCCTCCCTGCAAGGCACTATACCCCTTTGGATTCCACCATACATCTTGGCATGACTCTGTGAGCTATCCCTCATCACCGTATTCTTCGTCATAATCATGTCGTCTCCCACAGACTCATGCTGCATCATAGATTAAGGGTGTATTGCTAGATCAACCTCTACATGGAGGTCATCTATGCTCGGAACACAAATGGAAGTGTCCTCCATCAACTGGTTCTCCTATGATATATCACCAACATCTCCTAGCAACGTGATTGAATGATATATATGAGTGTCTACTAAGACAGATGAAGTGGATCTCTGATAAATCTCCTCAAGAGGCTCGTCTGAACTAGACTCTGATTCTTGAATGGATGTCTGTGTGCCTCTCAAGAATCCTCGAGTGCTCTCCAAATCCTGAGTAAGTCTATCCAACTCCTACTCCTTCTCCCTCAGAGCCTCATGATACATCTCACCAATCCTCAATATATAGTCCCTGTCAGTCAACAACTGCTGGTAGTCGGTCCTCATCAGAGATACTCTCTCCCTGAGAGTATGAAAATCATCCATGGAAAATCCCCCATATGAACTTCCATGTGCCACTGATGCTCTCAAGTAGTAATATTCCATTAATGCATGCATGTCATCACTACGCCTGGTGGCTTCCATGATCATATCCTCACTAAATCTCAACTATGCTGCTAAGTGGTGTGACTCCTAATCATAGTCATGTTGAGGTGCCACCTCATATCCCTCACTGTTGGTGTTAGTCTTTCTAGTGTCAACTCTGTAATCCCTAAAACCACTCTATGCATAAGATAACATACTAAACTTCCCATTGTCTACTGTTCTGCTGGGTCCTCCTATATGAGACTGTATATCATCAACAACTAGCTCTCCCTGAATCATACTGTATCTGGTGTGAGCAGTTGTATCCTCCTGTGCACTCACCCTGCTACTATCATTTGCAGCTGGATCCCATATAGTTGTGTCCAGACACGTGATATGGTCATCCTAAATACTAAAGAGTGCATCCTCATCAATGTAGTCCGATCCTAGAAGTAAGTGCTCCATCAACATGTCAGTCTCCACAATCTGCTCAACTAATGGAGTCTCCAAAATCTATGACTCAATCTCCTCATGTTGGTCTGTATGTGTAAGGCCAACTGTTTGTACATCATGTATCTCATCCTAGATTTGTGGATATACATGTCCATGGTGTGCATCCCTCACACAAGGCTCATCCATCATGTTTGACATGCCACTAATATTCTCGGGTGATGTGGCTGGCATAGGTGTCTAGAAAGATGATAGATGTTTCACGATCCTCATAGGAAGCTCATCAGATCTAGGTGCTAACATTTGTGAGTCCTCACTAGTGTCACCACTCTGCTGAGGTGTAAGGTCATCAACAATATGTGATATGTTTGCTGAAACATTGGTGCTATCGTCTTGTCTATGTGATTGTCTATCCACTACACAAGGGTCACTATCCTCCTCAAGCGTGCAAGAATCACTCACCTCTATGAAAGAGTCATTATCACTAGCCTCTGTTCCAGAGTCACTATCATCATCAAGCTACCCCAAACCAGCATCTATCGCTCCATCCTCACACACCTCATCATCACTGTCATAGTGTGCCTCCATGATGTGCTCCTGATCATTACCCCTACACCTATGATCTGGTTCCCAAGGCACCTTGCAATTGTAGAAAAGTTGTGTGCTCCTAATGGGTGTGGGGTTCCTAACCATCTAGTTGTTACTGCTCTCTTTTCCTCTGGTACGATGATCCTGTGTAAAATATCCTCTTTTCTCCAATGGGGATTTATATAGGATGCATACTGTGGGAAGGTTATTAGGGCCTTACTTTCCTTGCTAAGGGAGGAATATTTTATTTCCAAGCATGTTATCTCAAAGGATATCTCATCCATTTATTTCCAACTATCCATTTATCCCTATGAGATACCCCTCAGGTTGGCAGGATTTTAAGCTATGATACCACTGTAATATTCCCAAGCCATTATGCCAGGAACATCACAGTTTTGGTGTCTTTTTAAACTTTTTCCAGTTGTGGTATTTTGTCAAACACTTTGCTTATAGTTATGCTTAGGGTTTTACTGATGTGTTTATATGTGTTTTTGTAGAAATAAACAAAAATATACAATCATGGAACATACCTCAACCATATACAATATGATAGACAAGCCAAAACATCTCAAATTTGATTTTATTCATGAATAAAAGAACCTGCTACAATGAAGATGTCGATCTGGAAAACTCAATAGACGTATCGAATAATATAATAAGAGTTTCTACAAGATGATCCAATAGAAGTCCACTAGCCTCCCAAAGGCTGAATACTCAATGAAGATCAAGACATGAGTAGATCTGGCCATATGAAGTGCCAAAGCCCTAACTGAATGATGCCACGTCCTGTTGGAATGTTGAAGCTCCTCAATAATTCGGCCCAACTGTCAAAGATGTCCAATCACCCCAGTAAACATGCCAAATAGTAGATCGGCTGAAGGAAAGAACAACCCAGGGGCCTGAATCTACAACTCCAAGATCCCTCCCAAACCCTATGGATCTGAACCTCCTCCAAGGAATTTTGCGCCCCTTTGGATGCCTGAAACCCTAGATAAATTGACCTCTCTCCTAGAGACCTCCAACAACTCCACCAATCCACTAGAATGATATATCGGGGAACGATAATGAAAACCCAAGTGCTCAACTTGGAAAAATACCTACTAGATCCTTATATCTAGCTACCCTCCAAATAATGGTGCGCCCTCCTCTTGGGAAATCGTCCCACTCTCAATACAAATAAATCCTCCACTGAAATTCCTCCAAAAACAACCAAGAATGATGCTAAGACACCTGTAAGGAAAACCCAATACCTGGAATTCCCACAATCTCCTCTCCTCATCTAGATCGAACCTTCTCTCAATCAATGGTGTTCCCCCCTTGCTAGATACCCCCAATGGTGTGCCCTCCTCCTCTTTCTATGCATGTGGTTCGTGTAGAACCCTCCTGCACTGCATAGATCAGAACTAGAATGGTGTGGGAGAGTATTGCATCTTCGAGACCAAGCTTGGGACAATCTAGGTGGAATATTTCACCACCAAATCGTCCTCTAGGGTTTGTTAAGTCAAAACCTCCAATGTTGGGCTCACTAGCTAGAAGTCAGATATCAAAAGATGATCATACATGAATGAATCAATAGAAACCCTTGCCTTTCCTTTATACTTCTTGTTCACCTTATCCATCCAAAGTGACTTTCATTTTATTAATATTTAATTAATTAATTAAATCACTTTAATTAATTAATTAACCTTTTTACCTTTGAAAAGCGCCTTATCTCTCCTTGTGGCTTCCCTGGCCACTGAAATTCACTTCTAGACATCCCATCCTATAGTGTTTCTCCTCTCGATTCCAATGAGCTATTACACTGAGAGATTCCTCCAAGTAATGTGCCCAAAATGACCTCTTCAGTGAATTTAATTGACTTATAGCTCAAAATACTCAAAATCATGGAAATCGTCGGAATGCAATGAAACCAAATCCAACCTCTGTGGAATTGATCATAATGATGAAATGGGGTGGACGATGAAAGATGGATCCCAAAATGCCACTCAATAACCCATGTACTCGCTATAACACCCATCTGGCTACTCTAGACATCGTAAACCTCTGCAATGTAATGATGTCCCAAAGTGAGGACATTACAGACAGAGTCTTTCCTGTTGTCCATGAGCCATTGGCCTATTTAGGAACCCCTTTACCTGGGTGGATTTTAGTCCTGGCTCGGGGGTGACTGATTGCTGAGAGTGATGAGTAGTGTGGTCTAAGGCTGGGAGGTTCGTGGAAGGTCTACACACATTTGGTGACATTCTTACCAAGATAAGTGTCAATTGTGTGATAAATTTACATGTTGCATTGTTATTTATGTGTTTATTTTTATGGGTTTATCTTATGCATGGTTATAATTGTTTGTATGTTTATGGGTATTTCCTGTATATGTTGCATGTCTATGTTTATTGTTATTTTAGTATGAATTTGTGCATTTACAAAATGTATTTGTCTGTATACATTTTATATATAATGCTTCCACAAGAGTTATGTGTCTATATATGTTTTAATTGCATACAGTTCGAAAAATTTATGTGACATAGCTCAGTTAGGTGTTGGGCATGTTACAATATTTTCCGCAGAGAGAAAGAAATAGTTCTCTTGTGTATCATGGTTCAGCCATGGGTGGTCGGGGACATTACAACATGGTATTAGAGCTTCATTTTTCAACATTGAGCCTAGATGGGCCGAGCAAGTTGAGTTGAAGCAAAGTTTCACAGAGGATTTATTTCAAAGTGGCCAAATTTCAGTTTTTAGAACGTCCATGGTAAAAGTTTAGAAACAACGACGTGGAATTGGGAAAAGCCCCAATTTTTGTTGTTAAGTTCATGGGAAAATCCAGAAATTCGGCCAAGTGGTGAGATATTACTGGTTTAATATATGTTCTAGCAAATTTGGACCTGGAATTGGTCGAATTGAAGTTACAGTGAAGCCATGTCAGTTGGAGCGAGTTTTGTAATTAAAATTCCCAATTCGTGAATTGATTTTAGGTAAATTCATTCCAGAAATGTCAACCCACAGTGATTTTTTATTGCAGGAGTTGAATGGGTGTTATCGGGGTGAAATTGAGGAAATTTCATAGTTGCAGAATGTCTATGGTAGAAATTGGGAAAAAGTTAAGCAAAAGCCCTAATTTCTGCAGTGGAATTCATGAGGAATTGATGCACATAAAAATGAATGTGCGTAGGTGGGCGCATTAAAAATGTAGGATGCACAGTAAAAGGCTTTTGATATGTAAAAATTGGGTGTTGCGCAGAAAAATGTTGGCGTGTTGGTGCGCACGCTAAATTTGGGCAGCGCGCGGAAAAATGTTAGCGTGCTGGTGTGCACGCTAAATTTTGGCGTCGCGTGAAAAATGTTGGTGTGCCGGTGCGCGCGCTAAATTTAGCATTGCGTGGTGTGAATTCACTTATTAACGTGCACGTAGTGTACACAGACATAATAATGGTACACGTGGTATGCGCAGTATTGGTAGAGTGCAGAGAAACTTTGATGGTGCGTGCGCAATATGGGTATATGTTGTCGCGCGACAATTTAGTTAGTGGTGCGTGCAGAGTATTGGTGCATGGTGGGGGCATACTAAACTTTGGCATGGTGCATCGTGTAGAGGAAAATGCATGCAGAATATCAATGCGGGATACAAAATTTACGCGCAACAGGTTATAGTGCAAGAACCTAAACTTTGTGTGGTGGATTTTGGTGCATGACACAAAAGTAGTGCGTAGTCATTAGCGCGATAGAGAAGTGATGCACAGTAATTATAGGTGCGTGGAGAACAATTTATATTTTGATGTTGTTGTGCATGCTAAATATGGGTGTACAATTTGAAATTGTTGCATGCAGAGTCATTTGGAGGGTGAATAACAACATAAAACCAGTGATTTTCTGCGACGTTTTATATCATTTGAACGTCAGCTTTTTACAGTGCATTTTTTAGGCCCTTAAGAGCGTTTTTAGCTATTCAAAAAACATGATAATATAGTGTTCCAAGGCACACTTTGTCTCCATATCTCAAATAAAATATCTCAGAGAGATCTTTCTAATGGTGTAAATTGTTCGTCAAACAGAGCTTTTATGAGAAAGTTACAACACAAACAGTGGAGGGTAAATTTTAAGACCCATCTAACTTCAAAAAGCCATAACTTTCTACTCCAGAATCAGATTGTGGTGCAGGAGTAGTCAATGGAAATATATTGAACCATATAAGACATTCCAAGATCTAAATTAAATTTCTAGGCATGTTAAAAGCGTTTAATATGGAAAATAAGGTACCTGTAGCATACTAGTTACAGTATGGTATTTAGGTCTGAAATTTCAACAGTCTGTAACTAGCATCCTAGAACCTAGAAAGAGGTGAAACTTGGACAGAGTGTCCATAATATGTATATGAGGAAACCCAATTGAGATCCTACGAACATTCCAAATGATTAGGTGCAAAAATTCATATTTACAACACAGAGTTGCGCCAAGTTGAAAAATGAACAGAAAAATTAATGGGCAATTTTTAAATAGCCATAAAATTTTGCTCAAGACTCAGAATTGAGCATAGGAGTAGGCGTTGGAAAGGTATTGGATAATGGAATCTAAATATCCACCCAGAAAATTTATTCGAGAATTCAATTTTCCAGGAAATCAGAAGAAAGAATGCTGATATATATTATTGAACCAGAATGGTTCATATTTTCATGAATTTGTTGAAACAATTAGCCTGAAAAATTTTTGTTGGCTGCACATGTTGTAGAGTTAACAACAACTAGATTAGATCAAGATCAACATAGATTCCAGAGGAATGGAAGAGGCACAAGGGACTTACAGTAAGGAGGATGAGATTAGAGGGATGGATGTCCATTTGGGCATTGAAGGAACAAATTCCAATGGACATGGAGATGAAAGGAATGAAAACATGAATATGGTAGAGACCATTAAAAATTTGCAAAAGGATGTTCAAAGCCATAAATTTGATAGTGAAAGGATTATGAGAGCCAAGGAGCAGAAGGACGACTTCAACATGAATTTATTGCAGAGCTTGAACATAATAGAAAATAAATTGGATAAGGAGAGTGGTTCAAGCAAATCAGGAAGTCACAGGCCTCCTGATGAGAAAAGAAAATCCAGAAGTGTTAGAAGACATAACCATCACTCACTGAGGTATTCCAATAAGAGGGTACATAGCATCTCAAGTCCATCCTCTGTTAGAAAGAATAAGAGGCTTGGGGTGGATGAGCTATGAGGAGAAATGAACAAAATCAAACCTCCTACATTTGATGGTGAGCACAAGAAGGATGAATATGCAAAGACGGTTGTTGGGCATCAAAAATTATTTTCAATTTCATAATTATTCTTCTCATGCAGAAGGTAGAATTTATATCTATCAACTCAAGGGAAAGGCATCCATGTGGTGGGATCAACTTGTGCAGGTGCAACACATTAAAGAGAAAAGTGTTACTTGGAGGGAATTCAAGAAGTATTTTGAGAAGAAATACTTGACTAAGAGATATTATGACAAGAAAATGAAAGAGTTCTTTGAACTCAAGGTTGGAAGTATGAACATTGATGAATATGAAAGAAGATTTATAGAACTGTTGAAGTATGTCTCTTTCATCAATGATGAGACAGTTAAAATTAAAAGGTATTTGAGTGGATTTCCATTATTCATCAGTGACAAAATACAATATGATGATCCCAAGACATTGGAGGAGACCATAAAGTGAGCTAAATGCCTATATGATCAGCAAAAAGCAAGGCCAACTTTCCAAAAAGATTGGGAAGACAAAAAGAAGTTCAAGATGGATCAAAGGAAGAAGGGAACTAAGCCACGATTCTTTAGAAATAATAATCAGGGACAACAAACTTCTAGAGAATCCAAAACAATTGAGACAGGGGGACAAAGGCCAAGGTAGCCACCTATTCAATGTTGGGGTTGTACAGGAGATCATATGTACAGAGATTGTCCTCACAGAGGTGAAATAGCAAGAACTGTTCACAATGTACATCAAGCTGAAATAGTGGAGGACATGGGCAAAAATGTACCAAGGATCTATGCAACCCTAGACAATAAGCAAGAAGAGTATCAGTCACATATGATTGAAGTGGAAAGTATGATTAACAACCAAACCATTTCTATTTTAATTGATTTAGGAGCTAGTCATAGTTATATAGATCCTAAGATGGTGGAAAGTTTTCATTTTCCAAGAAGCAAGCATGGAAAATCTTGGTTGGTGCAGCTGGCTACCGGAGCCAAAAGAAAAGTTAATGAGATGGTTAAGTCATGTCTTATGGACATGAATGGATTGAACACAAGGGAAGATTTGAACATATTTCCTTTAGGTTCCTATGAATGTCTAATTGGGATGGATTGGTTGGACCATCATCATGCCATCCTAGACTATCATAACAAGGCATTTACCTTCTTGGATGAGAAAGGGAACTTAAGGAAAGTGCAAGGAATTCCAAGGGAAGTAACCATCAAAGAGATTTCAACATTGCAGCTGAAGAAATGTTACAGAAAAGGGTTTCAAATATTTGCATCTTGTATGGAAGAGACACCTAAAGATAAGGTGAAACATTTGGAAGATTATGCAGTCTTGGAAAATTTTGAATATGTGTTCAAGGAGGTACCAGGACTACCCCCAAAGAGAGATAGTGATTTCTCTATAAATTTAATGCCTGGAGCAGCTCCAGTGTCAAAGACTCCATACAGAATGGGTACACCAGAGCTGAAGGAGTTGCAAATGCAGCTTGAAGAACTTTTGAAGAGAGGGTATATACGCCCAAGTGTGTCACCTTGGGGTGCCCCAGTCTTGTTTGTGAAGAAGAAATATGGGACTTTAAGATTGTGCATTGATTTCAGATAGTTGAATAAAGTGACTATAAGGAATAAATATCCTCTACCAAGGATTGATGATCTTTTTGATCAATTAAAGGATGCAAAGATATTTTCAAAGATAGATCACATGTCAGGACACCATCAGGTAAGGATTAAGGAGGAAGATATCAGCAAGACCTCCTTTAGGACAAAGTATGGTCATTATGAGTTCACGGTGGTGCCATTTGGGTTGTCAAATGCACCAGCTATTTTCATGTGCTTAATGAATGGTGTTTTCCGAGAATATTTAGACAAGTTTGTCATTGTCTTTTTGGATGACATCCTTGTGTATTCTAAGTCAGAGGAATAGCATGAGCATAATTTAAGGATGGTGTTGCAAGTATTAAGGGAGCATCAGTTGTATGCCAAATTGAGCAAGTGCTCATTTTATCAAAGGCAAATTCATCATTTGGGACATGTCATTTCAAAGGATGGGATAGCAGTGGATCCAGAGAATATAGAAGCCATTAGAGAATGGTCAATGCCAAAGAATGTGACAGAGGTAAGATCATCCATGGGTCTTGCAGGCTACTATAGGATATTTATTGAAGGATTCTCAAAGATTTCACACCCAATCACTTCCTTACAAAATAAGGGTGTGAAGTTTCAGTGGACATTGGATTGTGAAAAGAGTTTCCAACACTTGAAACAATTATTAACAAGTTCTCCATTACTAATGATCATAGACCCAAATGAAGACTTCATTGTGTGCATAGATGCATGTAAATAAGGACTTGGTGGATTCCTCGGTCAAAATGGATTTGTTATATGTTATGAGTCAAGGAAGTTAAAGGAGCATTAAAGACATTCTTCCACTCATGATTTGGAGTTGGCAGCGATAGTGCATGCCTTGAGGAAATGGAGACACTACTTCATGGGGAAAAGGTTTGAGCTAAGAACAGACCATAATGGTCTGAAATATTTATTTGATTAGCCAACTCTAAATGCTAGGCAAAGCAGATGGTTAAAATTTTTAAGTGAATATGACTTTGAAATAAAGCATATCAAGGGGAAAGAGAACAAAGTAGTTGATGCACTCAACAGAAGAGTGCATGAATTTCATGCCACAACCATTAGCATGTACCAATCAGATTTGAAAGACAAAATTGTAGGGGCTGCCAAATCAGATTTGCAATACAAGGAATTAGTGGCAAAATTACAGCAAGGTAATTTGCAACCGAAAATTGAAGAATACAAGCTAGATAATGATGAAATTCTCATGTACAGGGGCATAATTTATGTACCAAATTCTCAAGAATTGAAAAATACGATATTTAGGGAAATGTATAATGTACCTTATGCTAGGCACCCAAGTTATCAGAAAACTATTGCAACTGTCAAGAGCCAATATTATTGGCCAGGCATGAAGAAAGAGGTTGTTGATTTTATTTCCATATAATTGGAATGTCAAAAGGTAAAGGCTGAGAATAGACACCCAGTTAGTTTTCTACAGCCATTACCCATTCCTGAGTGAAAATGGGAAGTTGTAACAATGTATTTCATCACCAAACTGCCCAGAACAAACAAGCAATATGATTCTATCATGGTAGTGGTGGATAAACTTACTAAGGCTTCCCATTTTGTTCTAGTTAAGCTCACTCATAAGGAAGCCAACATTGTTGATGTTTATATGAGGGAAATTTCTAGATTACATGGCATACCCAAGACAATTGTGTTGGACAGAGATCCAAAATTTACCTCGAAATTTTGGAAAGGATTATTTAATGGATTTGGAACAAATTTGAATTTTAGTACAACTTATCATCCAGAATCAAATGGACAAACAGGGAGGGTGAATCAAGTGATTGAATATATGTTGAGGATGTATGTGATGGATAAACTATCAAAATGGGAAGACTACCTACACTTGGTAGAGTTTTCTTATAACAATGGGTACCAAACATCTCTAAAGATGAGCCCATTTGAGGTACTTTGTGGCAGAAAGTGCAACACACTAATAAGTTGGGATAACCCAACAGATAGAGCACTGGTTGGGCCATATTTAATCAGGGAATTGGAAATGAAAATGATAAAAATAAAACAAAATTTAAAGGTTTCCCAAGATAGAAAGAAAATCTATGTTGATAAGGGCAGAACTCACAGGGAATTTAAAGTGGGAGACCATGTATTTTTTAAAGTGAAAGCCAACAAATTTTTCCTAAAGTTGGGAAATTGTTCAAAGTTGGAAGCTTGCTATTGTGGGTCGTTTGGAATCCTAGAGAGGATTGGTCCAGTAGCATATATGATTGCATTGCCTGCATCTATGTTTGTTCATAATGTATTCCATGTATCGTTACTCAAGAAATATGTACCTGATGCTAATCATGTTATTGATTGGAATGTGATTCAGGTGGAGCAAGAAGGTGCTTTTCAAGTGCATATGGTACACATTCTGGACTGGAAAATAAAACAGATATGGAACTGACCCATAGGGATTGTAAAGGTCCAATGGATCTCATACAGTCCTAAGGATGCTACTTGGGAGCATGAGGATGCAATGCGGGAAAAATACCCGCATATTTTTTAGGATGTTTGAAATTTTGTTTTATATGTGTACATGATGCACTGAGGATAGTGCATAAATAAGGGGAGGGGATTGTAATATCCCTAAGGCCGAAACCAATTGTAAATGTAAATGCAAATGTACTTAAGCAGGTGAGATGTTTTGATATCATTTTTGTATGCACATTTCATGGCATAGGGCGCGCATGTACTGCACAGTAAAATGAGGAAGTGTTCACATTCCAAGATACCGAGCGCAACAACTTAAGTGCGTGCGATTTTGAGGCCAGGGAGCCTTTGTGTATATGTGGTGTTTTATAGGCTGGTGAGATAGTTTTGTGACGATTAGGCCAGAGACCCTAGATGCTAAGGGCCAGTGCACCTATTTTTGTATATGCCTCATGATTAATATAAAATACATCGTTGTGCGCATATCGACCACAATAAAAGAGTATGGGGGACTAAAATCCACTAGTTAGGGAAAGGGAGGGGCCTAAAATTTAAGGAAAAGGGGTAAGCTAGAGAACTTAAGCCAAAAGGGAATATTATATTAATATTTCTTAAATCATAAAGTATGGATAGTTATTTTATCCTAAGTTCTAAAGTTGGGGAGAAGTGGGGCCAAAGTAGCTCCCAACATGACAAGTGTCAAGTTGGGGACATGCATACATATTGTTGGGACTTATTTCATTTCTCCAGCTTTTCCATCATTCTTCCCATCATTCCCTCCATCATTCATCCATGATTCAATAACCATTGTCACTCACGCAATCAGCTATCCTTCATACATTCTTGTCACTGTATCAGAACCTGTATCCATAGCCATACTTGTTCGTGTAGCTGGTTATCTTGGTAGTTGGACTGAAGAAGTGGTTTGTCAGGCTAGTGGGATATTGAAGAGGCAGGTTTTCAGGCCTGTGAGAAATTTCTCTTTGGGTGAGAAAATTGTTGGGAATTGATTTCCTGAAGGTGTTGAACTACAACTACAGTGCTCTGAGACTTCCTATCAGGCATGTTGCTGAAGCCCGAAAAGGAAGTGGGGCAGCCGAAGGACACTTGAGTAGAGAAGGGGCACACTTCCTAGGGTGGGACAGGCATGTGGGGAATGAGAGATTGTAGGCTATTAGTTTGAGTTGTCACCTGTGACAGAGTCTTTCATGTTGTTCATAAGCCATTAGCCTGGTTAGGAACCCTTTTACCCGGGTGGATTTTAGTCCCATCTCGGGGGTGACCCATTGCTGAGAGTGATGAGTAGTGTGGTCTAAGGCTAGGAGGTTCATGGAAGGTTTTCACACAGTTGGTGACATTCTTACCAAGATAAGTGTAAATTGTGTGATAAATTTACATGTTGCATTGTTATTTACGTGTTTATTTTTATGGGTTTATCTTATTCATGGTTATAACTGTTTGTATGTTTATGGGTATTTCCTATATATGCTACATGTCTATGTTTACTGTTATTTCAGTATGAATTTGTGAATTTACAAAATGTATTTGTCTGTTTCCTTTTTATATATAATGATTCCACAAGAGTTCTCTGTGTATATATGTTTTAATTGCATACAGTTCAGAAACTTTATGTGCCATAGCTCAGTTAGGTGTTGGACATGTTAAAGTATGTTCCACAGAGAGAAAGAAATAGTTCTCTTGTGTATCATGTCCCGACCATGGGTGGTCGGGGACGTTACAACTAGAAACCCTTATAAATGATAATACCTAACCTGTTTAACTCACATAAATCTAATAAACCTTGATTCCTTTTACTCCAAATATTTATAGGCCTATAAATTTTAAATTGCATACCCTTTAACTTACATACCCTTTAAATTTATAACCCCTAACCACCATAAAAACATTAAAAAAAAAAACATAAAAATTAAAAAACCAAATCAAAAAATTACCAAACAATAAACTCTTCCCTTTTCCCGTGCCCACGCCCATTCATAGAATTCATAGCTTAGTAGTTGGAGGAACGTAGAGAACCCAATCCACACAACAGAGAGAGAGAGAGATGCAAGAGGTAATCTGCCAAGGGGTATTTTCTCTGCGCCTGCACCCATTCATAACATTCATATATTAGTAGTTGGAGGACTGTAGAGCATCCAAACCCCACGACAAAGACATAGTTGCAAGAGAGAACCGACCAAGGCAGATTTTCTCAGAGAAAGAGAGACAACGGGGGGAGAGAGCGACAGAGACAAAGAAATAGACAAGGAGGAGAAAACATAAATGGAGACAAAGAAATAGCCAAGGGGGATTTTCTCAGAGCACCAACAATGCCGCCAAAATTGGTATGTGTTAGGGTTTTTTCTACCCAAAAATCAATAAGAATTGTTGGCTTCTTTGGATTTCTTCTCATAATAATCTTCAATGGTGGCTTCATAGAATTTTGAAGTTATAGTATATACAGACTCAACTATATCACTAAAACCTCTGATGAACATGGATGATTTTAAGGATGGAAATTTATTTTGAAATGTAGAAACCTTGGCGAATCTCAGTAATCCTTCATATGCCAACTATAAATGTTTGGCGATATTTTTGTAAAAATATTCAAATTTCTAAGGATTCTATATAGTTTGTATATAATTTTGGCGATTTTTAAGGTAAAATAATTTTATCCTATAGAATTTGGGCGAATCATTTTTAGAATAACGAATATTTTTTTGGGAAAAAACATGGAAAATTAGCCCACGAGCGAAATTTAGCCCCTAAAATCATCCCTGCTGATGAAGGTTTACCTAGGTTTCTATTTCTATACTTGCTTTAGATTATATGTGTGTTCTTCCTTCAACTTCTACTAGAAGTCAAAGTAGTCTGCATTATGGGTTCTTCATACATTTGCACCAAAATTATATAGTGATTATAAGAAGGGATGCATTTTTAACAAACAAGTAACAATCCCAACTAACTCTTAATCCATTTTTTTGGCATATCATTTTTGTTTGGAGGATGTCCAATTTTGGAATAGCTTAAATTGGTATCATAACCATGTTGCAAAAGTCGAGCCTTTAAATTTTTTTATTAGCTTAACAAATGTACCTACCATCCTTATTTGGCGAAAGCATAATTAAGTATAATCATCTCTTGAGAGTGACTTTGAGGCTTGATAATCTCTTAGCTGCTATGAAAAACTTTGCATCTCTCCTCAAGGCTATAATCAATCTTTGCCCGGTAGTAGATTTAAATTGCTTACATAAGTGATCTACATAAAGATAACATACCCTCTTTATAACTTTGTGTTTGTGATGCAAAGGCACCAACAAGAGAATATACACAAAAAAGGTAGCATGGACGACTATGAAAAATATCCAACCCAACTTAGTAATGTCACTAAAGGTAACCTGATGAGGCATGCCAAACACAGTAATTCAAAGAATCCTAAAATATTGGATACTAGTAAGAAAACAAACAATTTTCTAAGATTCCGCAATAGGTAATCCTATAAATATAGCAATTGTCTCCACATCTACTTGAATTTCTAATCCTCTAGGCATAGAAACACACCCATGGTATTTTTCTTTGATGAAATTGGACCTAAAATTTTGAGAAAATTCCATTGTGATGTCATCATCAAACCCTTGTTGTCTACTACAATCCTCAAGACACTCTTCTTTTTGGAAAATCTCTAAAATTTGAGGATTACTATGCAAGAGTGTTGTGTCTATGGATTCCCTATGGTTAGATCCTCCTCTTGTATTTTATTTGGATGTAACTCTTAAATTTCTTATTTTTCATTCTCTTATTCCTACCAAGGTTTTAATTCTCTTATTCATACTTTAGAGTAATCACATCTATACTCCTCCTCTAATTTTTACTCTTAATGATCACAGAATACTATGGAACAATGGACTCACCTTTGATCTATGTTGTGATTTCATATTTCAATCTTGGGAGTGTACAATGTTTCATGGAGGATGAATGAGAAGATTAGAACTCAAAATGGGTATGAAATGAGTCAAGTTGCATTCAAAAGGAGTTTGAAATGAGTATTTTTGGAGTTGCCTTATCATCTCATACTTCATCTTTGAATCCATCACATCTTGTGATGATTACTTTAATTCATGTCGGTGTGCTCATCTCTTTTGTATAGGCCACCATTTATTTATTTTATTGTTGACACCTCATTATGGATCAATGTTGATTGTTATGGATTGGCATTTGAAGCTATCTCTCAACTTAAATTTCATATGACCCCATTTGAAAAACTATAGAATGATGGTCATGTTTTATAAGAATGGTGAAGGTATGGAATGATAAGAGTAATCAACAACTAGATAATTTTCCAAATCATATATAAATCATGCAATGAATTGAATTAAAGTGAAAAAAATCAATACCTAGAAGACTTGGTAATGGGACTATATGTGATGAAAATGTGTTGAGAACTCCTTGATTTTCAAAGTTAGCTTGTATTCAGAAAATTCTTAACATATAGTACCCTTATGTGGTTGAAAATTGAGAATTATATAGCATAAGAAATATAATTATGTAGTCATATGTAACTCTCAATCTCTATAGAAGAATGGTTTTATAGCATGCATGTAGCTATCAAACTCTATAGTAGTATATAGAAGAATGGTTCTATAGAATACTTGTAGGTGTTGAACTCTATATTAGTTTGTAGAAGAATGATATGTGGTGGTAGGTTGGCAAGAATGGAAATGTGGATTTTTGGTATTCCATATCATTATAAGGATGTATAATGCAATGTGCATTTATCTTTGAACTGTTCTCCTCCTTGTAGTAAAGACTTGCATTTGTAATAAATCCCATTCCATTTCTATACTCCTTCCTTGTATCTTGATGTGACAAGTATCATATATTGTCTTCTGATTTTCGATGAGACAATTGGAGTTTAGAGCATGTTACCTTTGATGCATACTTGTAGATCTGGCATCCAACATTTTGAACATTTATTTGATGCTTGAAATCATAGAAACATAGTCAAATAGGAATGATGATAATCATTTAAATTGAAAATGATACAGAAGGGATTCATTATATTATTTTATTTTTGTTTCTTGAAAACATGTTTTAAATCATCAAAGGATAACTTGTGGTGTGAAAATTGATTTTATTGACCTTACATGCATACACGTGTGTGTGTGTGTGTGTTATTTGAGATGGTTAAAGTTTCAATCTAAGTTGAAAGTATCAATATTTTCAATGAAATTCAATTATTGTCCATGAAGCTTGAGTGAACTCTTCTTGCGTTAATGGCTTCTTGTGTAGCTTGATCCCATGTCCATTTACCAAACAAAGAGTTTTGTCTTCATCAATTGTTTTGATTTTCACTTATCCATTTTCAAAAAAAGTGTCAATTTCATATGGTCCTAACCATCTTGTTTTCAATTTTACCTTGAAATCCTTCAAACTATAATCATAGAGTAAATCCTAATATCCTTCCTTAAGCTTCTTGGTATTAACAAATTTATCATACTAGTTGACTCTTTGTTATTGGATGAATTTAGTATGAAACTAGGCTTGTTATCTAATTTCATCTACCATGTGAGACCTTCAAATGCCTTTCATACCATTTCTTTATCTCACCCTCAATACAAGAAACTGGAAACTAATGATTCAAAGAAATAGGAATTCCCAACACCATGTTATACCAGATCTATTGAATCCAAGGAATCAAACTTTTTTCCTAGTAACAATGCCAATCATCAACTCCCAAAATTTCACTTTGAAATATGAAGTCCTACATAACAATCAAGGAAAGCTCAATTCTACTCAAGAGTGCTCACTAACACCACAACATATGTCCTCACAATTTAGATTAAGTGTCTTTTCATCTCAAGTGGGGTATCCCATATCTTATCTTAAACAAAACTTGATTCCTATAAATTTGTAGTTAAGCTCTATTTATATAAATTGAAATGAAAATAATGGTTAGTTGAATCAATCATGATTTTTCTCTATTTATTGGGCTACAAAGTATTTCCTTTATAAAGAGGGACCAAAATTCAAATGGGTGAAGAATCCAAATGGGGTACGCCAATTAGTGACATTCCTCTTACGAAAAAAGGATTTGTATCATTTTTTCTTTATTACATTGTTCTTTTCAATGTTGTATAGGTGTACTAAGTGAACTATGACATTTTCATGGTATTTTTAAAATTGGGTCATTTTGCTTCCATTTATTTGTATAATTAGCTCATACTTTTTTCATTAGCAGTGCACACATAGTAATCTATGAAGAAATTATTTATTTTCTTAAAACCTCTTGCTCCTTCCCATAGCTAGTTTTCATCAAAGTTGAAATTCTTCCATTTCATTTTCCTCTTGCATGGTTTAAAGAGTCAAGTCTAAACGCCATCAATTTCACGACCACTCCTTTGAGTAACAACAACCTAAAATCAAGCGCTAATTAAAAATTATCTAACAACTTTTGTAGGGATCTTCAAACCCATCTTAGCTTAGGTGTAGAACTTTGGAACAAGATTGTGAGAATAAATTTCCAAATATGCTAAACAAGCATAAAGCTTTGAGTTAGGGAGTGAAATCCAGTTTCTATATCACTGACTTTGGGAATCCCTTCTAACACAAGGGTAAAGTATGAGGTCACATTGAGGCCAACAAAGCAATCAACCCTGCTCTGTTGGTCTTGGTGTCGACTGTAGACTGTCCCGTCTCTAATTTGGTATAGTAGTTGGTACCATAGAGGACATAATCTTAATTTAGACTTCCTACACAAGGTGACAACACAGAGAAGGTGGTGTTGTACCACAAACTTATATTCACGCGATAACTTATCTTCTTGTTTTAACGAGTGTAGGTAACACCAAATAAGTATCTTTCGGATCTATCTTCCTTGAGTGATGATCAATATATACTCAGAGAGGTTGAAAGTGAAACGTGTTGTACTAGATCTATCGGTTCTAGATCAACTAGATCTGAAAAGATAAGGAAACAATTTCGTATACGCATGCAATTTTTTATTGCCAACGGAGGGTCATGTAATTATGATGCTGAGAGAATAGGTGACATTGAGTTTCCCTTGAGGTATAGACATATAGTGCAACGATGGGTACCTAAGGAGCTACCTGAAGTGGACATAGATTTCTTCATCAGTGGCAGGATGTATCGCATTGCTCCTTCATCCTTACATGGATTGGGGTTATTTTCCATGGATGGCATAAAGGTTGGATATGGCACTGTAACTGAATTGATGGAGTATGTTGGACCATTATAAAACTACAATCACTGGTTGATGTTGGTCCGATATACGTGAAGTATGCGGAGATATAGAGTTGCCGCAAATTATATAACAACTAGTAGATACAAATCAAAATAAAGGGGCGACTATGTATATTGATGGAAGGAAAAAAGATTCTGGAAACATTGTAGGATTTATAAATAGTACACGACCAGTGGAAACAACTAAGAAACCAAATTGCATATTTGAGGGACACAAAGGAAATTGTATATTTGTATGTGCAACAAAAACAATAGTTCCAGGTGAAGAGTTGTTGATCGATTACAACTTAAATCGAATAGATGGAGGGGGTTTGGTTATGGGGGTAAATATCTTACGTACCATTTAACTCAACCTTTGATAAATCATTGTTATAATTTTTTTGCTGCAATATTTCAATTTTTTACTTCATATATTTCATTTTTCATTATTTATTTTCTGATACTACTGCAATATTTCATTTTCTTAATGTTATAATTACTTTCATAACTTTTGTTGATTAATTTATTTTGTCAACATCTGTCGAGGGTGACAGTGGAAAATCACACGCTACATCTGTCCAAGGTGATTGTGGAAAGACACCCGCTGTGCCTCAGCAGGTAAATGTTAAATATAGTAACAACTTATGACTACAATAACTAAATTTCTGAAATTTCATTATTTATTTTTTGATATTGCTGCAATATTTCATTTTTTTAATGTTATAGGTGAATTTCATAACTTTTGTTGATTGATTTATTGTGTCAACATCTATCCAAGGTGATCATGGAAAATCACACTCTACATTTGTCTAGGGTGACTATGGAAAGGCACCTGTTGTTCCTCAGTAGGCAAATGTTAAATATGGTAACAACTTATGACTGCAATAAGTAAATTTCTCAAATGTTAAAGTTCATTTCATTAATTTTATTCATTAATGTATTGTGGCATGGTCACCGTGGGAAGTCACCCACTCGTAGTAGATCAGAGCAGGGTGACCATGAGAAGTCATTGGCCGCACAACAACATCAGGTAACTGTTAGTGCTTAATAATAACTAAATTTGATTACAATATCTAAATTTTTTTTATGTTAAAATTATTTTAATTTCATTTATTGTTTGATGTTTTTAGTCCAGTACAGTCGATTTAGACGATGAGGATCTTGAGGATGAAATATTTTATTCCACTGACCCAATAGTAACTATCGTGAAGGACTTGAAGAAGGAAAACATAGAATATCTATCTTTGTTTCGCAAAACACCCTTGGCACAAGAGGACAGGGAAAGAATTTCAGAGCTACAAAATCTAATAAAATTTGTTGGGGTAAGTGGCATCTTCACATATTTTTATCAACTATGACAATTTCATATATGTTTTTTTGTTTTATATTTTCTATATGATTTGATAAAGTAATTTTTTTCCATTTGTAGGAGTTCTTAAACCCCATGCCCCGGGAACCTGCTAAGCTTGCAACTTCTATAGGTAGCAGTGATAGTCCAATGCAACAAAAAAGTCGACAAAGAAAAGTACAAATGAGGTTTTTTGACCCTCTTGAGGTTCCCCTCGAATCCATTGATGAGGGAACTGATGTTGACTAGCATGACACATTGGAGCATGATGAGCCGAAGCCTGGGACTCCACATGACTCCGAAGATGAATGTATTGTAGATGGAGAGGAAACTATTAATGGAAAAGCATGAATTAAAAGAACCAGATCACTAGATATCACCTTTCTCGTGGATGCCACATGTGTTCCAATCAAGATTCAGAAGATTTCAGGTATTTTTTAATCAATTGATTCATTTTTATCATGAAATTGAAATGGACATTTTTTGAGATTATTATAAATTAATGGATAACACGTTTCTGTAGGAAACAATGTTTTCTATAGAAACTTGAATGACAAAGCATTGGATCTATTTTTCCCCACCATTCACACACAGTGGAATACTCAAGATAATGAAAAGAAATAGTAATTGATAGGCCACATGGTAAACTTGTTCGGTAATACATTCAACAAGAAAGTGGTTACAAAGTTAGCCGGCGAGAATTTAAAATATACCAGGGCCCAATATATGGAGAAATTGCAATTAGACCTCAAGCATGATCTCTCTCCCATGGTTTTAAAGAAAGAGTGGAAGGCCTTGATAGAGGATGCAAAGGATAACTTATTTAAAAAACAAGGAAGGCATCCATGACCTGGTAAAGAAAGGTACAACACATGTCATCTTCTTAGTGAAATATGCTCATTTATGTTTTTCTATCTTGTTTTAAGTAACAATTCGGATTTCTAACTTTTTAAAAAAATTCCATATATAGGCTACCTGACACCTCCAAAGTAACCAAGGATAGAGTGAAAAAGAATGGGCAGCATAAACTAGGCCAGGGTGGCTATGGAAAACTAAAATTTTGAATCGTAAGAATTAAATGATTAACTATGGTGAATATTTATTTAATAGTAGTGAACAAATATCTATTTTTGTTATCGGTAATTTTAATGGTATTATGCATTGTAGTTAAATACGTTCCAAACTGCTGCCATCGAGGAGGACCTAAAGCTTGGTTTCAAGTACGGTTTTAAAAGTGTGATTGAATATCAGAGAAGCTTGGGGAAGATTCCAATCTCCCCAGCCACACAAATGCAGGTAAATAAAATGAATAAGGAAACAACAATAGCATGCTTGTAAAGTCTATTCATATTTTATTATATCACCCTTAACTAAGTATTTATGTTTTTTTTCAAGAAAAAGTGCAACCGTAGAAGTGAATCTAGCGGTATTCAGCATACACCACTTCATACTAGGGAGAACATGTCCAATGATAGTGGGGAGTAGAGTACCCATTCCAGTATGTATGCTTCAGAATTAGAAATATTTATTGTGATTGTAGATATTTATTTCCTGACTTATACTTATATATTATCTTCTTTCAATGGAAGAGCATGTAGCTCAAGAGGGTGAACTGTGAGAGGAACCAAGTGGACAAGAAATTAATGCACCAACTATCACAACTACACAAATAGGTAAATAGCAATATTGTAATGTTAATCAAAATAATGAAATAGTTATTTCAATTATATTTAAACATATCAATATGATCATTTTCGTTGTTGCAGTTCATGCCCCTATATAGCTGCATCCACACCCTTCTCAACAATGGATCAAAATTATGGTACATGAGCGCATAGAAACACAAACAATAGAAAGACAGGGCACATGAAATACAGTGTCAAAGGATGATTATGATACCCCAATCATCAATTTTATGAATGTAACAAAACTTAAATCAAAGAAAAACTAGATGTATAAATTCATGACTTGTATTTGGATGTTTATCGATGTTGCTAGTATGAAACATTGTTTATATGAATTACTACTTTATGATTCAATGTTTATATGTTAATATGTTTTGATGACTAGCCTAGTTATGCATGAACGTCTATATGTTTTCTATATAAACAAAATCATTTATTGGGTATGGGGAATTGAGAGTGATGTGAGCAGGGGGAGGAGGAGCCATAT
>ML787398.1:201188-220840 GCA_009831015.1 Picea engelmannii | reverse complement strand
GAAAACTCTTATCAAGTTGTATGGTCTAATGGATCTGGAAAAAGGAAAATGATAAGGTAAGGGGTTTGACGTGTTTTTTAAAGTATAGAACTCAATGTAGAACTTATGGAGACATAGAAATGTAAAAATAAAATTTTGATTATTGTTAATATATTCATATTTTCTAGGACATTAATAGCATCAAATTAATGCATGAGACCCCTATGTTTGTGGGATACATAGAGGGTTTATTCATTGTCCCACAAACAAGCAGGTCTCATACATCAATTTGGTGTTTTGCTAGGTTGTGACCTATCAATATATTTTTGAGATATAATTAATTTTATAAGTTGATGTGCAATAATATATAAACACATAAACATAGTTTGATCAACCATTGAAATATTGCACCTACAAAACTACTTTGACATGTTTCTAGGACCATTTATCTCCCCATGTATATTTTGATCATTTTAGGGGCCAAAGGGCAATGCTTAACTTATCTTCCTTGATTTTTTCCTTTCCTCAAAAAAATATTCAATGCAGCTCTTGCCCCTCCAAGTGGGCCAAAACCCCCACTATCAACCAATAATAAATCTCCAAATGATGTCACTGGATCCAATTCTTGTTCAACAAGGGCCCCTCAGATATGTATTATGTAAAGGAGCTCACAAGGTCAATTCAAAACCCAATGTACTTCATCAAGGGATAATTCATACACCAAGTGTTATGCCTCCTAAATTCTAATGTATGAAGTGTTATTCATGTGTGGGCACATACCCAAAAGTGTGCAATGAATCCTACATTATAGGCCCACAAATGTGACTCCAAAACTCTCTTCAAAACCTTCACGTGATACATTACTTTATGGTGAAGTTCAAGTATATATAAGATAATATATTTCATTTTCCCTATAGTATTCTCCAATACTTGCCTCCCCTATATCCATTGTGAGGAAATTCTAGCGTACTGCTGCCACAAGTGTCTTGTTGCAGAAGGGTTCTTTGTCATTCCTTGTTGCCTAAGTCTGCTCCAATGATGCACTACAAGTGATATTATTCATGTGATGAGGAGATGACATGGTAGAGAACTGTTGGAAAATCATGTTTAGGCACAGATATCCCCCGTACGTGTTCACAAAATTCCTGATACTTCTGAAAGAATCCTAATTGAGATGTTGATTACACTTGAGGAAGCCAAAAATATTTCATATTGAGGAAGAGAAAACACTCAAGTCAAAATCCATGCCCAATACAGGGTCACTTCTTGAGAAAATGGAATCATGAAGAGAAACAACAATTAATTTATTCATATCCCCTGTATGTATCCCTTACACGGATACAAAGTGATTCATTATGGTTTGAAACAAAACATTGACTGCTTGAAATTATAAACAACTTCATGACTGCATTAAATGTTTTTTTCACAAATTGAGTTGGAGGCCTAGTGTTCCAAGGATATCCATAATTACTCCATAAATAATCAAGCATTCAAGATGAGGTGAGGAAAATAAGTCTACATGCATACATATATGGTAGAGAGATGAATGTTTGATCAGTCATGACAACAACCTAATAACTTGCATAACTTGCCAATGAAAACTTAGTGAAAATGTCATCCTAGTATCAATGATCCATCAAAGTTATATTGTTTTTTCCATGTCACAATCCTGCATACTTCAACATTAGTTCATTTGTTTCATGTTGTCAATAGGTACAAAGTGACAACCTGAATCTTCAAAATATCCTTGAAGATACCAAAGACACATGGCAAAGAAGAGACTGAAATATACTCTCAAAGTGTCTATTCTGAGTGTGCTTAGGTCTAAACCAGTGATGTTGTAGGTGACATTCATTCCCAACTGTCATAAAATATCAAAATCTAGAAAGAGAAAGTTCAGAAAACTGAATGTAAAATGATGTGTATGTTGCTCATAAGATTCCGAGATAGCAGAGATACCAAGGAGGTTTTGTTTATCTCAAACATGATGTCTCAACTTTCTCTTGATTTGCAGGCATTGTCCCTACACTGCCTCTATGTGTGGAAATATTCTGGAAAGAAAAGGAAAATGAATCTGATTGGGTAAGACTAAAATATATATGACAAGAATGATTTTTGAATGTTTTGCCACAAGTTAATACATTTAGATTAATCAAGTTGTGTTCAAGGTACTATAATGCATGTCTTGATATTTGGTACCTTTAAATAGTTTGGCACCTTTTTATTTTACTAGGCTAGGGAAAATGAAATGATTTGTGGAACTGAAGATGACTATGTTGGGAATAGTCATGTGAAAGGAAGTTTGGATCTTTCTTTTGATCATTCTTTAGTGTTGCAATCACCTGTAGCTACACCAAGAAGTTCCTTTCATGCAAAACAATCTGGATTTGGCTATTTTAGAATGGCTCCTCCTCCATCAACGGATTTTTTCATCATAAGAAGTCTATGAAGTTGGGGATGGTAAGTATGGGGGGCCTTTTTAAGAAAATTGAAATAGATCTTACACTGCCTTAGCTTTAGAAGGTTAAATACTTCATATGATTCTTGTATTTTGTGAATCGAATGATTCCAATATGTTGAATATTGATTACAACAAGCTAACCATGCAATGTATGATTGTTCTTTCATATGGGCTTATGTAACATCATCAAAATAGTTTGAGATGTTGGTTGAATGTTTTCAACTAGTCTCCTAAGCATCAATCAACAATATTGTTATGTTGATAATAGTCTGAATAAGGAAAATTACAGTTCTTACTTGAATTAGATGAAATATTAGGATCAATATTGTGGAAAAGTTGATACCACCCTTACACTTGAACACACAAATATAAATAATACCCATAAAATAAGAGTTAATGATAAGACTTAAACTCATAACACAAACTCTGCATAGTTAGATATAATCTTGTTAGAGTGTAGGATTTGGTGGTGTGGGTAGAGTATCAGATGTAGGTGCGGTTTTATTATTTTACTAATTGTTGTTCATAGGATTGTGCATGGAGAAAAATATTTGTAAAAAGATCTGGGATAAATAAATAAGACACAAAATGTAAATGACCATTGATTGAAGAAACTTATATCAAAAGGAATTATGCTAGAATAGAAGTGTTGAGACTTGGGAGATCGGGAACTCTATATACACAACTCCTTGTATTCATCGAAGTTCAAGATTGAAAAGGAAAGTTGAATTGTTATGAGTCACATGACACTGTGAAATGGGACACAAAGGACTAAAATATACAAGTATCTGACATGGGACACATGCGCCATAGTGAATGGGCGTGACCTATATGGAACTTAAGTAATAATAATTAATAGTAATAATTGTGTTAATTAGGTCCATTACACGTTGTCCCTCCTTGAAAGGCTCCATCCTTAAAGTAGGATAAGGGATTGGTGCTAGACATCAAATTTGTGCATGAATCAACAATAAATCATATTCTTCATTAGGTACAGTACTAAGGCTTCTGTGTATCATGAAGATGGGGAATTCTATAGCATAACATTGTAAGGCTTATGTAACATATCATTGTTTTGGGAGACTAGAAAACTATCAAGTTTTTTATTTTTTTAAAAACCTACAGAAGTCGTCGCTATAGCGACGTATGTTCATCTCAAGTATGGCATCTATGTCGAAATCCATTGGTGGGTTTTCTACTCCACCACGGAACTTCGTCGATATACTGGCGATAGTTTGTCGCAATTATGACGATGTGAACAAAACAATTTAACATTAAATATTTAGGATGATGACACGTGGCGGCCTAATTTCGTCATTGTTTCCACAAATAATCTTAGTGCATGGATATAGCGATGTAAAAATTTCCAAGAAAAATATTGTTTGCCTTCATGGAAAGTGCGACGGATATCTGTGGAAATAGCAACGAAAAACCGTGGAAAATTTGGTCATATGTAGTAGTACTTATATGGTCTAAAGCAAGCACCTCGTGCTTGGTATGAGAATATGGATGGATTCTTGATGAGTTTGGGCTTCAGCAAGAGTGTTGCTGATCCAAACCTATATTATCATATTGTTGGTGACGAGTTCCTAATCTTGGCCCTGTATGTGGATGATTTATTCCTTACCGGTTCAGAAAGACTTATTGTTTAATGCAAGCGAGCATTGACTTCGGACTTCGGGATGAAGGATCCGGGTATGATGCACTACTTCTTGAGACTAGAAGTATGGTAGAAAACTGATGAGATTTTCCTAAGTCAAGGAAAATATAAAGTGGAGATATTGAAGAAGTTTGGTATGACAGAGTGAAAATTCATGCCTACACCGATGGTGATGGAATTGAAGAAAATATATGATGCTCCTACTAATTCACATGAACTTGATCCACAACTGAGAGGATCATTGATGTATCTGGTTAACACCATACCTGACATATGCTATGTAGTGAATGTACTTAGTTAATTCATAATTCATCTGAGACAAATTCATTGGATAGCAGTGAAGCACGTATTGAGATATCTATGAGGCACAATCGGATATGACCTGAGATATGCCTCCATTGTATACTTGAATTTGCAGGATATGCTGATGCATATTGGGAATGGAGCTCAGTGGACTAGAAGAGCACATTTGGTTGATGTTTTACCTTGGATTCTTCCATGGTTTCCTGGTGTAGCAGGAAAC
This sequence comes from Picea engelmannii, assembly GCA_009831015.1. NCBI lineage: Eukaryota > Viridiplantae > Streptophyta > Pinopsida > Pinales > Pinaceae > Picea > Picea engelmannii. The sequence continues at coordinate 216,217 of ML787398.1, read as the reverse complement.
AAAGCTCTGTGGCCTTGAGTACCATAGAAGTAGAGTATATAGCATTGATTGTGGCATTCCACGAAGCAATGTGGCTTTGCAAGCTTCTGAAAGATTTATTTGATCATGAAATGGATCCTACCATTATTCATTGTGATGACTAGAGTTGTGTGAAGCTCTTTGAGAATCCTGTGTTTCATGATAGATAGAAACACATTAAGATAAAATATAATTATATCAGATACATGGTGTAGAGGAAAGAAGTACACGTGCAATACCTTCCTACCCATGATAAAATTGTAGATATCTTCACCAAACTGCTTGCCAAGATGAAGTTTTGAGTTCTTTCGTGAGAGACTTGGCCTGGTGAAGAATACCTCCCTAGATGAGAGGGAGTGTTTATGATTATTTCCAATATGAAGTTCAAGTACTTCCTTGAGAGACTTGTCCTGGTGAAGAATACCTCCCTAACTAAGAGGGAGTGTTGATGACTATAGCCATGACAAAGCTTGATTACTTCCATGAGAGACTTGGCCTAATCGAGAATGACTCCCTAGCTAAGAGGGAGTGTTGATGATTAAAGTTTCGTGAGACATCCTCCAGGAAACAGATAGAGTGAGTCATCCTATGAGAGATCCCATGAGTTGAGTGTGCCCATGAGATGGGTGTGTTTTTCCTCTCTGAGATGGAGATGGAACATTGTGTGCCCCTGTGTAGGGTGTTGGAGTTACTTCACACACACCTAGGATTTATTTTTCCTAAGGTTTTTCCTTTTTTATTAGTCATAATTAGTCATTATCCAGTCTCCTATATTTTAGGTGAGAATATTCCACTTGGGGAATATTCTCTTTCAGTTGACACTTGGCACTTCAGTTGGATTAGTTGAGTTGAGTTTAGATGTTGCATTGGTTTTGTCACCATGAAACATTGAGATCATCACCAGATAATGCACACTTTCCTTGGGATCATCACCATACTGTGTCATTACCCTTGATTCCTTGAGTTAACTCCTCACTACTCTTTGTTCAGTCAGTTAACTAAAGACTAGTTGACTAGTTAAGTCAACTAGGTGGCAGTTCACTCCCGTAACTTCCTGAGAGACTAGAATAGGTGGAAGTTCACTCCCATAACTATTGGTGTGTGTAAAAATCACTCTAGACCACCACTATGGTCAATTGGTTCTCCTCCGTTGCACACTCATTGAGCTATACCGAGTATATCATGTGTAAATTATTCATTATTAAAAATGGTTAATGATAATTCTTTCATTCTTTCTCTCCTTCTTCTTCTTTCTCCAATTCTCTCTACAAATGTGTGTATTATTGTTTATCTAGATATATTATATGCAGGTTCAACACATTTACATGGTATTAGAGCTGATGGACTGCTAAGAAAAATCTACACCAAAATTTTTTGCAGGTACAAAATATTGAAGACAACGAAAAGATGGATTTCCAAAAATAATCCATTCTTACACCTTACAAATATTTTGCATGGAAGGAGAAAGTAACCATACATCTCCAAACCATAGGGTTGTCCAGGTTAACCTTGAATATAGATACAAAACCGATATCATCCATAGAAAAATCCAGGTACTTAAATCGCATGGATGAGGCACTCGGAACAATTTACAATCTTATTTCTCCCTATCTCCTTTTTCACATATCTTCATGTAAGAATCCCAATGAAGCCTGGAAAACCTTCGAAGGGATATTTGGAAAACAGGATGAGATGATGGGACATATGCTAGAGGTAGATTTTTTCACATTGGATCCAAAAATCTTCGACAATATCCAATATTTCTTTACAAAATTCAAGGATTTACTATCACAACTCAAAGCTTATGAGGTTGATAAATTGAAGAAGGAGAAACAAATGGTTCTCACCATTCTCTCCAAGCTTGGTCCTGAATTATCTGTATTTGTATCCACATTCCATTCTATCATATTCATCTCTGGAGCCACCTAGAATATTCCTTCTCTTGAGGACTTTATTGAATCCTTGACACAAGAGAAAACCAAGCTCATCAACATGGGCACAATCATAGGGCCAAGTGCGCATGCACTCACTGTGCATGATGGCAGCCACAAATATTATAAATATAAATATAAAGATAAACAGAAAGCTCATGCACATCCGAAGAAGGAAGGGTACACAAAACCCTTCACCGATGCCTCTGGATCCAAAAGGGAAAAGGGAAGAAAATGGGAGAAATGCTCGTACTATCACAAAGGATTCCATCCAGAATCTGCATGCATCCAAAAAAATTTAGATCAAATGACTCAAATACTTTATAAAAATAACATTGGAGATCGCATCCCTGAGGGTGCCAAGAAGAAGAAGCCAAAATATTTGAATCCCAAGAAAGAAAATTCTAGCCATGCCTTGATTGCCATCAACTCCTCTCTCAATGCTTGGATCATTGATTCAAGAGCATCACATCATATGGCTGCATCAAAAGTAGTATATTATTCATTGGATGCATGCAAAGGTCCTCCTATTCTAATGGGGGACAACTTTTCTATCGAAGTCACTGACAAGGGAAGGATTGAACTCACCAACGAAAGCTTCGAGAATGTGTTGCACGTTCCCAAACTTTCTGTCAACCTTCTCTCCATGTATCAGATGATGAATTATGGAACTAGAAAGAAATTCATATTCACACCAAATTCTGTGGACATATACGACATGCAAACCGACTCCAGGGTTTCTACCGGTGAGGTAAACCATCAGTATAGATTGTATACTTTTAATGAATTCATTGAGCCTGATTATGCTTCACTACTTACTCATGTTGATGAAAGTAGTAGGATATGGAATGAAAGGTTTGGACATTTGAATTTCAAATACATGCAACAACTTATCAAGAAAATATTAGTTGATGGTCTACCAAACATCCATTTCTCCAAGGGAGTATGCGAGGGATGTGTTCTTGGAAAACATCCTCAAGAGAAATTTGACAAAGGAAAGTCTAAGAGATATTTTGCACCTTTAGATCTGATCCACAGTGACCTTATGGGTCATTTTCCGCATCCATCCATAAACAAATCTAGGCTTGTTCTCATTTTTGTTGATAATTTCTCACATTTTACTTGGATCTACTTTCTCAGGAAAAAATCCAAGGTCTTTCAACACCTTAAAGATTTCAAAGCCCTGGTTGAGACATAGTCTCGAAAGAAGATGAAAGTCCTCTGAAATGATAATGGGGGAGATTATGTAAATCATGAGATCCATAATCTTTTCCATGAGGTAGGGATTCAGTTGCAGCACACAGTTCCCTATACTCTGTAGAAAAACAGAGTTGTTGAGCGGAAAAACATATCTCTAAAGGAGATGGCATCTTGCATGCTGCATCCAAAGTCACTACCACAAAAACTATGGGTCGAAGCACTTAATTGTGCAACATACATCCAAAACATATATTCCCATTGATATGTCAAGGATAATACCCCCTATGAGGCTTGGAGCGACCTCAAACTAGAAGTGACCCACTTTCGCATTTTTGGTTCACGTGTGTGGGCCTGGATTCCCTCTGAAAAGAGGAAGGAACTTGATCCATAGAGCATTGAGTGTATTTTTGTTGGATACCCCGATGGTGTGAAGGGATCTGATTTTGAGGATCCTTCTGCTGCACTCACTGCCATTGAACCATTTCCCTCTAGGCATCTTTTCTTGGTTCAATCTTCATATCCATGGTCTGATGGCGAGGCTGCTGGAAATCCCTTTTGGGAATCCGCCATGCAGAAGGAGTACAACTCCCTCCTAGAGAACCAGACTTTCGATATGGTTCCCCTTCCTTCTGAGAGGAAACTTATCAGATGTAGATGGATCTAAAGGACCAAGAGCACAATGGATGGAAAGATTAGAAGATACAAAGACAATATTTTTGACAAAGGATTTCAACATGTTCATGGTATTTACTATGATGAGACCTTCACTCTAGCAGTGAAGATGGATTCCATACGATTGGAAATTTCCATTGTGACATCCAAGGGATGGGAAGTCCATCATATGGACATGAAGAATTCATTTCTTCATGGTAATCTCTCTGAGGATATCTATATGGAGAATCCTGAATGATTTATGCAGGACTCATATTTGGTTTTTCGAAGGAAGAAGTCCCTTTATGGCCTCAAGCAGGATCTGAGGGCATGGTATGCCAAGATGGACTCCTACCTGTTGTCACAGAACTTTGTATGTTGTAAATCAGACCTGAATGTCTACATGATCAGGACGACTGATTTACTTCTACTTTTAGTTTTGTATGTTGATGATTTGTTTATCACCGGTTGCTCAACTTCAACGATCGTTGCATTCAAGAGGATTCTACATGACAGGTTTTTTATGACAGACATGGGTCCGCTACACTTCTTCCTTGGACTCGAGATCAATCAGGATGCATCGGGCATCAAAATGTCTCAGGCCAAGTATGAACGAGATCTCCTTGAGATATTTCACATGATATACTGCCAGTCCACTCCGACTCCTTTCCTATTAGGACTCAAACTTGAGTATGGAGGGGAGACTCCACTGGTTGACAACACACTGTACATACAACTAGTGGGGAGCTTGTTGTATCTCACACACTCTAGACCAAACCTCTCATATGCAGTTGGTGCAGTTTCTAGGTTCATGCAGGAGCCACATGAGCTACATTAGAAGGTTGAAAAGTGTATCCTTTGATACGTACAGGGCACCATCACCTTTGGGATTCTTTATGCAATAGAATCTACATTAGATCTCATCGGGTTTACTGATTCTGAATGGGTTGGCGATAACACTGATTGAAAGTCCACATTTGGTTACTCACTCAGTCTTGGTTCTAGGCCTATATGTTGGTCCAACAAGAAGAAAGCTACCATTTCTCTATCTTCAGACAAGGTAAAGTACAGAGGGTTAGTTAACATAACCATTCAAGATATGTGGCTACAACATTTTCTCACTGAGTTGAGCATTCAGTTTCATCGGTCGATCGTCATCTGGTGTGACAACCAGAGCACTCTAAAGTTCTGCAGAGATCCAGTTCAGAGGAAACAAATGAATCACATCGATATCCAAGACTTATTACACGAGGGGATCATTGAATTACATTTTTCTCCTTCATCAGAAGAGACAACAGACATATTCACCAAGACCTTCACTGAGCAGAAGTTACATTCTCTGCGAAGTTGTCTTGGAGTGAAGGACACAATTTCCTAGGAACTGTAGTTCTTATTTTTGCATACATTGTACCTTTGGAGGGGGATTTTCCCATGATGTTTTCCCTCTTTCCTCACTTTATTTCAGTGAATCTTTTGTATTTGGGTACCTAACATGGCCTCGTTGTCGAGACCCATTCTTTATTTTCACCATAGTGATGTTCAGGAGGGGTGTTGGAGTTACTTCACACACACCTAAGATTTATTTTTCCTAAGGTTTTTCCTTGTTTATAAGTCATATTTATTCATTATCCAGTCTCCTATATTTTAGGGGAGAATATTCCACCTGGAGAATACTCTCTTTCAGTTGACACTTCAGTTTGACTAGTTGAGTTGAGTTTAGATGTTGCATTGGTTTTGTCACCATGCAACATTGGGGTCATCTCATATAATGTGCACTTTCCTTGGGATCATCACCATACTGGCGCATTACCCTTGATTCCTTGAGTTAAATCCTCACTACTCTTTGCTCAGTCAATTAACTAAAGACTAGTTGACTAGTTAACTCAACTAGGTGGTAGTTCACTCCCGTAACTGCCTGAGAGACTAGACTAGGTGGAAGTTCACTCTGTAACTGTTGGTGTGTGTCCAACTCACTCTAGACCACCACTATGATCAATTGGTTCTCCTCCAGTGCACACTCATTGAGTTATACCGAGTATATCATGTGTAAATTATTCATTATTAAAAATGGTTAATGATAATTCTTTCATTCTTTGTCTCCTTCTTCTTATTTCTCCAATTCTCTCTGCAAATGTGTGTATTATTGTTTATCTATATCTATTTTGTGTAGGTTCAACACATTTACATATGGAATATTCCCATGATATGGGTGTTTCATTCTCTTTGAGAGAAAGATGAAATGTTGTGTGCCCCTATGTAGGGAATATTCCCATGAGTTGGGTATGTTGTTCTCTCTGAGACAGAGATGAAACTGTGTGTTCCCCTGAGAAGGGAAGATGCCCATGAGATGGGTGTATCATTTGAGATGAAACAATGTGTACCCATGTGAGGGGTGAAGGAGCCCATGATACTTCTTGTGTACTTGTGCATGGTATTTCTTCTTGCGATCTTGGTTACTGCAGCAAATTGTTTATGGTGTAACTGAAATTGTCTATGGTTCAAGAAAAATGCTAAAATTGGAATAAAGTTCATGATTGAGCCTATCCTAGTGAAAAATCAACCCAAATGAGGCACTAGCCTCCTTTATTTATACTAGCTGGAAGGCGTTGGAAAGTGTCTCTTCACTCGAAAGGGGCGAGTTCTCTTCTTAGTGGTTAAAACCACTTTAATTAGGCTCGGGGGCCAACTTCTTAATTAGCCTAATATAATTAGGGTTTGACCAATCCAAAAAATGGGATTTGGTCAAGTAAAATTCCAGACATGATCAATCCACAAAAGGCGATTGATCTGATGAATAATAACTCAATAATAAATAGAATACTCTTTGCAGTTACAATATTTCAACATGGCAGATAAGGCTCAGTGGGCGTGTTGGGGGTCAAGTCAAGGATGGTACTTTGCAGGAGGGTAGATAAATCCCTTTGGATCCAGGGGATAAGCAGTGCTCATAAAGTGGTAGCTAGGTGGATCTAAGCATAGGTACATACCTGTCATCATAATTTCAATTTTGGATTATGATGTGGAGGTTTTGGGTATGGTGAATATTTTCCCATCCGATGAGGATTTTATTTGGATGTAAAATCACACAAGGGAATATTACTTGTCAGACTTGCGCTCGTCAGATATTACAACAAAGCACAATCCAGAGGCAGCTCTTCCAAGGTTAGAAATTCATTCAAGTCAGGAAGGTGGGATTTGTTTGAGGGTTTCTTTGGAAAGTGGTTCACACGATCCGAGAGATCCTTTTGGTTTGGGGGGTTCACATTCATCACCTTTGCATGAAACTCTCTCGTCGTCGAATCCTATTTTCATTGAAAAGATTGATTATGTCAAGGGGAGAGGAGTACACATAGTGAAAAATCCCAATAATTTGAAGTGTTGGAAGGTGAGGAAGGAGAGGTAGAAAATGGTGGAGGGAAATGATGTAGAGATCAAGGCTATCACAAATTTGTTGGGAAGAAAAATAGTGGGGTAGTTATGTGGGAAAATCATCTCCCCTTTGGCTTTGAAGTCATGGCTTGATGAAAATTGGGTAGGGTTATTCGAGTATTGTCCATTTTTTCATACCCTCACATGTGGATAGATATGTTTCATTTTTCATAATCACCTGGATTCGATGGAGGTCTCCAGTTAGGTTTGGGGTTGGGGTCCTTTGGGACTCATTTTAAAGGAATGGGAAATTTCCTTTGATCCAATTCATGACTCCCTTTCTTTGTCGAGGGTATGGGAAATTCTGTAGAATTTACCTCTAGTTTTTTGGCAAGAAGAGGTTCTAAAATCAATTGGAAAATATATAGGAAAATATATAATTTGTGAGCCTGGTCGAGAGACGAAGACTTGTAGAAGGTGGGCTTGGGTTTATATTGAAATTGATTTGAGAGATGGTATGTTAGACAAGATAGAACTCATACAGGGTGGATTCTCTTGGAGGAAAAAGATTGATTAATGGTGCGTACCTTTTCAGTGTTTTGGGTGCCATGAGGTTGGACACCTACATGCTCAATGCAGGAGTCCTCCATCACATTTCCCTCCCTTTACCAAAATTTGGAAGAGAAAGAAAGCAATAATGGACAACAAGAAGGAAAATTTGGCAATTGCAGAAGACGGGGCCAAAAGTGGATCAAAGCACGTTCATTTTGAGCCTCCAAGTGTCCCCTCCATGAAGGTGTTGATCTACATTCATTGATCAACTTTAGTGTATATATATCTATCCTTATTATTTTTCTTTCTCCTCTTTTCTTTCTTGTATATTCTATACTTAACCTTTTTCCCTTTGAAATGTGGGTTTCATATTAGGCTACTATCAAGTTTGTAGGTCTGCAAACCCTCAAACCCACAACTCTATACTAAGTTTCTTTTCTTACACATTGATCTAGAAACTTAGCCATTTTTCTTTGTTGTGGGAGCCTGTTATCCCCATTTTGTGGATAACTAAGGAGATTATGTCTCAAGGCCCTCACGTTGTAGATATGGAGTGTCGAGAGAACACATGACCAAGAATATCCTTTTTCACATCTAGAGACCCACATCGCCACCATAGTGATCCAACACTTGGTCATCATCTACACTAGTTGACCACCACAGGTCACTTGGGTCTTGCTCCATGCGGTACAAGTTAGGTATGATGGTGGGTATCATTTTAATATTTGAGGCATTCTAGATTGTGTATCATAGGTTATTTTTTATTATGAGAAATTTTCTTTGGAAACTTTGCATTTTACCTTGTTTAAATGTTGGTGGTTGGCTTGGGGCACTCGAGTAGATGGTCACCCTTAGGATGGGGTTTTTCTGGGAGCTTCCTCTGATGAGTCATCAGACACGCCTGACCATACCACTTTCCATCTATTTCCCCTCATGAAATCATCTCTTGGGATTTTGGGTAGACTAACCCTAGAAGGGACCATTCCTCATTTCATGGGAAGAAGGGGTTGAAGGCCCAAAGGGGAGTTAGCCAGAAAAATATAAAATTCTAATGAAATAACCTTCCAGATGCTTCACCCAGTGGATCCTAAGAAAGCAATGAAAATCGTATTTGCAAGAAAATAAGGACCCCATGAAAAGAATAAATAAATACATTTAAAGGATCAATTGAGGATAGGGGGTCTCATCATGAGATAACCTATCATGTCCATGGGTATCCAACGGTATGACATTACCATTTTTGGCCATCACACCAGGGTAATGGCTATCATTTTCATGGATGAGGGAAAGGAGGTCTCGACACGAGCCAACCTTCTCAATTTCGTGAAAGTACTTGTAGGTGACATTGTCGATATTTGGTCACCACACCAGGGAAGTGGCCTCCAACTCACCTTATGCTATATTGAAATAAAATACAATGAAATAAAGATAAAAGGAAATTGATGGGATTGGAAAGAATGCATTATGGACAAATGTGTGACACACCCTCCACAAAGGCACCCATAAATGAGATATTATGGACCCTTTCATATCATGAAACTCATGCCCATTGAGTACTTCCCCCATCCATTCCATTTCATTCACTTGACTCAGATAGGGTTGTTCCTAGACTTAGGGGGTTTGATCCATTGAAAATAAGTACCATTCCAACCCTCCCACAACCAAACTTATCTCTCATGTGCTTTTTTTATGGCTATATATTGGTTATGGTTGATGGAGATGGTTCTCTAGCCTTGGAAGTCTTTCTCCATTTATTTTTTGGTGGTAAGTCTAGCGTTTATTTCCTTTTAATGCTTGAAGGTGCCAATTATTCCATTGTATTATCATTTTTACAAATTAAAGGTTATATTTTCTTGAGCCAGGTAGGGAGTATAAGTGCATACACCCCTACTTCTGTTTCCACCATTTTATTGCTAAGGGAATATTGCTTCATAAGGGTTTACTAAGAGGAGTATAATTGCAGACACCCTCCTAGTTAAAACCCTAGCTAAGAGCAGCTTTCCTTGGGGAGTAAAAGGATTAACACCCCCAAGGAAGTAGCCTATATAGCTTCTTCATATTCTCTTGAATCCATTAACCCTTTCTTAAAGGCACTAGTCATTTACTTATTACATGGGAGAAATAAATTGTTGCTTTGATAAACGTACAAATTTCAAGTTTTGAAGTTGCCTCTTTTGGATAATGATCTTGATGCCTTGGGGATTATTCCTCCCTTAGGGAGTCCTATTTCTCCCACAAATTATTATTTCTGTAGTAAAACTAACCTACAACCATTAGGGTTTCTTTAAAATCTAACCCTAGTTGCTAATACCTCACAAACTAACCCTAGGCTAACCCTCTAACTTTGCTAGTTTAACCTGCTAAGCTAGGTGCATCTATTGGCCTAGATTTTGGCACTTTTTGACAGTCAGATTTGTTGTTGTACTTAATTGAATGATACATCCATAAGGCTGTTATACTATTGTAGAAATTTACTTTTATGACAACCATCTTTATTCAGTCTTGAAGTGTTATTTTCGGTCCACATCGGTTACTAGTTTTATTGATGCCATTGCTAACTAATATAGAACTTTTACTTGTTGATTTGGATGTAATATATTGCTGATTTACTAACTTGTATGCTGTTGTATTTTAGGGATAGCAAGCTTAAATTTCTGATCCATTACTATACTTGGTTGGAAAAGTGTTTTTTCTTGTGTCGTGTCCAGGTACAAGTGCACCGACAACTATCTCTTTACTCGGTATCCATTTACCTCTCATCACTTACCATTTTCAACCAATATTTTCTTCCATCGCTTGACCTTCCGAGGGAATTATCCTTACACTTCCATTCATCCTTCTCATTCCCTCTAGGGTCATCGGGATCGCCTCCCTAGAGTGACCTATTCACCCTTGAAGTGTGATACCTACATCAAGGTGACATTGAGTGTAGGATTCCCAAGTTGTAGCACTTGATTTTTGGTTGGGTTGGTCTTTTCCCAACCTACAAATTGCACTATAATAGATCCCAATCCACTCCTCATCCTACAAATATCTGAGTCTTGCAACCCACAAACCCACAACACTAAAAAATGCCTCTCCCATGTCTACATCATGCATAATGCACTTCTCACATTTTTCATAATTAGCCGGTTTTCTCAATGTGGATGCAGGGAACTCCTTTGATTCCATTCACCTTTCCCTAGACCCACATTCATGCATTTTTGTGTCTTCCGAAATGACTAAATCACTGCCACAACCCACAAAATTGACCCATTTTTTACTTAGCTTATTTCATCAATGTGGATGCAAGAGTCCCTCTTACTTCTCTTTTCGTTCTCCAGACCCCGTAGTCTCGCATCCTGTAATCTCGTGTTCATCATATTGCATTTTCCATTCCTCACTTCACATCTCCATACTTAACCACTTTTCATTTTTATCGACATCATATCATCAATGCCCATGACATCCATTCTGTACCACCACGTCAACCATCACTTGTGTGAATCTAATAGTGTTATTAAGTGGCATGATCTTCATAAAAAAATTGCAATAAATCCAAAATTAGACTGTGCAAACTGACAACTTTGAAATAAGAGATATAGCAATTGATAATCAAGGAAATACGTGGTAAAATAAAATAAAAAATTAACATCCTGTTGTAAAACATTATATTGACAGAAGCGTCACCTATTCTTAAAAAGGGAAATCTGCATAAAGACATGTCAAATAAAAGGAAAGAATTGTATTTTAGAGATACTTTCAACACCCTTGGACATGAAGACCACTAATTTTAGTGGTCACAGGAATATAAGTGGTATTTGTCTCTCCCCCCTACAGAGAAGGAATTGAAGAAAGTCTGGAGTACATGCATTCAATTGGTCAAATGTGTACCAAAGGTAGTGGACATTAAAGAGTTGGTACTCTGGTGTGCCGATAAGTTCGATACATAGCGAAGAATCATCCAAATACAAGGAAATTCATCAATTCCTTTGTCCCATTTAGTGTTTAAGAGAATGTTGTGACTTCTTGATCCCACTATGTTATTCAAGAATGTGGAGGCCGATGATTTTCTCAAAGAACACAGAGGAGGAACATAGCTTCTCGAGAGTTACCTCACAAGCCCAAGAATTGACATCAATTTTTCTTAGGTCAAGGCATGCTCTATGAAGTATCCATATAAATAGTTTGTTTGGATAGAATAATTGGACTAGAGTCCATGACCTCAATTCCAAAATACATTGTGTATATTATCCATCATGCTATTCATGAAACACCATGATTGATTGGGCTTGAATAATATCAAACAAGATTTCATTTCAATTAGCGAGCCTGAGAAAAACTAAAAATTATACATGACTTCATATTTGGTCTTTGTTATAGTTTACTATCACATATTTGAAGACTTTCCTAAAGAAGAAAATGTTAGTTTCAAGAAGGAACCAACTTTTTTCTGGTACCTGGTGTTATGGAGGCATAAATCCCCATATAACTTTTATGCAGTTCAAAATGGTATTTTGTCTGCTTTTAAGAAAATGATTCATGGTCCTATCGTGTCAAGGATATCATAGGAAGTTGCATCCTTTCTCGCCAAGAAAGGAGTTTTTGAAACTTTGGAGGAATTCGGTTTTATGAGATTGTATGGATTACAGAGGAAATCCTTGTTGTTACCATTCTATGTAACTAGAGAAGCTTCAGAGTCCATTTTTTACTTAGAAAAATAAATTTTGGTTTTAAAAGAGATAATAAAGGAATTACAAAAATCTGTGATTCTGAAACCTTTATTTGTCAAGCCTATCACTGCAATACATACAATGCTCAATCTTGAAGATGTCCTAGAGACCAGTTCCAGATTAAAGGGTTCCTCTAGATTATTAATGGAAGTAAGGAAATACATTGGAGACGGTATTACGAAAATAATAGACTTAATCCTTGAAATTTGGGAATTAGGACAAAGCTCAACTACTTTCTCAACAAGGGTTTTTCACTTTAAGAAGTATCTCCAGAAAKATTTAGAAAATGATGAACCTATAAGGAAGTAGTGGGAACATTTATGGTGAAGGTTTCAAGTTTGAGCGAGAAACACATAAGAGATCAAAAMMTTCTCTCTAAGGTTCACATGAAACAAACCARTGCTTGTTAGATAAAGAGAATCAAATGTCTAAGAGAGTTGTTGAATGAGTGTGATACTATTAACATTAAAATGGGTGACATATTATTGAAACTTGTTGATTTGACCAAAGAGTTAAATGGACCACATTTAATAATGGATACAATACTTTTATCAGGGGAGAAACTACTAGAGAAATTAGAAGCAATAAAAGTTTCATGGGTGTTGACGATTAAAATCGTAACGATGAATTATGCCCGCAAAGTATTGCTTAAGCGCTATTATTTAAATATGCTAATAATATAATACTAGTAGGTGGGACTCCCTTGCAGACTAGAGGCGCAAGGATAGACATATTAAACATGTTTTGCAGCTATTTTTTGTTAAATTTTTTAATTAAAATAAAGTACCAAGGCAAGTGTTTCTCTTCCCTAGGCGCCTAAGGGGGAGAAAGTGCCTAATGTGGGTCTTAGTCAAATTAATTTGTGAGATGAAAATAAAAAGGTGAATTTATGATTAAAGTGAGGGTGAGTGAAGAGACACCAAATATCAGCCACCCATCTAATCTAATCTCAGTCGTTAGATTAGAAAACCCCTCACCTTCCCTCATGAGGTCGACTAGGGAAAGAGGGCGCACCCATTCTTGGGTAGTTCAAGCATTCTTGTTGAGAGAACAAGAGAGAGAAAGAGAGGAAGTCACTTGGTGAGAGACCAAGGAGAGGATCTTTGGTGAGATTCCAAGATCAAGAGACTCTTGGTGAGATGCCAAGAGAAGGGACCTTTGGTGAGATGCCAAGGTCAGATCTTTGGTGAGATGCCGAGAGCAAGAGAGAGGTCAAGCTGAAGAAAAGAGACAGCATTTGCTGAAGGAGAGCATGCATCCCAAGGAAAAGAGAAGTATGGATTTCAAGGCAATAGACAACAAGGAAGAACAAGCCATACCGTACGGATTTGTGGAGGTCGTACAACATTTAATGTGAACAGAAATTGAGGAGGACAACAATTGCAATTTCTGAGAGTATTGGCATGCATTCTAAGGCTATAGTACAACATTTATTGGCACAGAAATTGAGGTAACTGCTGTAATAAATTTCTGAGTGTATTTCCGTACAGTCCGTATAGTTTGGCATGAATCTTGGGGGCCGTACAACACGGTTTACAAGGAGCTATTTATGTTGGGTTTTCTGTACAATCTTAGCAGAGTTTTGGCACAAATTTTGGGACAGTCTGTACAACATTAATTATTGGGGCAGTCGTACAGTTGTACAGATTTATCGAACAGAAATCGAGGAGCATTTTCCAGGACTGTTCAAAATGATTTTAGCGAAAGAAAGTCCATATAAGTTTGTGTAAATTTCTGAAGATGAATATGCTGTAAAAGAAATTTCTCAGAAGCTCATAAATAAAAAAAAAACCTCTCTCACTGGTTTTCCCCTTGTGGGTTTTTCTAGGGTCGAAGTTAGACCGAAAATATTTGTGTCTATATTTTCTAAGTTTTTCATACTGCTGATATTTTATTTCTGCATTGAAAACGATGTTCAGAATCCTCATGTCTCGGTTCTGAAGTTTATTTTCTGTTAAGTTTTTATATGCTGAAACAATGCTGAGACATATGATGAAACAATGCTGAGACATAAGCTGAAACAGTGCTGAGACATATGCTGAAACAATGTTGAGACATATGTTGAAACAGTGCTAAGACATATGTTGAAATAGTGCTAAGACATATGATGAAACAGTGATGGAACAGTGATGGAACATATGCTGAAACAATGCTGAGACATATGCTGAAATAGGACTGAAACTGGGTTGGGGTCTGAAATTTTTAACATGGTATCAGAGCTAAGTTGAAGAGAGGCAGAAATTTCAGGAGACAGAAAGTAGGGACAGTAGTCACTTCACAAGGCAGATTTGTTTTGAATTTGCGAGAAGTTCAGAAAGGGTCCAAAGGGAGGACAGAAGCCCAAGGGTGAAGGGAAGAAAGACATGAGAAAAGTCAAGTGCTTTGCTTTCCATAAGTTTGGGCACTATGCAGGACATTGTCCAAACAAGAAGAAGAGACAAACAACAACTTCAGCAGAGGTGGATGAGTTTTCCACCAAGTTTGACAAGGAATTTTCCTTGATTGCGTGTCTATCCTCGAGGACCACTACTCTCGATACTTGGTATATTGATAGTGGTGCCTCTCGCCATATGAAAATAGTTCGTGAGCACTTGAC
>ML787398.1:132053-171171 GCA_009831015.1 Picea engelmannii | reverse complement strand
AAATTTCGGATACCAGGAGTTGGAGGAGTCAAGAGTCGAGACTCTTCATCACAGGAGTTCCAAAGTGATGAAATGTGAAACGCCGAAAATCCTGAAATAGGCACATCGACCGAAGTTTCGGATATCGGGAGTTGGAGGAGTCAAGAGTTGAGACTCTTCATCATAGGAGTCTTGAAGTGCCAAAATGCGAAATTGTGAAAGCGCTGTATGGATAAGTGCTTGGTCACCGTCGGTGGTCACATCGTCGAAGAGCTATAGAGAAGATCTCAAAGAGACAAGCTCCATTTTGGAGGTTGGAACATGGAGAGTTGAGACGACTCATCACAGAATCCCCAAAACACGAAATGTGAAATGCATGTTAAGAATTGGCCCCTGGTCATAACCTATGGTCACATCGACAAAGGCTCAAGGGAGGAGGTAGCACGAAGCTAATCTCCATTTTGAAGATCGAAACTTGGAGAGATGAGATGCCTCACCACAAGAATGCCGAAATGATGAAATGCCAAATTGAAAAATGGTGAAATAAGCGCGAGACCCATCATTTATGATCCAACGGTGCAGGTTATTTGGGAAAATGATCGAAGGGCTAATGTTGCTCTTCACAATTAATCAATCAGTGGAAATTCAGTTGTTGATGCAGTTTTTTGAGGTTCACAGTGTAACTGCTATAAATGACTGATTGTTTCTACCAGAGGACTGGAAGAGACTTCAGGCTGATTTCCAGAGAAGATGAAGAGTCTCAAGGCATCTGCCAGTGGAATGAAGACTGTTCATGAGGTGATTGACAGATGGAAGAGCATTGAAACCTGTAAGTTCAATAGAGAGGATGAGCTCAACTGTGATAGAGAAGACGAAGAGTCTCGACTGCTAGATAGGCTAAGGAATCTCAGCATAACACCCAGTGATGATGGACACATGGGTTTAACAGCCAGATAGGCTTAAGAGTTGCAATGATGATCAGGCAGAGCACTCGACATGAAGAGAATGCAGAAGCATTGCGCATAGGGTATGCACAAGGTGCACAGAGACTATAAGAATGCAGAAAAAAGAAGAGATGGGTGATGTTGTGTAGAGGAATCACACACAGGGAAATGACATGTTGTGGCTAGGAGCTGAAATACACAGAAGAGGCATAATCCAGAGAATCAAGAGAAGATGAAGAGTATAAAGTGCAGCAGAAGAAAAGAAAAAAAATGCATAGTTGAGACAGTAAAAGAAGGCTGAGGTGCACCTGTAGAGAAGAGAAGAAGATCAGAAAGCGTAAGAAGATGCAGTCAGAGAGACACTAATACAGGAGAGCAGAGCTGTGTAGCAGAACAGTGATGAGACTAGTAAGCCATTGATGAACATTATATCATTTTAATAAGTCTCAGTAGCAAATATTTATATTTGAGGGTGGTAGGGAGGTGTTAGGGAGGATTGTTTTCCTCAGAGGTTCAAGTGGGTGCTTGAACATAGGGAGTTGTATCTTCCATCTGGTTGCAGCCAGAGAAACTAGAGTGGCAGGGTGGTGCAAGGGAAAACTATTGTTCTCTGTTATACAGGTTGGTGTCTTTGTGACTGGAAGTTGGTGCTTCCATCCAGTTGGTGCTGGAACACTTAGGGAGTTTTTGCTTCCTTCTAGTGGGTGCTAGAGAAACCAAGGAGTTGGGGCTTCCTTCTAGTGGGTGCTAGAGAAACCAAGGAGTCGATGCTTCCTTCTAGTGGGTGCTAGAGAAACAAGAGATTTGGTGCTCTCAGCGAGTAGCATCTTGCAAAATAGAGGTTGTAGCCTCATTATGAGTTGGTGCTCATAAGTATGATAATGTACAGAATGTAAAGATTACTTATCATATAAAGAAGAAGAAGTTTTTACCCTTTATGGGTTTCCTCGGGAAATAACTGTCTCTGTGTATCTCATATGTGGGAATGGTGTTGAATGTTCTATTGCTTACTTCCCTGCATTATTGTGATTGTCATTGAATGCTCTATAAAGAGTTTAAAATAAGCATAATTGTTTAAGCACAGTAACAACTAATTCACCCCCCCCCCCTCTCAGTTGTCCAACAGTTCGGGCCCAAGTGTAATGTCAAAGATTATTATGGAAGAGCTAGGCTTATCTTGTACAAATGAAAATTCCAGGATCATACTCTCTTATAATAGTCTACAACAAATGACCATAGGTGAAATCAAGGACATGACCTTGGTTTTGTGTGCACACCCTAAAATAAGGACAACCCTTAATATTCAGGTAATTGATATGCCAGTGAGTAATTACTTGATCATATTAGGAAGATATTGGAAAGCTTTGACAGGTGGATACCTCTCACTCGATGGGACACACTTATCCGTTCCTCAGAATGGTAAAAACATCATAGCCCTAAGAGAGGGGAGAATTTCACCTTACATAGAAAGTGTCCCACAACCTAATGTGGATTATGTCGAGGAAGACCTAGGAGTGTATTCCATCTTTGTCGATGAGGACAACACTACATTGGAACAAATAGACTTAGACGATGGGATGTGGCATATGCATTTTGAAGGTTCATTCTCCAATGAAGGAAACCGAGTTGGTATTATCTTGTATTCTCCTGTGGGTAAAATTCATAACTTTTCTTATAGGTTAGAGTTTTCTTGCACAAACAATGTCACTGCATTTGAAGAATTATTTTTAGGTATTGAAAATGCCTATAATATGGGTTTTGGTCACTTTACAGTTTTTGGGGATTCCAAACTTGTTGTAAACCTTGTACATAAGATATAATTGCCTAGCAATAAGTTAATGAAATGCTACACCCAAACTGTTTGGGCAATTATCTCGAAATTACTATATTTCAACATCACTCATGTTAAAATGGAATTGAACTCAATGGATGATCGGTTATCTATTTTTGTAGCCTCTCCTACTTGAACACTTCTGACAAAAATACCTGATTTTACCTTTCAATCTCTATATCGTCCACACATCCCTAAAAATATAGATTCGTGGCATGTCTTCCCTAGTGATGAGAGCATATGTCCTTTCATTTAAAATGAACCTTATAAGCCTAAGGAAATTATATCAATGGAAGATAGCAAAATTCCTAAAGTCTTGATTCCTGTAGAAAGTTCATTTTCATCGAGTGATGTAGGAAACAAAGAGAAACATAAAGAAGAGGAGTCGAAAAGGAAAGTGGGTGAAATCATTTCCTTGAACATTGGAACACCTGAGTCTCCAAATAATGTTAAAATAGGTGCCCAATGTTCTAATGAAGAAAAAATGAAGTTTGTTAAGCTGCTTGGTGAATTTCAATATGTTTTTTCTTAGTCTTATGAGGATCTTCATGGTTTTGATCCTGCTCTTATACAACATGTCATTCCTAGCAAGGAGGGAATAAAACTAGTTAGGCAAAAACAAATACCCATTAACCCTGCACTGGAAGCAACTATTCGAAAGGAGTTGGAAAAACTCTTGAAGGTTGGGATCATTTTTCTAGTTAAGTATTCTGAATGGATTTCCAACTTGGTTCACGTTCGGAAAACAACTGGTCAAATCAGATTATGTGTATTTTTCACACATTGAATCGGTTTAGTATAAAACATCACTTTCCTCTCCCTAATATGGAAATGATTTTGCAGCAAATTGCAGGGTCACAGATGATGTCCACTTGTATTACTCATTGGGGAACTTTTCATATGAACGTATGCCTTTTGGCTTATATAATGTAGGTGCCACTTTTCAAAGATCTATGAAAATAGCTTTTGACAATTTGACCAGAAAAATTATTCAGATCTATCTTGACGACTTAACTTTGTATTCTAAAAACTGATCAGATCATTCTAGTCATCTTAAAAGAGTTCTCATGTGATGCAGGAAATTTGGCATTTCTCTAAATCATTCTAAGTCTATTTTCAGCATTACCAAGGGAAAGCTCCTTGGACACATTGTCTCTGATTCAAGAATAAGCATTGATCCTGAAAGGCTTGTTGCTATCCTAAATCTTCTTTCTCCCACTTCCAAGAAGGAGGTTCAATATTTTATGGGTGTTATTAACTTTGTCCGTAGGTTTGTTCATGATTTGACTATGATGGTCAAGACAATTAATCTTCTTAAGAAAGATCGTTCCTTTTCTTGGATAGATGATGTTGAATATGCTTTTGTAGGGATCAAGAAAGAAATCAGTTCCGCACCGGTTTTGGCAAATTTGGATTTTGAGAAATAATTTATGGTATATACTAATTCACCAAAGGAAGTGATTTCCGCTATCCTCATTAAAGGTGATAACCAAGGTAACGAAAAAAAAAGTGGCTTACATGAGTCAAAGCTTGTTTGATGATGAGTTTAAATATTCTTTTATTGAAAAGAATGCTTTCTCTCTTATTAAATATGTTGAAAAATTTCACCACTTCATCTTAGGTAAGCACACGTTGGTAAAAGTCCCTTTACCCATTGTCAAGTTTTTTCTCTCACAGACTTATCTTTCAGGGAATCTTTCACATTGGCTTACCAAGATCGAGGAGCATTATTTAACTATCGTGCCTTCTAACACCATCAAGGGACATGACTTAGCCCTTCACTTAGCTCATCATGCTGAAACTAGTGAAGAAATTGATGAACATGATAGTTCTCTATCAACACTGTTCTACATTGATAATCAAATCCTTCATGTGTCTGAACATCCTTGGTATAAAAATTTGGTTTACTATTTGCAAAATCAAATATGTCCAGATAAATTAGACACTCATCAAAGAAGAAGGCTTCATCTCGAATCTTCCAGATATGTCATTATAGGAGACTTCATGTTTAGAATATCTACCGATGGTATGTTACTTCAATGTGTAAACAACGAGGAAGCACAAAAACTGTTGCAAGAAACTCATGGTTCTTCAAATTATGTTATTCATGTAGGAGGTCATTTTTCTGCTAAAACCACTACTTTTAAGATTATCATAAAAGGATACTATTGTCCTTCAATATTTCATATTATTATGTATTTTTGAGATCTTGTGACAAGTGCCATAAATTTGTTGGGAAAGAACACCTTTCAACCATGCCTTTACAACCTGTCCTCCTAGACTTTCCTTTTTCAAAATGGGGTTTGGAATTTATTGGTCCTATTAATCCCCTGTCTTCAGCAGGACAAGCCTTTATCTTGACAACCACAAACTATTTTACAAAATGTACTGAAGTTGTCCTTATTAAACATTCGATGAATGAGCAGATGATTTCTTTTCTTGAAAATAATATTTTTTTCCAAATTTGGTCTTCCTTTGGAAATAATTATAGACAATGGTCCCACTTTTATTTCTGCTAAGCTGACCTAATTTTTAGCTAATTTGGGGGTTAAACATTTTACCTTATCATTTTATTACCCCTAAGGAAATGGGTAGGCTGAGTCTACCAATAAGAATCTGGTAAGAATTATCAAAAGTCTCATTGAAGATAAGCCTCGTCAATGGCACACTCTCCTCACTTACGCCCTTTGGGAAGATTGAACTACCACCAAGGTTAGCACTGGTTTCACTCCTTTCTAGCTTGTTTATGGTCAAGAATCCATTCTTCCTACTAACATGGAACTTTACTCCTTAAGGTTAATTCTACAGGTCGAAGATTTAAATTCTTCTGATGTTTCTCAAAGAATGAATTCACTTTTGGATTTAGAGGAGCAAAGGACATTTGCCTTGGACAATATAAAGAGAAGAAAACAAACCGTTAAAAATTATTTCAACAAGAGCATCAAAGATGTCAAATTTAAAGTCAACGAGAAGGTATTGTTGTGGGATTCATATCATGCTAATAGAGGAAGACATTCAAAGTTTCAAAAATTAAGGTTGGGTCCTTTTAAGAGCGATTGTTTTCCTACAGCACTAACGGTTCCCACTTAAAACATTACGTGGAACCAACTTGAAGAGTTTAACACTTTTTGGATTGTTTCTATATATTAGTGGTTTTCATTTCTGCTTTTACATTAGTAGTTTTCCATTTATGCTATTTCATTTCCTGTCATTTCATTTCTTCTTATTTCAATTTTGTTGTTTCATTTCTGTTATGACATTTCTTGCTTTTGTTCTTTTGACTTCATTTTTTTTCAAAAATAAAATGTTGGATTAGTTTTGCCACATCGACACTTCTGCAAAGTATTGTTAATCAATAACAATTAAGATTACATAGTTTTCATGATGTTCCCCTTGAAGGAATCATTGAAATTGTTGTCTGCTTTCACTGTTGTTTTATGAGATAGTTGGTTTTATCCCGCTTATTCTTTCCTTTTTTTCATCGATTTCGAGATTCAAAAGAGAAAGTTTAGAAAAAAATTATCCTTGAAGTCAAGAACAATTTTTAGTTGAATGATTATGCTGACAAGGATAAAACCCCCTCATACTTAACACTTTCCATGAGTTATTCCCAAATTCCCAGTCATTTTTCCATTTAATTCGCTCACTTCCCCCTGTGGAATAATCATTCTGATTTCTATCTTCTTGATCTGATGTTACTTGTTCTACAAAACCATACATTCTTAGTTCTTAATCCGTTGGAAACAAATTTCTCCATGGATTTTCCAGTTTGTTGACAATTAAAATCGTAACGATGAATTCCGCCCACAAAGTATTTCTTAAGCCCTATTATTTAACTATGTTAATAATATAATACTAGTATGTGGGACCCCCTTGGAGACAAGAGGCACAAGGATAGACATATTATACATGTTTTGCTGCTATTTTTTATGCTTCCTACACAGTCTTACATTTTGTGACAATGCATTCTTGGTTTCATTTGACATGATAATAGGTGGATGATGCATTTTGTGGAATGTTTTTTGCGATACAAAATAGTTTTATGGTTATGAGGAGCATGTTATTTACAATTGTTATAATTTAACCTTATGATCGATCACCTAGCCACATATATTCAAGAGATATTTTAATGGTAATGTGATTAAAACAAAGGAAAAAACCTATGAAAAGATCCTAAAAGGTAACAAAGGGAAAGAATTTATATGTTTTAGCTATGATAAAGGACTATATGCAAGTTCAAATGGAAAAGTTAAAGGATATTAGTGTTAGTCCTAACTATTATGCTATTGTTGGTTAGTGGATTATGCGAATTTTATTAGATTTGGATGGGGTGCACATAGCATTTTAATATGTATTATGGCATGGAGTTATGGAAAGGGTTAACGCGTAAATGATATTGGGTGGTGCATTATGAAATGGATATCATCAAAGATTTCATGATGGTTTGGAATTGAATACATGGTTTAATTGTTGGTGAGTGTGATGCTTATTGGATTGTCTCATACTTTAATTGGGTTATGGGTTTAATTGTTGGTGAGTGTGATTCTTAAATGGTCAGTGTGAGTATGAATAGGCCATGCGATAGAAGTGGCGTGCATTTACTGCACGTCACTCCATACTTCCCCTATCACTAGTCACCCTGACATTGTTCCATTGTTACATTTTTCGCTCTGTTGGTTGTGAAGATCCGCATTTTTAGGCTCTTGGAAGAAAGAAGGCTCGACCAACTCACCATTTAAGCATTTCTCCATATGTATGATTCTTTTTCTCTCCATCCATGAGGTATTATCTGTTGTATGAAAAAATGATGGCTTAGTGATGCTTGGATTATGTGTGTTCTTGAGAATTTTGACTGTGTAGATGTGTGTTATGGCTCTCTGTAATGATTGTAAAATGTTTATTATTGCAAGAAAATAAATGAGTATTTTAAGTTGTGCAATGGTTGTTGCTCAATCGATTTAGTTTCATGAGAGGTCTCTCTGGAATAATAAGTGAACAGTCGTATAGTATGGCTCTGTGTTGATGATGGAGGGTTTTTTTCTATGTATTATTGTCAGTTATTTTGTTCCATCACACTCATGGTGGTAACCCTTACCTAGTCGTAGAGTAATTTCCGACAGTTGTTGTGTTATTTCCTCAAACCCCGAGTCGTGGTCGTTGGCCCATTCTTACTTTCTTTTCACTGAAGTATCCCAATATCCAGTCTTGGTTGGCCCTAACGTTAATACATGCTTGTATGGTTGTGGATTGATACAAGTTGTATCTGAGCATTATGTCAAAAGGATGAGTGTGTCCTCACTGGTGTTGTTGTCAATTTGTTTGGCTCTTAAGTATTGGATAGAGATGTTATATCTCTGGTTTTTTTTTTATAACTACCACTATTAAGTTAACCCTCATTTTCCATAATCAAGTATTAAATGCACCATGTGCACTAGTTATTTTACCCAACCTATATCTTCTCTCCTCGGTGGGTAACTATTGGTTTTGTTTCCCAGACTTGGAGTAATAAGTGAGATTGTCTGACTCACTACTGTGTCTTTTTCGAAAGGTATTTTTGCCTATGGTTGATAAGTCTCGGAAGACCTCCATCTCTTTGTGTTGATGTTAAGGATGAACGAACTCTTGTTTCTTCCCTACATTTGATTTTTGACAAAGTTTGATGTAGACTCCATTATCTTTGCTCGCCTCGGGCACTTTCTAGGGTTGTCTAGTATTGGGTATCAGTGAAATGGTTATGGAGGTCTTTAAGAACAGAAAAACACACTTTATCGTCGAGTATATGTCTCTTCCTTGTATGGTTAAATAGTTTGAATAAAAATGAAAAGGGAACTTGCACACAGTCTAGGGTTGTCTTCCTACTCGTTATGGTTTCGTTCACTGTGTTTTTACCAGCGTGATATTGATTGTAAATGGAAACACCTGTGTGGTTTTTCTAAGCCCGATCAGGGTTTTGGCCAGTTTAAAAAATGATGCATGTGTGTAGTTCGTTATGTTTGCTTCATATATTATATTGGAGCATTGCACAGACTACCAATTGTTTTAGAATAAGGTTATATCCACAGTGATAAGGCTTGGGTTTTATGTTTTGGTTGATTGTTGTTTCATTGCAAGATATTGTCGATTGATATGATGAATATTGTGTATAATCAAGCATATTTTGAAGTCTGTTCGTATTTGAAAAGAGACCTGTGTATATTTTAATTAGGCTCGATTGTAAATTGGTAAACATTGGATGTTGATTATTATCGCTATGCACTATGGATTATCAAGGATAAATGTTGAACATATTGATGTGCATTTTTTTTATTATTTTTAAAAAGGAAAGAAAAGAAAGAAAGGATCAACGCTTTTGTTAAACATGATTGTTGAATGGAAATGTTGTTTTTTTTATAAGTTATGATTGCACAGACTGTTATGAATTGATAAATTCTGGGAAATTTAATTATTGGAATAACAAACAATTTGGTATAAAATTGAGAAACAATGAATGTTGGTTTTTTTTGGATTGATTCTAATACAGAGTTATGATTATTTATTATTTAATTTGTTTTATGAACAGTATTGATTATCATCCCCTGTCATTTTCTCATTTTTTCACTCATTACGAATCCCCTCACAATGCCAAATTCACTTTGCACACCCTATTCTTAAAATTAAATTCAAATTAAATGGAAACTTTGTATTACAACAATTAAAGGATGACACAGAGATGGGTCACAGTTGATATGATTATGTTATTGTAACACAGTTGATTGTTTAACGATTTTTTGAGCAGTAATCATGTTCTTACTCCCTTTCATTTTATCACTTTTTCGCTCAATACAACCCCCTCGAATATCCCAAAACCCTTGTTCACCCCCTGCTCATTGACAAGTATTAAATGAATTTTATGGATTGGATTGCGTGGGTTTGATGTGATTGATGAGCCAAACTTTGTTTCATATTAAAGAGATGCCATGTATGGTTTGTTTAAGAAGCTAGTTGCTAATAAATGCTACATACAAGATGAGATTCTTCAGTAGAGGAAGCCATGGCCTAAATAACATGGGCAAAGGGAATTGGAACACGGGCCATAGAAGGCCAATATTTTTGATACATTTTGATGCAGATCCACAAGAGTTAAACCAACTCTTCCAAGATGGATTTTTCAATTGGATTGGACAAGGGGTAGTCCACCCTAGGCCAGAAAGGCCTCCCTTCCAACCCCAACACGTCCTTGGTATCCCTGTTACCCCTCATGTTTCATTGCAACCAGAAGTTCCTCAGAATGATAGATGGCAGGATATTCTTCACCCAGTAGTCTCCCAACATTGTGGCTGGCCCAATTTGTTCCTACCTACTCCTCCTCCATTAGTTAACCCAAATTTCCAAATTTCCCATGCACACTCACATGTACATTCTTCCCACGCAAGTAAAAGACTCAAAACCAAAGCTGACCACATGCATGATAAAGGAAAATTTATTGTTTCCCCCTCCTTCCCTCAAGTGATTCAGCCAAATCCGTTTCATCCCACATGCACTTGAGAGATGACTGTTCTCATTTCATCGGTGAGATCAAGCCTAAAGGCTCCACACAGCCTAATACTAATTCAGGAAAGTCAAAGGGAGACAACAACAACAAAGGGAAAATTGCCTCCAAAAGTGGAAAATATGTTTTTTTAGTATATTTTATTATTGATTATTGAGAACAATTGAATGTTGAAGTTTTTAGACAACATACTATTTTTGGATATTTTGGATGTTATATGTTTGGATATGGTTTAAAATATCATTGATATTTAATTTTCAAATTATGAGAATGATGATGGGAGCCACAAGGAGGGATGTGTTTGATGGATTGACTACTTAAGTTTATTTTTGTTAAGAAACTAAAGGGAGTCACAAGGGGTCCTACCTGCTAGTTATTATTTATTAAAGACCCTTATTATTATTATATTAATTCTTCCCCTAAACTAAAAGTTAGTTGAGTTTTAGTTAACTTAACTAAAAGAGGTAGTTGAACTACTTCAACTAATTTTGATTGCTTAAAGGAAAAAAGAGAATGAAGAACACGAAGGAGAAAGCATACTAAGGTTTTCTCTTGAGTTTTATTGAGATAATTTAGTTTTCATTCATTCTTCAATTCATTAAAATCTTAATTCTCTTTTATGACAGCAGGGTCCTATTGTAGACAACAAGATTCAAGGTTGAATTACATCATTCAGACACTTGTTTTCAGAGTTGTTGATCTATCTTTGATAGTATGTGTAGACTTGTCTATTTATGAATTAAATTTCATGACTGATAAAGGATATTGTGCAGAGTCGAGTGGGCAACAATCTATGGCAAGTTGATCTAGCTTTTAAAGTTCAGATTTTTACTTTCTGTCAGAAGTCCTTTTGTATAGTTTTCATCGAGGACATTTAAGTTTGACTTTGGTCCAAATTCCCTCAGGGATTTTTGTAAAGATAACTATTCTTTTTATTTCTTGGAATGAAATAAGAAATTTCTATTCTGTCTCATCTATGTTAATATGTGACTTAGTATTTTTTATTTTGTCTCCACATTTACTTTTTCATATGTTATATCCAGAAAATTATATAAAAATGTTGAATTTTACAACAATCTTCTATTTAAAAAAAAAAATAGCCTAAGCCCTTGTAACTAATACTTGTGGTCTAGGAAACAATTTTTGAGGCTATAAACATAGGGTGATATTCCTGTCTATCTTTCCTTAGCCAAGCAAGATCTGAAAATGCTTGACTAAGATTATTCATATCTTTTCCTCAACAATGGGCTAATGAATTTAGTGATTTAATTGAGTTCTATGAAGATGAAATAGAAAGGTGTCTAGTCTAGTATGTAAATAAGAATGAAGACATTGAGGACACACTACATCAATTAATCCTTGATTTGAGAGAATTATAGAACAAGTTATTTGAAATTAACTCAAGCATGAAAAATGGTTGCTTCAATGAGGGAGTACATAGAACAATGTTTAACAAAGACCTTAGTTAAGATAATCGAGACAGGTCAGTAAGAAGTAGTTACATCAGTTATTCCACCTCCATCATTGCATCAACAACCTACAAAAGATGTCACAACAAGTAAATGAAGGTTCAAAACTTCCATCACAGTGAGTCAAGTAGTCACCTTATTCTTGTTTTCACCACTTTTTCTTCCTCAGTCAATAGTCATTTTTTCCTTTTCTATTCCCAGAATCTTTGAGACTTAAGTTGGTTGAGCCCTAACTTCTTTCTTTTGTCTTTCAGGTCTCTTTTCATTTTATGGTCCATGCAAGCCCCATCCTAGTCCTCTTTGAAGGATAAACAAAATTAAATTTTATTGAAACCTCATAAATTATTGTTTATTTTTATAAAGATACCTACTCCCAGAAAACTATTTGGTACATAACATTATTGATCTCTTGGACTTTAATTTCTAAGAATGAGATTTCAAATGTAAGTCTATTAAAATATTTTTTTCATTTAATGGAATGATCATTTAAAGTTATTTTCTATATGTTGTCCATATTTTCCTTTCCTGTGTTGAATATTGTGTCTTACATTGATGAATGTTGTGATGGAAATGTCATCCTATGTTACTGTATACTCTTTTTGTTTACAATTTTGTATTATATTGTAAATATTTTATTTCTATAAGATACATGGTCCTTTCTCAAGTACTCCTTGCATGTGAATACGTATTTCAAGAAAAAGTTTGGTCCTTTCTCAAACATTGTTTTATGTTCTTGCATGTTATTTAAAATAGAGTATCACCTCTTTAAAAATGTAGGGGGGATTTATCCTCGTGATGTTATCTAAAAGATTGTAAGATAGTATTTTTATCAACATTTTTCGCGACCATACTGGGGATCTAAAAAAAAAACAAGTTTCACCGACCATAAATTTGGATGACTCTACTATAACCCAAAAAACCCAAAATACAAATTAGACTTAGAGATCAAAGAAGTATATTGCACCATTTGTATGACTTAACAATCACAATATGGAGGAGTCATGAAGAACTTGAAAGAGCCTGGGAAGTTCTCACTCATGAAGAAGAAATAACAATAGTTTTGAGATAGAGAAGACAATCATAAACTTTAAAAGTTGGAAATAGACAAAGGTCCATTAACAAGAAGTAAAAGTAAGAAAATTGAGATTCACCAAGAAACCCAATATCAAAATTTGAAGCCAGTGGTATAATAATCATGGGTGACTGAGAAGAACAATGAAATGAAATTTCCAATTAAGAAAGAGACCGACCTAAAAGGCAAAGAAACCCAAGGAGGAGAGCTACATCTACCCCACTCAATTTACAAGGAGAACGACATTCGTTGCCAACTCTACCTCAAGGAATTTTACATGTATTTCCAGGTGATGGGATTATGGATCTTAAAATGCATATGGATTAGTTCCTTAGTATTTGTGATATTCATTTGATTTAACATGATGATGTAATGGTCAAAGTCTTTTTGAAAAATTTGATAGGCTCAGCCTATGAATGGTATCTTTCCCTCCTAGCTCAATCCGTTAGTTCATTTGATGATATAGAAGATATTTTCATGACCATATATGCACAGCCTATTGCATACCATACTCTACTTACCCAATTCACCCAAATCCATCTTCAAAAGGGTGAAAGGATCATGGATTTCAACTTACGATTTTTCAAGACATTAAATGAAATCCCATATGGGAAACACCCAAATTATCCTATTATGTTTGGATGTTACAATAATTCCATGCCATCAAATTTTAATTATGCAATAAGAGTTTCCCAAATAAATACATTAAATGAAGCAATTTAAAAAGAAACAGAAAACAAAAGAATACATGTTAGAAACTAATGTTGGTCCTGAGAATAGTTTTGGAAAAGTGAAAAGACAAATGACAAGTCTGTCAATATCACCTTAGGGACCATCCACGTCTAGAAATTTTTAAAATCAAGCAATTGGGGGAGGAATTCTCCAAGGATTGCCCCCTAATGTGAGAAATAATATTGGAGTTTCTCAAGAAACTAGACAAAAAATAGAAATTGCTCAGATGAGCGGAACTATTAGACAAATGTAGAACAATATAACTTGACTCAAGAGGACTGAGAATATCATTCCCCCACACCAAAATATGAGATCTCCATTAACTTCTTAAAGAGGAAGAAATGATACAAAGAAAATAATTGAATATCATAGAACACGAGCACCCAGAGTCCCAAATCCAAAATTTTTTGTGCTAGAGGAAATTATAGAAGAAGAAAAGTTTGAGCCCTTTGATCAGGAAACAATAAATGGTCAAGATGAAGTCTTGGAATTGATACAAATGGAAGAATGTTCATCATCCTTTCATATTTTTTATGAACAAGAAGATCCTGAATATTCGCAAGACAATGTTTTTCAAACTAGAACTCAAGCAAATAAATTCAAGACAAGGGAACAACTAGAAAAAGAAAAAACAAAATCCAATATTATAGAGATAGCAAAACAACAACCAGTTGTTAATCAGATGAAGACTTCATTGCAAATGAATTATAATTTTTTTGATGAGTTAACTAAGCTTCGGATTACCTTTCCATTTGTGGAGGTAGTTAATATACCCCAGCAAGGGGAAATTTTTTTCAAAATATTGGATGATACAAATTCCAGAATATAAGTAGTTTTGATGAACACAAGACAACCAAAAAATATCACATCAGTAAGACCAAGAGGAATGGTTCCACCATTTTATATATCCTTAGAGAATCATGACTTTACATTACACAATTTTTTGGTGGATAGTGGAACCACTAACAATATCATGCCCTAATCATTAATGGAATATCTTGGTATGGAATGTACAAAGTACTATGAAACTAGTGAAAGTAAATATTCCATTGACTCAAGAAAGTTTCCATCTTATGGAGAAATTAAAGATTTTTATGCATGGATAAGTGCAACACCCCACATTACAACAATATTTAATATCATAGTAGTTGACTGCCTACATGATACAATGTTGTCCTAGGAAGATATTGGTACTCATTGATTGGAGGATATATAATTAATGACATAAGTTGCATGATGATCCCAAATAAATATGGAACAATGATTTGAGTTCCTCGAGAACATAGAAAACCTATATCATTCAAGAAAAAAGAAAATGAAATGATGCGGAATTATGTAAATGTTGGAATCTAGAATTATGTTTTTTTCAACATAGAGCAACTAATTTCACCTAAACAAAATGAAGAATGTTATTTTCAAGGTTTATGGAAAATTTCATTTGACTATGCTTGCTCTAAGTCTGGAACTGGAGTTGGTATTGTTTTCAAAAGTCCCCAATCTTTCATTTAGCCACATGCAATTAGATTAGATTTCCCTTGTACCAACAATGAAACACAATATGAAGCATTGATTCAAGGACTAACCCTAGCCCTCCAAATGCAAGTAAAATATCTAGTGGTGACTGGTGATTCATAACTAGTCATCAATCACATCAAAAGAAGATACAAAATCGAAAAAGAAAGTTTGAAATATTATGCAAGGAGAGTGTTAGAAATCATAAACTTTTTTAACTCTTTAAATATTTATTTTGTTCCTCAAGAAAATAATAAAAAAGTTGATTAATTGGAAATGGAATCATCCATTTTCAATACAGATGATTCTCAAAATAAGAATAGTTTTCATGTAAAAGATTTCTTTTGGCCTTCAATACCCAACAATCAAGAGTATTGTAAAGTTTTTGAAAATGATGAGCATATTGCAAGATTTCTTACAAACCATGATTCAACAGTATCCGATGATTCAAAGAAAGTCAAAATTGTTAGAAAGAAATTCATGAACAGAGTGTTGTGGTCCTTCTAAAGAACTATGCTAGTCTGGAATCTTCTTTTACAAGATATGATAAAAAAAATACCTTGGATCCAATAGAAGAACCTTATATTAGAAAGATTCAAGTGAAAAAAAATCAATATCAGTGCACATGATTCTCGAAAATACACAAATCATTGTATGAGTTGTAGCACTGAAGAAATAAAAAAATGCACTCTTCTTTTCAAAGAGTTTCAGGAAAAATTTTCTTGGAGTTATGATGATTTAAAGGAATATGAAAAGTTTATATTCCAACCTGTTATACAACTCAAATAGGGATCAAAACCTTTTAAGAAAAAAATGAGAATGAAAACTCCCAAACTAAAATCCTTAGAAATGGAGTTGGAAAAGTTGAAAAAAGTTGAAAAAAGTTGAAAAAAGTTGGTATAATTTTTCCAATCAGACATAATGGATTTAAAATCATGTGGTAGTTAAAAAAAATAATGGAGAAATCCATCTTTGTGTTGATTTCATAGATCTCAATGAGAAAGTATCAAATTCAACTATTCATTCCAAAGCATAATATTGATATTGCAGCAGGTCACTGGTTCTGCACTAATGTCCATACTTGATCAAATAATCTTGGTAATATGCCATCATTTTTCCAATTAGATCTAATTGGAAAAATTATGGCATATTACCAAGATTATTTGACAGTTCACTCAAAACTATGGGAAAGACATTTCAAACATCTCAGACAATTTTTTGAATGATGTAGGATATATGACATATCTTTGAATCCAAAAAAGTGCTTATTTTCTATATTAGAAGGAAATATCCTGGGTCATATTGTCAGAAAAGAAGGAATATACATTGATCCAAAAAGGGTTAAAGAAATAAATGACCTAAATCATCCTACATATCTAAAAGGAGTACAATCTTTCTTTGGAAAGATTAAAAAAAATTGAAGATTTGTTCCATATTATGCTACAATTGTTAAGCCAATAATTACATTATTGTTGGGATAAATATATGCACTATTAATTCCCACATTTAATTATCAATTGAGGCTCGTAATCTTTGAGGTGTAGGCACAGGAAATGTAGGATCAAAGCCTAGTCTAGCCTAATATAAAGCCGACAAAACAATCTTCAAACCCACACTGTAGGAAATTAACACTAAGGATTCATCACTGGGACGTAGGAATAACTTAGTGCTATAAAGGATTAGATCACAGTCTTTCATGCACTCAGGGTGATGTTCGTGTGATTAATCGTGAGTAGCTTACTTAAGTTTTTTGTCCTTCAATGATTATTTCCTATAGCGAATCCAGACTCAAATGTAATAAAATAAACAAGCAAATGGAAATGAAATTCACGATAGAAACTAACACCTTAGGAAGAATTCCAATGCGGGAAGGCCATGTCTCATGAGTTAGACCTTTAATATTTCCATTGGTGATTGAAGCTATGTGAAATTAAAGTGCAAGGAATCCAAAGTACAAAAAATTAAAAAATAAGTACATGAAGTAAAGTGTAAGAAAACTATGGGAAATCCAAATTGAAGCAAACTAGCGAAAGGAAATCAAACAAATAGAAAATAAAATGTATTTCAAACTATGTGAATGAAATGAAATGTGAATGCAATAACCGAACCTAAAACACACAAAGAAAACCACTCAAACTATAGGAAGAGACAAGCTGAATTTAAAAGCAATCAATCAAATTGGAATCAAACACTATATGCAATCTCAAATCAAGATATTTCCACAATCAAGTGCATCAGTCACAATGAGCAAGCATGGAAAGAAATGAAAAGGAATGGGAAAGAATGACAATGCATAAATACAAAGTGGAAATAGGTGGAATGCTTATGCAATGGAAAGAAATATCAACTCTGTAGAAGAAGCTAAAAACATAATGTTTATAAAACATGTTTAGTCATATATGAAATACAAAATAGGAAAAGAAGGATAGGTACTCTCTGAAGACTGAGAGCTTCAATGTAAAGCACAAGAATCAAAGAGTAATTGAGAAGAATCAAATTTACTTGTGTGAACAATAAGTAAAGTTGTGTAATTTAATGTGCATTCACCAATCAAGGAATGAGTAGATAAAAAGAGAGGACAATTCTTTGTCATGAAATGTAATTGCATTGTGATTGGGAATTGATTCTATGCATAGAGAATGAGACAAAGAGAGGGGTCAATGTTCTCTTGCAATGACTAATTATATTGCATGATTAAATCTACAATCAATGGGAAAATTGTGTTGAAGGAAAAAAAAAATTATGGAAGAGAAAAGTTAAGTAGATGCAACGAATAAGACAACTCTGTTTTTTGTGTTTTCTTTTATAAGTGAATGCAAACAAGACTATGTTAACATACTTTGTTTTATAATGTTTTTGACAATGAGAAACTAATGGATGATGTGAATGGTATATTTGATGGGCAAATTAGATGGAAAATCAATTATGAAGGAGATAAATGCAATGAGGGACTGCCCATAGTCTATTCAGCAGAAAAACAGAGCATAGGAAGAATATATAGGAATATAAGCATGAAAATGTGATAGGAGAGAATGCTAAATAAATTCAAAGCTCAACGTGATAATGTATTCAATTGGGAGGTTTACAATATGAGTTCTATTAACATAACAATTGCAAAGATAAAATTAGGATTCAAACAACACAATCCAAACTGTAAATGAAATTCTAGCCTTTAAACAAATTGAACAGTAAAAGAAAAATACATAAATGAAATGCTAACTAGTTAAGATACAAAGGGAAACATTCTTACCAATTTGAGGGGCCTTAACCAACAGGTAATTTTCTGCCAAAAAGAAGTTAATCCCCTTGAATGCACAAAACACCAATTCTTTATTCCATCAAACTCAGAAAATTACAAGCCTCTTACAATCTTGGCATTGTCATGATGACACCTTAACATCCATTACAAAAGAATTCCCATAATGATAATTGACTTTCTCATAGCCCTATGAAGCTTATTTATACATGAAAAATCATTTTGAAGTGGATGGGACCGAATCCCAATGCTCAGATTTCAAATTTTACAATTTTTGGAATGAAATCACAAAAATCTGGGTTTTTTTTATTATCAATTTAGGCAAATTCGAGTTGAAGACCCACCCATAAATCTTAAACCGTTTTGAATTTTGAAAAAATGCTCGTGTTATGCTCAGTTTTCCATATTCTAGAGAAAACCCATATCGTAGAAATTCTATATCCGATGCCATCTGCATGGAAATCGAGGCGCAAGTTGACAATTTGAGATTTTTGCTAATTTTTGCATAATCATTCCCCCAGAGCTGGAGGTCCACACGTATGATATGGGTGAATTATACCTAAATTTTCCACATGTAAACATTTCTCTAGACAAAACCCATGTCCCCGATTTCCCTTTAGAATCTTTCCAAAATTTTGAATTATTTCTAGTACCGAACTATTGTTGATGTTTGTACTAGACAAGTACAACATTGGTACCGGACGAGTGCAGAATTGGTACCGGACGATATGAGTACTAGATGAAATGTAGTGTGGGTACTAGATGACATGGATTATGGGTACCGGATGACTGTGCAGGTACCAGTTGGTTGTAGAACCTTCTGGTACCAGATGACTTGGAGTATCGGATGAGTGCAATATTGGTACTAGATGAGCTGAGTACTAGATGACATGGAGTGTGGGTACCAGATGACATGGATTATGGGTACCAGATGAATGAGCATTTTCATTTGACTGTATAACCTTCTGGTACCGAATGACTTGGAGTATTGGATGAGCGCAATATTGGTACCGGACGAGTTGAGTACTGGATGACATGGAGTCTAGGTACCAGATGACATGAGTTATGGGTATCGGATGACTATGCAGGTACCAGTTGACTGTACCAAATGACTTTGAGTATCGGATGAGCGCAGTATTGGTACCGAACGAGCTAGTACTAGATGGCATGGAGTACCAGATGAGCGTAGTATTGGTATCAGACGAGCTGGTACTGGATGACATGGAGTGTGGGTACCAAATGACTGTGAAGGTACCAGTTGACTGTAGAAGCTTCTGGTACCAGATGACTTGGAGTATCAGATGAACTTCAGTGCGGGTACCAGAACAAGAATATTACAGGTACCGGAACATGGACAATGCATATACCATAACTTGAACAGTACAACACATGTTGCTTGGACATAGAAACATAGGATTAAACCATCATTGACAAAACTATTGTATAATCATCCTTTTAATCACTAAAAATATGGAAAATTATGTATTAACCACATAGGTTGAATAACAAGAGATAATGGAGGTTTATGTTGTAATTAGTGATATATTATTGAAGAAATGTGGGGAGAAGGTGTAATGATGAGTGTATTTGTATGGCGAAAAATATGACAAAATTGGAGCCCAACACACCCCCAAACCCAAGGATTTGTATGTCCTCATGCAAACAAGGTGAATAACTTATGATACTATATTTATAGTTTTGTGTGACATTGTTTATAAAATGATGGTTATGGTGGTCGTGTGAACTTGGACGCCTTTATACTCTATATCTTACATCAATTTTAAGACCAATATTTACTTTGTGGTTCTTTGTTTGGATAAGAAACAATGATTTCATCCTCTTTGAGATGGTTTAATAATGCTTTATGATGTACAGAGAGAAGACACTATAGATGTTGTTTTGTATTTGTATACCACATATTTCCTTTTCATTACTTAGTCTTATCATCATAGTATATTATTCATTATGACAAGTGGAGTGAAGATGGAGGGTTTACTTAGTAGTTTTGATAATGCATAGTGGAGTGTGGAGTGGGTAATAGTGGGTATGCATCATGTTTTCCAAGTTCTTAGTAAATTAAAAATATTTGTACCAGTTTTACCTCAAGTTACCCTTGCTTTGAATTCTAATGCATGTTGAAGTGTAAACTACGCAGAACAGGATGAAATGTCTGCAAAATCATGATGTAAACTACTAAAATTTGAAGATGAAGTGGAGAAAGGTTGAGAACTGATGGATATCTAAGAGAGAGTTGATGAATGTTGAACTACTAAGATTCCTTATGTCTCTCTCTCTCACCCCCAAACCCGCTGGTTTGCATGTCCTCATGCAAACTCTCATTAGCACACAAAAAATTTTCAAGCTAAAAGTGGACTATGTGGAACTAGTGCATGTTGACTGAAGGAGAGAAATGAAGTATGCCAGAGCTGAGAGATGCTGAAAATATCCTGTAAAAAGTACCCTCGAAAAATATTTAAATTTATGTACTGTTGGTACAGGAACCTACTTAATTATGTACCAACAGTACCGGAACAGAAAAATCTAAAAGAACTTAAACCAATACTATTATTATGAGAGAATAAATATACATTGATGTCATGCTTAAAGAAACAACCAAAACTTAGAATTTATTCATGCTTACAAATTTGGAAAAGAAATTTATTTTAAAACATTACAAGCATAAAGGAAATTCTTAAATTGCTTGTTACATACGATTTCATCAATCATTAACAATTGTATGCTCAAGAAACCATGTAAATTATGATGGGGGATTTTCCCTCTTATCCTTAAACAAGAGAACATGAGGAGACAAATAGTCTTTAATAAATGAGAAACCGATAGGAAACCAGTCATCCATGTTTGATTTTTCAGAGAACTTTTGTCATTCAAGTGATATTGATAAAGTTCACATTTGAGTTTAATAGACTCCCACACTTATGGGTCCAACCTCTAGGACAATGACATCCTGGGTATGAATGATGGGGTCTTAAGACCATCCTACAGACATTCTCAAATGACAATTAGATGAGGTTCATTAGCCTTTTGTTCAACCATGCATGCTTCTTCTTAAGGATTTACACAATTGTATTGTTCATACGGACAAATATAGATTAAGTATAATGAAAGACATCAAAATCAGAACCCATTTCCAGCAAGCATATTCACTACTCCGATGGGGTAATTTTGACATCTAAGAAATATCCTTCCCAGGAAGAATGCCCCATTGCCCATGAGCATGTTCAATACCCTGATGGGTTTGCCTAGTTATACCACATGTCGGTACCCGCTACCAGTAGACCTATTTAGTATCCCGACGAGTTAGCCTCTTACACCCATTTTCCATCAAAGGATCTTGTCCCAATCTTTACCCTTAAGATAAAATTTATAGATTTCCTTCGCATGGGTGAATGGGGAAGCATCTTTGAAAACCTTTTTATAGGATGGGATGGTAATGAGTTGGAATATATTTTATAGATTTCCCATAAAAGAGTGTTCTTATGAAAATAGACTTATGTATCGAGATTAGTCGAAAGACATATCATGGTAAAACTTACTTAATGTGTGGTGGATGAGGCCATGAGAGAATGACCTAAAGGTGCCTTTAGTCCCCAAGTTCATCTTCTCCATATAAGATTGTGGTATTTCACAAGTAGAAGTTGCATTCACTCTCCTGCTATTATTTGATGAGAATGCTTGAATAACAAGTTTTGATATGAAACTAGGATGTACAAGTTACCTATGGGCATCATTATGCAGACCTTAAAGATTTTGTAAATCCCCATAATATTTTAAAGATTAGGATTATGAGCAATTGCTATTATTAATAATCAGAAATATTTCTTAAGTTGTTTTGGTTTTTGATGTTATATCACCAATATTATCTTCATCTCATTTCATTTATTTGAAAAGAAACATGAAAATATGTTGCATTTATTTAGAAATAGGTTAACTAACATGCAACTTTTACTCTATCCTATCTAAGAAAAATAAATTATATTTCACGTGTAAGAATATTTCCAATGTAACCATGTGCGTAACAGGTGTAGAAATACATTAATACTCGAGTTTGAAAGACAAGATTTAATGTATACCAAAATACGAAGAATCAACTGCTTTGATGATGATGTGGAGAGTTGTTGAAGAAGAGAGTGGTGCTTCAATCTTGTTGTCATATGGAACCAATGTTCAATGTAATCTTGATGTTCTTGGTTCACTTCCTTATCTATACCACTCTGCATGTATTCCTCTATCATGCCATGCAAATTATCTTCTTTCAGATGGTTTATCTCTTGGATGCATACTGGATCTCGCAATATGCATGTCAAGAACTCCTCGATCTCAAGTTCTAGCAGTTTCTCTCCATTGAATTATTCTTCAGTCTCCTCTACAGGTTGGAAAGGGTGATCAAAGAAAGCTTCTAGATCTTCTTGTGGATGTAGCTCATGGAAATCTTGTTTTTCTATCACTTATGGAGAGGAATATAGGTTCTTGATTGTTGTCCATATTTGTTATTTTTGCGAGGCAGAGATTGAGATCCCAGTTGTTATGAGGATGGAGAGAGTTCTTACAAACCCTTGATCATCTTTGAGTCCTTGTTGTTGGTTTATGGGTCCTGTTTCACACATGGACTAGTGTAGAGGGGGGTTCTTACAGTGCCCAATTTTTTTTTTTAAATCCTAAAGAAATAAAAAGAAGAAAACTAAAAGAAAATGTAAGCAAGCCAATTATATAATTGAGGTGCCACCGTGCTACTAGAACCCTGTTGTCACCAAGTTATTTGTTCACACAAGTTAGCTTCTCTTCTCATATATATAAAAAATGTCTAATGCTAATAAAACACAAATTCTAACTACTAAAAGGAAGAGGACAACCTAACTTTGGAGAAACCCCACTAAAGTGGATGTGTGGGATCTTCCCTCATGTCTTACCATATTCTCTTCGTGCTTAGGTTGTCCTTAAAATCACACCACACTTGCATGAAAATAAAGACACTTGCATGAAAAGAAACACACTTTCATGAAAGGAACACTCAAGACTTTGGAGAAATAAAAAGCAACCTACCTATGCTCTAATCCCCTTAGCACCTCCCTGGAAACGGTGCCAAAATGTTGGGCTAAGTATATGCACTATTAATTCCCACATTTAATTATCAACTGGGGCTCGTAAGCTTCGAGGTGAAGGTGCATGAAACGCAGGATCAGAGCCTAGTCTAGCCCAATCTAAAGCCGAAAAAGAAATCTTTAAACCCACACTGCAGGAAATTAACACTAAGGATTCATCACTGGGACGTAGGAATAACTTAGTTATATAAAGGCTTAGATCACATTATTTCATGCACTCAGGGTGATGTTCGTGTGATTAATTGTGAGTCACTTACTTAATTTTTTTGTCCTTCAATGATTATTTCCTATAGCGGATCCAGACTTAAATGCAATAAAATAAACAAACAAATGGAGATGAAATTCACGATAGAAACTAACACCTTAGGAAGAATTCCAACGTGGTAAGGCCATGTCTCATGAGTTAGACCTTTAATCTGTTCATTGGTGATTGAAGCTATATGAAATTAAATTGCAAGGAATCTAAAGAACATAAAATAAAAACTAAGTACATGAAGTAAAGTGTAAGAAAACTATGGGAAATCCAAATTGAAGCAAACTAGCGAAAGGAAATAAAACAAATAGAAAATAAAAATTATTTCAAACTATGTGAATGAAATGAAATGTGAATGCAAGAACTGAACCTAAAACACACAAAGAAAACCACTCAAACTATAGGAAGAGGCAAGCTGAATTTAAAAGCAATCAATCAAACTGGAATCAAACACTATATGCAATCTAAAATCAAGATATGTCCACAATCAAGTAAATCAGTCACAATGAGAAAGCATGGAAAGAAATGAAAGGGAATGGGAAAGAATGACAATGCATAAATACAAAGTGGAAATAGGTGGAATGCCTATGCAATTGAAAAAAATATCAACTCTGCAAAAGAAGCTAAAAACAGAATGCTTATAAAAAATGTTTAGTCATATATGAAATCAAAAGAGGAAAATAAGGATAGGTACTCTCTCCAGACTAGGAGC
Organism: Picea engelmannii; assembly: GCA_009831015.1. Lineage (NCBI taxonomy): Eukaryota > Viridiplantae > Streptophyta > Pinopsida > Pinales > Pinaceae > Picea > Picea engelmannii. Next base: position 146,763 of record ML787398.1, on the reverse strand, counting down.
TTCAATGTAAAGCACAAGAATCAAAGAGTAATTGAGAAGAATCAAAGTTCCTTGTGTGAACAATAAGTAAAGTTGTGTAATTTAATGTGCATTCATCAATCAAGGAATGAGTAGATAAAAAGAGAGGACAATTCTCTGTCATGAAGTGTAATTGCATTGTGATTGGGCATTGATTCCATGTGTAGAGAATGAGGCAAAGAGAGGGGTCAATATGCTCTTGCAATGACTAATTATATTGCATGATTAAATATGCAATCAATGGGAAAATCATGTTGAAGGAAAAAGAGAAAATATGGAAGAGAAAAGTTAAGTAGATGTAGCGAATCAGACAATTGTGTTTTTGTGTTTTCTTTTATAAGTGAATGCAAATGAGAATATGTTAACATACTTTGTTTTATAATGTTTTGGACAGTGAGAAAATAATGGGTGATTTGAATGGTATATTTGATGGGAAAATTGGATGGAAAATCAATGATGAAGGAGATAAATGCAATGAGGGACTATTCATAGTCTATTCAACATAAAAACAGAGCATAGGAATAATACACAGGAATAGAAGCACGAAAATGTGATAGGAGAGAATGCTAAATAAATTCAAATCTCAATGTGATAATGTATTCAATTGGGAGGTTTACAATATGAGTTCTAATTAACATAACAATTGAAAATCTAAAATTAGGATTCAAACCACACAATCCAAACTGTAAATGAAATTCTAGCCTTTAAACAAATTGAATAGTAAAAGAAAAACACATAAATGAAATGTTGACTAGTTAAGATACAAAGGGAAAAAATCTTACCAAGTTGAGGGGGCCTACCCAACAGGTAATTTTCTTCCAAAAAGAAGTCAATCCCCTTGAATGCACAAAACACCAATTCTTTATTCCATCAAACTGAGAAAATTACAAGTCTCTTACAATCTTGGCATTGTCATGATGACACCTTAACATCCATTACAAAAGAATTCCCATAATGATAATTGGCTTTCTAATAGCCCTATGAGGTTTATTTATACATGAAAAATCATTGAGAACTGAATGGGACTAAATCCCAATGCTCAGATTTCAAATTTTATATTTTTGGAATGAAATCACAAAAATCTGGGTTTTTCATCAATTTGGGCAGATTCGAGTTTAAGACCCACCCATAACTCTTAAACCATTTTGAATTTTGAAAAAATGTTTATGTTATACTCAATTTTCCATATTCTAAACAAAATCAATATCATAGAAATTCTATATCTGATTTCATCTGCACGAAAATCGAGGTGCAAGTTGGCAGTTTGAGATTTTTGCTATTTTTTTCATAATCATTCCCTCTGAGATGGAGGTCCACATGTGTGATATGGGTGAATTATTCCCCATGAGTCCACATGTAAACATCACTCTGGAAAAAACCCATATCCACAATTTTCCTCTAGAAGCTTTCCAAAATTTTGAATTATTTCTAGTACCAAACTGTTGTTGATGTTAGTACCAGACGAGCACAACATTGGTACCGGATGAGCGCAGAATTGGTACCGGACGATATGAGTATTGGATGACATGGAGTGTGGGTACCATATGACATGGATTATGGGTACTAGATGACTGTGCAGGTGCCGGATGATTGTAGAACCTTCTGGTACCAGATGACTTAGAGTATCGGATGGGTGCAGTATTGGTACCGGACAAGCTGAGTACTTGATGGCATGGAGTGTGGGTACCATATGACATGGAGTATGGGTATCATATGACTATGCAAGTACCCATTGACTGTAGAACCTTCTGGTACCGAATGACTTGGAGTACCGAATGACCATAGTATTGGTACCAGACGAGATGAGTACTGGATGACATGGAGTGTGGGTACTAGATGACATGGAGTATGGGTACCAGATGACTGTATAGGTACCAGTTGACTATAGAATCTTTTGGTACTGGATGAATTTGAGTACCAGATGAGTGTAGTATTGGTACTGGATGAGTTGGTATTAGATGACATGGAGTACCGGATGAGCGCAGTATTGGTATCGGACAAGATGGTACTAGATGACATGGAGTGTGGTTACCGGATGACATGGAGTGTGGGTATCGAATGAATGTGCATGTACTGGTTGACTATAGAAGCTTCTGGTACCAGATGACTTGGAGTATCATATGACCTGCAATGTGGGTACCAGAACAAGAACAGTACAGGTACCGGAACATGGACAGTGCATATACCGGACCCTGTATAGTACAAAACATGTTGCTTGGACATAGAAACATAGGATTAAACCATCATCAAAAAAACTATTGTATAACCATCCTTTTAATCACTAAAATTATGGAAAATTATGTATTAACCACATAGGATGAATAACAAGAGATAATGGAGGTTTATGGTGTAATTAAAAATATATTATTGACAAAATGTGCGGAGAAGGTGTAATGATGAGTGTATTTGTATGGCGTAAAATATGAAAAAAATGGAGCCCAACAGTTACTAAATAAGGATCAAATATTTTAATGGACATTGTAACATCTCGCTCTTGCGCACACTGAGCAGACTTATTCTTTGAGGACACTTGCATGCAAGTGATCCAGGTCATTATACTATTGGTTGTTTTGATTATGATTATGAGATATTGTGGATTTGATGATATGTTATTTTTGTTGTATTTACATCAACAGGTGCTATTGACTGGGTTCTCCTAAGTGTGCAGGACTATGGACATTAGAGGATGACGAGGCATCGATGAAACTCCTTGGACTCTGGATCGATTCAGGGAGTGGACTGTTAGGGTTTTAATGGTGTTGATGTGACATATGTACATATGATTATATATTATGATGTTGATTTTTATCGCTAACATGTTTCATTGATGGATGCAGGATGACGATAGCTTGTCGACCAGACTCACATTTGGAGTAAATGGATCATGCATGGAAACCAGAGACATTGAGGGAGAGGTGTGGCAGCATCCTTGCCACATCCTACTAGCACTCACGCCATGGCTCAAACTGTAGGTTAACGATTACCTAGTTCGAGAAGACCCACGATGTCGTGAGGGTAGACTGTGACAGTCGCTCATGATGATTCTAAGGGGCACACAATAAGGTAGGGTCCTTATTCCTTAGAGGCCCTTTTTCTCCCACAAGATCACTTGACGGAGTATTGACTCCATGGGTTTGACGTCTACCAAATTCAGTGAAGATGCGAGTGGCACCCTTGGAGCACGTAGTGCGTCTTGAAGGGCACATCATGAAAATAAAATAGAAAGAGGTGAGTGGCACTCTTGGAGCATGTAGTGTGTCTTGAAGGGCACATCATGCAAATAAAACAAAAAGAGGCAAGTGGAACCCTTGGAGCATGTAGTGTGTCTTGAAGGGCACGTGGCAGTTTTAACTTGGGTAACTTAATAAATCTAGAACCTAGAAAACTATGCCTCCTTAGGACCTGGTCGGCCTTAAAATGAATGATGTGATGAGTAAATTTTAGTAACAATTTTTCCCTTAAGAACTGTCGCCAAGCCTAACGAATTTAAAAACTAGGTCTAATTAGAACCTATGAACAAAAAAAACTAATTAGACATATAACAAGAAGGGGGTAAAGAAAATTCAAGCTTTATTAATTAAAGTAAATTTTTTAATGAAGGTTTAATTATTAAAAGGGGTAAATGGTTGTTTGTCTAAAATTTCAAATTCTGAACTTAGTTAAAAGGAGGGAACTTAAAGAAATGGGGAAACTTAAAGAAAAAGGGGAATGTCTAACTTAGTAAGGAATCTAGCCTTTGGAAATTTATATTTATGAACTCAACTAGGATTTAAGTAAGTTGTAAGTCATTTAAGAACTGTAAGGGAATAATGGGACACCGAGGAGCATTTTTAGGAATTCTTTTAGATGGGTGAGGGAAATAGACAAATCTAATTAATTAATAAATGGATTTTTTGGTGCAACTAGGGGATTGAGCGACATATGTACCGGGGGGGGTTCTTAATTAAATAAATGAAAAATGAATCTAATGAGAGTTTTGGGAAACTGATCACTTGAAAACTCTATAAAAATCATGGCGAAGGAGGAGTATGGATCACGTTTGGTTTGTGTAAGGTTACGTTGCTGGAATTTTATCTTGACTGAATTTCTCTTGTGGGAGTTGGGATACCTAACTCGGGTAATGAGTGGTAGCTCGACCTTGCAAGGTGAGTTGGGAGATAGCATTCTCTGGTATTGTGTGTGTGGCCCCTTTGTGGCTCGAGGAGCTCAAGGGGAAGAAGAGTACCCCTAGCATTGCCTGGGAGGTACCAGTGAGGTCTCAGTAGTTGACAAGCAAGAGCTGGACAGAGCTCAAGAACGGGACAACTACTCTGGGTTCTTCGCCTTCGGTGACGGTACGCATGTGTAATTGAATTGTAATTTATTTTTAAATTCTTGTATATGAATACCAATTTATGTTTAATGCATGGTATATCCTCGCACGATAATTGGTGAATCCAGAAGAGATTGCTTTCTTCAAAAATGTTCATATTGTTTACTTCCAAAAATGTTCATATTGTTTACTTAAAGAATGTTCAAATTGTTTACTTCCAAAAATGTTCAGATTGTTTACTTAAAAAATGTTCAGATCGTTTGCTTCAAAGTTCAGTTTGTTGCTTCAAGGTTCAGATTGTTGGGTTCCAAAAATGTTCAATTTTTAAGAAGAAAATTATATTTATGTAGTCACTTATTTGCATATAAAGTTATTCATCAAATTGTAATTTATAATGAGAGACAATGTGTGGGAAATTTGTGTTACAATTATATATTCTTGAACTTTAAATTCAGATCTAAACAGAGTGTAAATTAAGTACCTAGAACTTGTTTTTACTGAGATGTTCATCGAAGGTTAATCAGTAAGATGCAATGTAAATGACTATGGGTGAACCTTTCGTCTAAGTATTCATTTCATTTTAAGTTCCAATCGATGAAACTCATTGATGTCTGATAGGGTTTGTCAAATCCTAATGAAGATCTGATTTAAGATATTCTAAGTGTTGTCTGGTAGCCCAGGCAACACATTCACGCTCTATAGTTAACATATTTTTATGGTTTATTTGTAAAATCGTAATAGATTCCCCTTTCTGTCCATCGAAACTCCAGAGTTCCTTGCGATTACCCAAGTTCATATTTACTTGGTGTCTTGCGATTACCCTTGTATGGATATCGGTCTTGAATTTTGATCGCAGGAGACACTCTTCGGTTGGGTTTAGTCGATCCCTCGCACCCGTCCTCTTACTCCCAGTTACGTGTTGTTATCACAGTCTTTTCCCACAACCTTCTCCCTCAGAATTCTTTCCCTCTTAATGCATGCTGGGATGGATTCCCATAGTCTTCTCCTTACACATGTTCACCTTCCTGTTTCAACGTTTCCACTTGGCTCTTCTTTATCCCCATGCAGATTTCTGGCTGAGCAAATCATCAATCTCTGCATCTATTTCAAATTCTGTGGGAAGTTGTGTTTTCCTCATGTTTCTTAGCATTCCAGACTTAACTCCTACTAACTGTTTCAGCTTTAACGCCTTGGTTTACCTGTGCGTGGCACCTTCCAGTCAGAAGATTTGGTGCAGGATCTCGCGGCTTTTAAAATCCCTTTTCGGAGGATGGGATGAACCTTCGTTTATTTATTTATTCCTTTTAATCCAGTTCTTTCATCGTCCAATCACTGAGATATTTCATTCCTCCCCCTACATTTGATTTTCACTCAATTAAATTATCCTAGCGCATGCCTCTCTAGCTATGCTTTGGCCTAAAATAATAAGTGGAGTGGATGCCAGCAGCACCTTGTATCTCAGAATTTTTTTAGTGGATCGTATCCAATCCCCTTTTTCTTAACTCAAAACATAAATTTGCTTCCTTTATTGCTGAGAAGACAAGTGGTGGAAGGTCTAGTCCCATCGGATAACACAATTGGTTAAGACATGCGCACACTCTTCCAGTTTGGGGAGAGGTCATGAGTTTGAAACCTGTGTCCCTTGGGGCTGCGAAGCTTTATCACTCCCATACCAGCCACTATGTGGGGAAGTATCTGGGGTGGGTTTCCAGCACGGAATCTCCAACGTGGAAAAAAAGTGGTGGAAGGTCTTCGGTTATTTCAATTCGGTGGCAAATATAAAATTTCTAGAAATTAAATTAAGTGGTAAATATTAAGAGAGATTGTAATTTAGAGGAATATATATTACAAACCGATTTCCTTCCAATTAAGTTCCTTTAGTTACTTTTAAAAAGGGATGATTTCTAATTCATAATGGTAAAGGGGTTGACTTCTAGTGGTTCTTTTATCCTTGAACAATAGATCCAATAGGACCATACATTATATTTCTATTCAACTTACAATCAATAATAATGGCTTTAAGAAAATTAATTCTCATGGGATCACTTGGTTATTAAAGGTTCTCTTGGTGATCAACTTTAGTGAGTGATAAGGTTTAAATATAATAATGACCTTAATAAATATTTATTTTAATGATTTCACCTTTATCAACTTAGGTTAATCATTTATAAGAGGTTGTAAGGTGATTTGTGCATTTAATGGTAATGTTCATGGTTACCCAACGTAGATGATTAGCTTGATCTTAATAGGGAGCTTCCTTTTGATTCCTTATAATGAAGATTGTGACCTTACACACAATGATTTTTATGATATGCTTGTGGGTTAGAGATGGTTTATGAGTACACCATAGTTTACCCTTGCGTGGTCACCATGTGGCAGTATGACCCCGTATGATCAGATCATCGCACGCATTGATCGACAAGTGAACTCGTTCTCCCGGCATGAGATCTTGCATTACATGATTAATGATGTCGTTTGTTTTATTTAGTGAATGATTTAATCGCGCACCATGAAATTTATGTGATTTATGATTGTGTTTACTGCAATTTTTGTGCCTGTATGTACGTTGATTGTTCTTTAGCTCAACCATTTATTTATTGTCAGTGTCAATGCTCGTAAACTACCTCAAGCCTTGGTGTGCTTTTACACTATGATTTTCATGTGTATGCTACCAGTGCCATCCTCCGTTGATGTCGTCAATTTGAGTTGATGTGATTATTTTATTTCATGTTGTACGTCGTATGTGTTGTAATGGTTGGGATCGTTACAGTAAGGTTGTACTTGTTTTGTAACGTAATGTGATTTTCTGATAGTCGTTTTATTTTTGTCTGATTGATTTTCGTATGTTTCACCCAGCTACATGATGTGCTAGTATGTTAGGTCATTATGTCGTCTGTTGCTTGAACTGCATGTGTTGTGTTCATCATCGAGTTGATTTGTTTGATTGTTTTCGTTGTTACTTTCTTCTTTAGAAAAACAATTTGCACTTGTTATGCGTCACATGTTGTTGTAACGATGGGGGTTGTTACAGACATAAAGATTCAAAATACTTTTACATAAATCAAGCATGCAATCACTACTTCTCTTGTTCTTATTAGTCCTAAATTTGAAAAATATTTTATATTATATTCATCTGCTTCATAGGAAACTATTTCCTCCATCTTCACCTAGAAAACTGAAAAGGCAAAAGAACTTCCAATTTCAAAATCAATCTCTTTCCCTAGTCAAGGAAATAGCCCATTTCAGGACCTATATTTTTTCAGTTCACAGCATTGCATATGTTCCAAACTCACCAGTTAAGATATTGCTCAACCAACAACTCATAGAAGGTAGATGGTTAAATTGGTTAACAAAGCTTCAAGAGTATGATTTAGAGATTAAACCTCTGAAATTTTTCAAGGGGCAAGGACTATGTAAATTCATGATTGGAATTGAAGTTGTAAATATTTCTCCTCCCAATACAGTTGATTTTTTCATACATAGTACAAGTTTAGAAACCTATGAATGGTATAAGGACATAATATTTTATCTGAGATTTGGCCAATTTCCTCTTCGAATTTCTTCTAAAGAAAGGATAACTTTGAAGATGAAAACTAATCAATATATATTAGTCTCAGGAGTTCTTTTCTAAAGAAACTTTGATGGAATTATATTAAGATGTTTATATCATTTAAAGTCCAAGGAAATACTTCAAGAATTTCATAATGACATTTGTGGTGGACATTTTTTGCCAGTTGTAACTACTAATAGAATCATTCGGGTTGGTTATTATTGGCCGACTATGTTCAAATACGCTTATACAATGATTGAAAAAATGTATCCCATGCCAAAAACATTCAGGGAAGATGAAGAGAGTAGCAATTTCATTATAGTCTATAACAGTGGAGGAACCATTTGCACAATTAGGCTTGGATGTGATAGGCCCAATAAATCCAAAATCTAGTAAAATACATGTTTATATTATCACTACAACTGACAATTTTATCAAGCATCAAGAACATGTTTTTCTAAGGAACGTTGATTCAGAACAATTGATTTTTTTCCTAAAAGAGAATATTTTATCCAGATTTGGTGTCCCAAAAAAATTCATAACAAACAATGGTTCAATATTCATCGGGTCCAAGTTTACAATTTTTTTTGGAGAATATGGCATCACCATGGGACAATCATTCAACTATTACCCACAAGGAAATGGTATGGATGAGTGAAGAAACAAAACATTAATTCATATTCTCAAGAAGACAATTGCAGCAAACTATAAAAATTGACATAAAAAGTTGATAGATGCACTATGGGAAAGTCGCCTTACTCCAAAATATAGGATTGGACATTCCCCATACACCTTGGTATATGGAAAAGAAGCAAGGTTATCATTACATCTGGAATTGAATTCCTTAGTCCTTGCCATTAATAATGAAGATATATAAGAGTTGGCACCTTTGCATAAAAGATACCATGAAATTATGCAACTCAAAGAACAAAGAGTACAGGAAATAATGACAATAAGAAAAAGACAACAAGTGGTCAAAAGACATTTTGAAAAGATCACTATTGCAAGAAATTTTCAAAAATACCAATTGGTTATGTTGTGGAATAAAGCGAAAGAAAAACCATTTTTTCATACATTTTTTAATCTCTATGGATTGGACCATAACAAATTGAAAATGTCATTGGTTTCAATTATTATTTGTTGAAGGATATAAAATGAATAATTTAAGCATTTCCCATGAATGGGAAATACCTTAAGCATTTTTTTTGTTAATCCCCTATTCTTAACCTGCACCTAGTCTTTTTCTATACTCCTCTATATATTCTTCATTAGATTATATCTTCATCCCTTTTCCTTTTTCCTATCTAAAAACTTTCATTTATGATTCCATTTTTCCTAATGGACAAGGCTTTCTAGGTTTTGGGAAACCCACATGGGACCACTATCCCACAGGTGGAGCTAAATTTTGATCTACATTTGTTGATCAACATTAGTGTATAAAGATCCATCCTTTTTTTTTCTTTCTCCTCTCGCGTTTCTTTTATATTCTATACTTAACCTTTTTCTCTTTGAAATGCGAGTTGTGGATGAGGATATTATCAAGTCTGAAGGTCCACAAACCCGCATACCTGCAAGTCTATACTCAGTTTATTGTATTACCCAATGATCACGACACTTGTCATTTTTTCTTTGTTTCTGGAGTCCCGTTGCAAGAGACCAATCCACTCCTCACCTCGCAAATACTTGAGTCTCGCAACCCGCAAACCCACAACACTAAAAAAGACCTCTCCTATTTCTGCATCATGCATAATATGCCTCTTACCTCTTTCATACTTAGTCGATTTCCTCAATGAGGATTTGGAGCACCCCTTTGATTCTATTCATATTTCCCTACACCTGCAATCCCACATCCCACATTTCTGCATCCTCCAGAATGACTAACTAACTTGTACAACCTGCAAAATCAACCATTTTTTTACTTAACTTATTTCATCAATCTGGATGTGGGAGTCTCTCTTCTCTTTTCATTCTCCATACCCTGCAATCCTACATTCATCATATTGCACTTTTCATTCCTCACTTCGCACCTCCATACTTAACCACTTTTCATATTTCTCGATTCCATATCACCATTCCCCATGGAATTCATTTCATACCACCACGTCAACCACCACTTTTGTGAATATAATACCATTATTAAGTGGTGTGATCTTTGTAAAAGCTTTGAAATAAATCCAAAATCATACCATGCAAACTAGCAACATTGAAATAAGAGCTATAACAGTTGATAATCAAGTCAATACGTGTAAAATAATTAAATAATTAAATGCACTGATGTAAAATATTATATTGACAGGAGCAACAACTATTCTTAAAAAATAAAATCTATGTAAAGACATGTCAAATAAAAATAAATATTTGTATTTTGGAGACACTTTCAACACCCTTGGATGTGAAGACCACCATTTTCAATGGTCACAGACATATAAGTGGTATTTATCTCTCCCCCTTCCATAGAAGGAATTAAACAAAATTTGGAGTTTAGGAATTTTTTTGGTCGGGTGTGTGCCAGAGGTAGCGGAATTTAAAGAGATGGTACTCTCGTGTGTCGACAAGTTTGATACAGAGCGAAGAATTTTCCAAATACAAGGAAATTTGTTGATTTATTTATCCCCTTCAATGTTTAGGAGGATGTTATGACTTCCCAACCCCAAGATGTTATTTAAGAATGCATAGGCTCATGAATTTCTCAAAGAACATGAAGGATGAATAAATCTTCTCAAGAGTTACCTCACAAGCATGAGAATTGACATTAATTCTGCTCAAGTCGAGGTATTCTCTTTGAAGTACGCATATAAAGAGTTTGTTTGTATTTTCTCCAAAATAATTGCACTATATTCCATGGCCTCGGTTCCAAAATAAAATGTGTATATTATCCACCATGCAATTCATGAAAAAGCCATGATTGACTGGGATTGCATCATCTCAAACGAGGTTTTGTTTCAGTTGGGGAGCCTAAGAAAAACTAAAAAAATCTACATTACTTCATATTTTGTCTTTGTTATAGTTTATTGTCACGTATTTGGAGAATTTCCCAAAGCCATAAATGTTGATTTCAAGAAGGAACAAGCTTCTATCGGGTACCAGGTGTTATGGAGGCATAAATCCCCATATAATTTTTACGCAATCCAAAATGGTTTTTTGTCTTCTTTTAAGAAAATGATTCATGGTCCTACCACGTAAAGGTTTTCACTGGAATTTGCATCCTTTCTCGTCAAGAAATGAGTTTTTGAAACTTTGGAGAAATTTGTTTTTCTGAGATTGTATGGATTCCATGAATTTCATGATGCAACTGGAGAATATTTGAGGGAGTCCATTTTTTACATACAAAAAAAAAATTGGTTTTAAAAGAGAGAATAAAGGAATTAGAAAAGGATTTGATTCCAAAACCTTTATTTTTTTATCATATCACTACAATATAGCCAATGTTCAGTCTTGAATATGTCTTAGATACTAGTTCTAGATTAAAGGGTTCATCTAGCTTACTAATGGTTGTAAGAAAATACATTGGAGATGGTATTAAGAAAAGAGTAGACTTAATCCTTGAAATTTTGGAATTATCACAAAGCTTAGCTACTTTCTCAACAAGAGTTTTTCACTTTAAGGAGTATCTCCAGAAATATTTAGAAAATGATGAAGGATTATATAAGGAATCAGTGTGAACATTTGTAGCGAAGGCTTCAAGTTTGAGAAAGACACATAAAAGAGATCAAAACATTCTCTCTAAGGTTCGAATGAAACAAATAAATGCTTTTTGGATAAAGAGAATCAAATTCCGAAGATATTTGTTCACTGAGTGTGATACTATTAACATTAAAAGGGGTGTTATACTCTTTAAACTTCTTGATTTGACCAAGGAGTTGGACCACATTTAATAATGGATACAATACTTTTATCATGGGAGCAACTAATAAACTAATTAGAAGCATTAAAAATTTCCTGGGCCAATGAATTTAGTGATTCAATTGAGTTCTTTGAAGATGAAATAGAAAGTTGGCTATTCTGGTATGTAAATAAGAAAAAAGGCATTGAGGACACAATCCATCAATTAATCCTTGATTTGAAAGAATTATAGAACAAGTTATTTGAAACTAATACCAAGCATGAAATAACGGTTGCTCCAATGAGGGAGTACATAGAACAATGGTTAACAAATTCCTTAGTTAATATAATTGAGACAGATTAGCAAGAAGTAGTTACATCAGTTATGCCACCTCCAGCACAACAACAATAGCCTACAAAAGATGCCACAACAAGAAAATGATGGCCCTTGATTTCCATCACAGTAAGTTGAGTAGTAACCTTGTTCTTGATTTCACATTAGTCCTTCAAAGAGGACTAGGATGGGGCTATCATAGACCATAAAATTAAGAGAGACCTAGAACATGAAAGAAAACAATCAAGGTTCAGCTTAAGTTTCAGAGATTTTGGAAACATAAAAGGATAAACACAATTTTATTTTATTGAAACCTCAAACATTATTGTTTAATTTTATGAAGACATGTGTTATGTTTTTAGGTTCCCACTATTCAGGACATAACATTATTGATCTCTTATACTTTAAGTTCTAAGCATGAGATTTCAATGTGTGTCTATCAAAATATTTTTTGCATTTAATGGAATGATCATTTAAAGTTATTTTCCATATGAAGTACATATTTCCCTTTCCTCTGTTGAATATTTTGTCTTACTTTGATGAATGTTGTGATGGAAATGTTGTCCTATGATATTGTATACTATTTTTGTTTAAAATCTTGTATTATAGTGTAAATATTTACTTTCTGTAAAATACCTGGTCCTTTCTCAAGTACTCTTTGCATGTGAATATTTATTTCAAGAATAAGCTTGATCCTCTCTCTGGAATTGTTTTATGTTCTTGCATGTTATTTAAAATAGAGTACCACGTATTTAAAAATGCAAGGGGGATTTATCCTCCTTATGTTAACTAAAAGACCGTAAGGAATTGTTTTTTATCAACAAAAGGCTCCTTCGAATGAGAATGTTAGAAATAATATTTGTCTCGGTGGTTAGGTTTTATATCATTCTATAGAATATTATGTGGTTCCTCCCATGGTACTGGGTTCTGTCTCTCATGTCTCTTTCCCAATGGTTTTTTCATCCTCTTTGAAAATTCATGTGGGGTCGGGGAATGATTTCATTATCAAAAGGTCAATATATCTGAAGATGAGTCGATTCTCTCTTCCTTTTCCCCTTGCGAGGATCCCCTATCCCATTTTGGGGTAGTTCTAAGGTCTCCATCTCATTCGAAGATGTCCACTCCTTGTACCAGTTCCAAACCCTCAATTAAACCTAACTACCTCTTATGTTCAAAAGTGAAGAAGGGTCTAGAGGATGTTTTTGTAGGGGGTCTCACCATGGATAAATGTTTTGATGGCCACGTTTCTAGGAAATCATTGATTTCCTTGGCTCAAATTCAATTTGTAAAAGAGATTATAAGCGAGAAGTAATCAACTATGGTTCAGGCCCTTAGAGAAAGTAAATCTCAGTGAGGGTTTCCAAATGATTGTTTTATCCTTAAATGAACATGGGGTTGGGTGTGGCCCTAAAATTCTTTCCCTTGAAAGGTTATTCCAGTCATGCAAGCCATTCTTTTTCATTATACAAGAGATGATGTGTAGTGGGTAAAAATAGGTTGAGGATTTTCATAGTTGGTTAAAACACTGGTCGTTCTTCTCACAAGATTCGGTGGGCCTTTCCAAAGGTTTTCTCTCAACTTGGAACCCATGTTTCAGGGATTTAGAAACTTCAATGTTTCCCTCCATTATTGTGGTGTATTTGATGGATAGTGTGTTAAATTTTTCTTTCAAACAAATAAATGTGTATGGGTCATATTTTGATCGATTCTCTTTTTGGGAAGGGTTGAGTGGGTTTGGATTTTTGAACTCGTCCAACATTTTCCTTGGAGGGGACCTAAATTTTATTATCTTTAATGGAATTTTGGGGGGGTATCTCTCATTAAGGCCCTCTGGAAAAATAAATCTCCCACTAGATATAAAAACACCATTTAATTAATTTGGACCCCCCTAAATTGTCCCAAACTTGGATAAATGGTAGAAAGGGATAGACCTAGTATCCAAAAGGATCGATAGATTTTTTTATTAGAGTGATTGATTGATAATCCTTGGTCCTTCAAATTGTAGGTGGAGGTAAGAGGTAATTCTGATCATATTCCCATTGTCCTGGAGATAGCCAAAACTGGGCCTAGGCCTCCCTCCTCATTGAAATTTAATTAATATTGTCTTAAGGAGGAGGACTATAAAAATTTGGTAATGGAATCGTGGATTCCTTTTGTCGAAGATTCATGTCATTCTTTTATGCACCAATTTGTAGTCAATCTGTGTAAAATAAATAAATCCACTGCGATTTGGGCTAAATCATTTAGAAAGAAATCCTTCACGTCTTTCCAAGAAGTGGAATCAGAGATAGGAACTTTATTGATCGATCATAAAGAAGGCTCCCTATCTAGGGAAGAAGAGAGTGAATTGGGGAAGCTTTTGAAAAAGAAGCAATATATGTTGGTTGTGAAGGAATCTAAATGGCATTGTTATTGCTCAGTTTGTAGTTCAGGTCAAGTAGTTGAAGGGTAAGGGTCAAACTGGCATAATAGGAGCGTCCCCCACCCACTATCACCTCGATGGGGAGCTCTTTCTATTTAGGGTGGCTAAGCCCAAGGGAGACATCCTTGGTAATCTGGGGTTTTGAAAGGAAATGGCTCAAGGGATTAAGGCTAGTTTTCCCTTCATAGATTACCGCCAAGAAGATATTCAAATGAAGAAATACCATAGAAGAAGCACCTGTTTGTGAGACAA